>JANAVB010043017.1:2341583-2344459 GCA_029216955.1 Iris pallida
TGCAAGAACCAGAAGTGACCAGTTTATTCCCCAATACATGTCATCATATAGCAAGATTTGAAACATTGTTCAGATCCTCCCTCTATGCATCCTGCAACACAAGGTAGAAAAACAATATGAATACTGTTAGCATTTTGTTAGAGAGAAAAAAGTTGATTGAGGAAAAAGAGGGAAAAAGGAAATGGAAAGAGAGAGAAACAATTTCTTAACTTGATTTCCTTTTCCTATCAGGCAATGCCTTGAGTTTGTTACCAGAAACATCTAGGAATTTAGATTAAGCAGCATCCCAGTGGAGGAAACTGAGATAAAGACAAAAATGACTTAAACTTTTGTCGTGTCTTTCAAGTTAATAATTTAGTAAAGTTAAAGTTAGAGAAAGCTTCATAGCAAACCTTTCCTGTAACTTTCTTACTGTCTGCAGGAAGAATAGCGGGATAAACACGCCCCTTTATAGTGAATTTGTGGCTGCAAGATGGAAGTCTTTGTCAATAAATAAAATGCCAAGATGCAAGCATAACTAAATGAAATGCAACAATATATCATGGTGCGTATCTAATAAGTGACAGGGGTATGGGGGAAGAGAATTAAGAAAGGGATATAACATTCCTTTGATAACTAAGACACAAAGAATTTCTACTATAGCTAATATTGAAGCATTTGTTAGCTCGCATATGACTGATAACTGACAATGGCCAGACAGTCCAAGGTTCTACTGCTGCTGATAAGGAAGGATCTCTCAAAAAAGACTAGGCGAAGTTGATAATAACAAACGACTTGATTACACGAACAATCCGGAACTTAAATAATTCCCACAAGTTCAATGAATCCAAATACAGCAATACTTTTCAAGTTATCATCACAGTTGAATGCCCAGTAGACACAAAGATAACAAAAGCAGACAAAGGGGAAGATGGGGAGAATCCCATGAACAGGTATTTCAATCATGCTATGGAAGATAATTTAGATTACAGATTATAGCAATTGAGGGGAGATGATATGCCCTATCTGATATCAATCTAGCATTCACAACCTGATGACCTTTGCTGCTGTGAACCACCAGCAACATCAATGGTATCTGAAAGATACCTACAACACAAGCAAAAGAAGTGTCAAGTATAATCTGTATAGAAGAAACATACAAAGGCTGCACATAAGAAACAAATGAGAATTCCTTGCAAAGATTATATAAGGTATAATATCTAAACAAGAAACAAATGATCTAGCAAAAAATGTGGGCATATTTCTTAGATATTTGTCTGTTGTGCTTCAAAAAACCCTTCAAACCTTATATAATCCAGGGACAAGTATATATTGCTGCTATTTGTTAAAAACTGCCACCAAAACTAATCTCATATTCAATACTTTTGGTTTTAAAGTTAAAGAATCAGATTACTCACACTTCTTCCTCTGGTTCATTCTTGAGAGCATTCTTGGCTATACATTGGAAAGCAGCCTCCACATTGAATCCTTCTTTAGCGGATGTCTCAAAGTACGGGATATTCCCCTTTGAAGCACACCATGCTTTTGCCTTCTTTTCAGAGACCTAAGAATCAACAAAAGAAAAAACAAATGCACATACATATTTGACGTATTAGCACAAACATAATAATTAAACTAGTAGCATTCATAATTATATGAAGCTCATCACGAGATGCTCATACCACACGGCTATTTCCACCATCCACATCAACCTTATTTCCCAACACCACAAATGGAAAATTGTCAGGGTCTGAAGGGCTGGCCTGAAATTCAACAACCAAAGCTGGTCACTTTTGCACAAATTTACGAATTTTTGCACATTTGGGTTCAGTACAAAGAAAGATTGGATACCTGAATCAGAAATTCCTCACGCCAATTGTTTAGATTGTCAAATGACTTCTGTACATTTACATCATACACAAGGACACAACAATCTGCTCCACGGTAGAAAGCTACGCCAAGACTCTGAAATCTTTCATGCCCTGCAGTGTCCCAAATTGGAGATTGTAGTGCAGAAAAAGCGTTAAACATGAAATTAAGAAGCCACGTACTTTATCTTAAACTGAAGATAGAAACAGAAAGGTTGATTTTAAATAAAAAGAACAAGAGAGAATTATGATGTCTTGACTTTATGATTTAGGTTAATTTTTGCATATGATGTTAAGCTTCCTACACAAAGTAGCTTCCATGGAGCCTATCTATTATAAGGGAAGATGAAAATATAAGCAAAACAAAGAGGCAAGGTAAATTGTACCACCTACATAGTTATAGATTATAGAAATTAGAAGAATATAATGAAAATTATAATAAAATTGCTATGAGGTTAGTTTACAGCATTTTGTTCTCGAGTCAGAGACTGGAGGAGAGTGACGGTGTCATTATTTTCCCCATCACCTGCAAATTGTGACAGAGCATGCACAACGAATCCACGTATTGCAGGGGATGCCAGGTTAGATAAGTAACTATTTTAGTTTTCTTCCAAACTAGTAATCCTATTGTTTTAATGCATTTAAAAACAAGCAAAGTATTCTTTAACTGCGTAATGGAAAGTTTGAGAAGTATTTGAGAAGTATACCTCTTTAGTCCTCCATAGCAGTTGGTTATGCATCCTTGACATTGATAACAGAGTCTATTGTATGAACATCAAAATACACTATAGCAAGAGTTAAGGTTGTGTAGGGTTATAGAAGATGCATACCTTTAAAGAAACACTCAAGAAATCCCACATTCATGTTGTTTTGTAATTTGGCAACTGCCAGAAGATCCTGGCCAAGTAGATACCCAAGCTAATAAATGTTACCCAGAAACTCATATCATACTTGCAAATATTTGCCTAGAAGAATACATCTTTGGTGAAAAAGTAGTCATCGATACTGGATGAAAGGAATCTCTTTGTA
>JANAVB010043017.1:2344472-2484968 GCA_029216955.1 Iris pallida
TTATGCATGGATGTTACGAAAAACGATCTATTAGTTTCAAGTCCAGTGGTCTCAGGTTCTACTTTCAGCTATAAATTCTGCCTCGTAGGTTACTATATTTACCTTTATGAAATTGTCGGTATACGTCATGTGTCCGTACCCATATGGTGTCTTTTTTCGTATCCTGTCCGTATTCGTGAAACATAGCAACCAAATGACAGTGCAAAAACCAAGTGGATAATATACTTTCAGGGTTTTAACTTCTAATACTACATGGAACTTTCATCGTATCTAAAATAAATCATAGGCCCAATTTTCAACACAAGAACTTCAAAATTTCCATCTAATTAACATCTTTTGTAAATTTTATCGAGCTATGATCTCACTAACATTGTATAATTGCAAACTTTCAGGAAAACATTTCACTAATATGCTGATGTGAAGCATACCTTGTCCGTGCATAATGCATCCCGTTCACAAGCCAATGGTTGACTACGGCTACATCCTCCTGCAGAAATGAATCAAATATTGGAGGTATGCTTATTCATAGATATATACAAATATAAAGAAACATTCAATCAAAGACTAGATACTACAAAGGACTGGTGCAAGAAGGTAAAAATAGTTAAAAAGACTAGGGTTGAATATTATGTCAATTTCAATATTTTCCCCAAAAAATTGGGAAACACTTCGTTGTTGTTGTTGTTGATGATGTTGATCATTTCAATATTTGCAGAAAGAGTATATAATGTGCGTGTGCGTGTGGTGCGTGTTGAATATAAACTTCTGAGCAACAAATACACACACACAAATCAATGCTTTCCCCAGTAGCACCTTGATGCAATCAAAATCAATGCTATAGCTTTGTTCAACAAGCAAAATGACTGCAAATGAGAAAATTGCAACTAAAGATGAGTACAAATATGCTGCTTCTAGTTGCCAATACCTCAAAACTTGCCACATAATCAAAAGTTGAGAAAAGAGATACTAGCGTATAGAGATTGCCACTTCACCTGGAAATAGAGAAGAAGGTTTGCAGAAGGCATTGTTCCTCCACTGAAGAAGTATCTCGTAATCCAATCATCATCACTTAGGTCCTGAACAAGAAATCACCAGAAATCCTAAGGTATTCATAAGCATAGCATGGTGATGTAGCATTCTAGTTTCAATATCATACACAGCAGGCTTGAAGTGAAATAAAGAAGCACAATGGGGGAAATGATGGGTAGCATTTCTTTGAGTCATCGAAGAAATTCCAATAACAGATTCCTTACTAAACTATTTTATTTGCATAATATACCAGTTATATCTGTAATGAGCAATTACATTCTAAATATGATCAAAGATGTCAAATTGAGGTATGAAAAAAGATGTCGATCATTAATCATTAAGTTCAAATTTTGTACCAACAAAAGAACGTCAGTCAATACCTCAAAATGGTAAGCAAATACTTTGTGGCAGAAGTGATGAACAAATAAAAGACCATCCTGCTTCATCCAAGTGGATATCTTTTTTAGGAGCTCCTTGTAGTCTTCATGTGCTGCACAAGGGAAATCAAATACATACATCATTATATGTTAACACGAAGCAATATTATACCAGCCAACCAAGCAAATACCTCAAACATCTCTATTGATATAATTCGGTCATAAGATGCCTCCATTTCAAGCTTGCTGATATCAGCGACAATGATCTTTACGTTCGACAGCTGAAAGTCACTGAAACGGGAAAATCTATTAGCTCCACTAAAAAAATTCAGAATGCAAAATTTCAAAAGGCATGTAGCCACTGTTAGTAAACGATAATGCACGGTTGACACACTGAATTTCGAACTTGAATCTTGACACCATTTACTCTAGGCTTAGAAACCAAAGCTCCTCCCAGGAAACTAGATATGCTTCTAACCGGAAATAATACAAGTGTAGGACACTCTGTACTGTCCAAAAAAAATTTGGATAAGTCCTGACGGGATGAGGACTCTCCCACAAGAAACCTAGGTTTTCCAAGGGTGAGGAGACCTATTCTCTCGGACAGAATGCCAAATCCTTTTCCTATTAGACATCAAAACCCTCAACACTCTTTCTTTGCCTCTGCTCACTACAAACTTTCAAATATGCCGCACCGCCTCTTGCTCCACTCCTGTCAATCTTGGGTCTGGTCCCAAGAAGGATAGAAAACCCTGTTTGAAACGTCTACACCTACCTGCTCCATCCCTTCATTTCCAGCTTTTAAAAAAGCGGAAAGAGAGAAGATCAACTGTTCCACCCCTCCGAACGGGTAAGTCCCAAGCTTGGTTTGGGATTCCAAAGCAGTCTCCTCTTCATCCTCTTCATTCTCTACCACTATCAGGTAATCCTGCAAACCATAATTTATATTATGGTAAAAATTGGTCATTACTCTCCCAAGAGGAGTACTGCTCTGCTAATGTCGTCTGTTGTAGAGAATGCCCCTGTTGGAGAATCCCTTGATTATCTCTCTTGTTATTAGTTATTATTATAGAAGATTTTCTGTTAGTTTTCTTTCCATAAAGTTCTCTTGATTCAAGAATGGACATTGATTGTAATAAATTTTTCTTGATTCGAGGAAGGACATTGATTGTATTTCCTCTATTTAAACCAGCCTTGGGGCTGAAGAATAAACAAGAAAGCATTCACCACCTGTTTTCTAATATGGTATCAGAGCCAGGTTCCCTAACCTAGGATTTGTAAAGTTTTTTCCTTAACCCGGTTAGGCTCTCAATGGCCAATCCCAATAGATGGCAGCAAGCTTTCACCGGCTCAACAAACAACGACGACTCCACCACGACAGAAGGCGAAGCAGGCCGTGGCGATGGTAGTTGTGCTGGTCGTGGCGCTGGCACTGGCAAAGCGCTGGTAGCGGTGTTGGCGGCAATGGAGACGGAAGTTCTTTCGGAGACAGCGATTTCAACGAAAGTAAGAAGTTGGACAAACCTTGGTATAATTACTGCAAACGCGCATGGCATACGAGTGAAACATGTTGGAAGCTCCATGGCAAGTCTCCGAACTGGAAGAAGAAATGTGGTAATGAGGGTCATGCATTTCAGGCTAGTAATTCAGATCAAGGGTATCAATCTTCTTCAACTCAGCTTTCACTCACGATGGAACAACTAGGCACACTGTTCAAACTTCTCCAATCTTAAACCTTCTTGCTCTATAGCACAGAAAGGTAATTATGCTCTCTTAGTGTCAGTCCCAACCACAGTTGGATAGTAGATTCAGGAGCAACGATTACATGACAAGTGAATCTACTCTATTTTCTTCATAATTCCTGTGCAGGGAATCAAAAAATAAAAGTCGCAGATGGCTCCTTTTCAGCCGTTGCAGGTAAAGGTTCAGTTATGTTGTCTCCGATGTTGACTCTTAAAGATGTCCTTCATGTTCCAAATCTATCTTGTAGCCTAATGTCTGTCAGTAAATTAGTCCAAGAAAAAAAATTGTCAAACTACCTTTTTTCGCTCTTACTGTGTCTTTCAGGATTTGAACTCAGGAAGATGATTAGCAGTGCTAAGCAGAATGGAGGACTCTATTGCTTCAATATCGGACCTAAATCACAACTACCTTCCAAACCGATAAGTTCCTACTTTGAGTCTTTTTTTGTTTCGAATAATGATGACAACATTATATTATGGCATTTACAATTAGATCATCCTAATTTTCGTTATTTAAAACACTTGTTTCATAAGTTATTTCGTAACAAAGATTTGTCTTTTTTAAATGTGAGGCATGTGAATTTGCAAAACATCATCGTTCCCATTTTTAATACAGCCTTATATACGATCAAAACCTTTTTCTATTATTCACAGTGATGTTTGGGGCCCTAACCGTACAAGTACACTTTCTTAAAAAATGGTTTATCACATTTATAGATGACCATTCAAGAGTATGTTGGGTGTACTTGTTAAAGGAAAAATCCGATGTTTGTTTGGTTGTAAAGGAAGTTTTTTAAATGGTGCAAAATCATTTCAAACAACTATTCAAGTCTTTAGAAGTGACAATGGCAGGAAACACTTTAACACAATTTTGGGTGATTTTTTTCTTGAAAATGGAATTGTGCATCAAAGTTCATGTCTCAATACACCCAACAAAATGGAGTTGCAGAAAGAAAAAATATACACTTATTGGAGGTGTCTAGAGCTTTACTCTTCTCAAGTAAAGTACCAAATTATTTGTGGGGTGAAGCAATTTTAACTCATGCATATTTAATTAACAGAATGCCCTTCAAAGTTCTCAATTTTTAAACTCCAATTCATATTTTCAAAGAATGTTTTCCTGTTACTCGTGTTTCAACTGATTTGACATTAAAATATTTTAGTTGCACAGCATTTGTTCATGAACATAAGAATATTGGCAAACTCGAACCACGTGCTATAAAATGTATTTTTGTAGGGTACTCTCCAACCCAGAAGGGATATAAATATTTTGATCCAAAAAATAAGAAAATGTTTGTCACTATGGATGTCACATTCTTTGAAAACAAACTTTTTTTTATGATACTCATCTTCAGGGGAGAACTTAAGGGAAGACTCGTTTCAAACTGAGAACATAAGTTTTTTAAATAACTTGTCCTTGCCTATATTACAAAATTCTAAGACTTGTACTTCTGCACCAACAGAAAATAACAATGATTCATTATCTAAACCTACTACTATAAGTAAGGAACTCGATGAATCCGAGCCTACACTTTCTCATAGAAAAAACAATGGCCATGATTCATTATCTGAATCTACTCCTATTATGAGTAACGAACTCGATGAATCTCAGCCTACACTTTCTCATGAAAAAACAATGAGAATCTTGAAGATGAAAATAATGATGAACTAATTAAAATGCCACAAAATGAATCATCTAAAGGGAACATGTTCGAAGTAGGAAACAAGACTTGGAAAGGAAAGGTGTTTGTGAGTGTGAGCCCCTGAATTTTAGGAATTTTTTCAAATTTTCTAAATGAATTATTTTCGATGATTCATTTTTATTTAATTAATTTTGATCATTAAATGCTCTTTTCATGACTTTGATTTCTGGAGCGTCAGAGATGTCAATCTCTGAAAACTTCCTTCACGAGTTTGTAGTAGACAAGATTATTTTTATTTTGATATATCATGTCCCACTCAAACTTATTTTCTTGTGCTCTTTTTGCATCGCGTAACTTTCGGGTCAATTTAGGCCAATTGATCATCTACCGTAAAACCCGATCCAACGTCCGATCTAATTTCAGGGTCCGACATCGGTCCAATCTAATCGACCCAATATATGGTTCTAATCTATTTTGAGTCTACTATGCACGTGCCACTTGCGTGCCACCCAATTGATCTCCCGCATGATCATATTTCATCCATGATTATAAATGACTTAAATTTATAATTATGACTAAACCTAGCCCAAACTTGATCCAACACCCAACCCAATTCTATGTAGGCCCCTCTCATTACTACCCAAACATCCCACACAAAATTCTCTCTCTACTTGTGTAGATATTTCATTATCTCTCTCCCTCTTTAATAAATATCTCTTTCTAATAATATTATATATATATATATATATATATATATATATATATATATACTCACACACAATTCCTATCACCATCAGCACACCCCTCTCCCATCACAGCCGACACCCCCTCTTCCTCTCATTCTTTTTCTATACCATCTCCTTCTTCATCACTCATCTTCATTATCAACATCACCATTATCTCCTCCTCCTCAGCACAGCCGTGCACCACCCCCTCTATCACCATCATCAACATCTTCACCACCATCACCATCTTCTCCTTCTCCTTTCCCCCGACACCGTCGCGTGCCCCTGCCTGGTCCTTGCACCGCCGCGGGCCAGCGCAGCAGCAGCAGCTACAGTGGCAGAGAGCAGCAGCAGCCGCGGTGGCGCGCACCGTGCGGCCATCGGCCACACCCCCTCGGCCTGGCGACCTCCGGCGAGGCTCCCTCTTGCGGCCACCTTCGTCCCCGACGCGAGAAACGGACGATTCATGCGTTTCGTACGAAATCCCACCATAATGCGCGATTTCGAATTTCAAAATATACGTCTCGTCGCAGCAACTTCGTGTACGTTTTTCGAGGAATCCGACCGTTGGATCGTCGATCCATTTCTTCCGGCTCCATCTCGGTATATACCCCTTCACCCCTGTCAAGTTTCAACTGTTAATTCCGTCATTTGCTATGTCAAAATCGGCCACCAAGTTGACCATTTAAATTGTGTTATTTTTGGATAGTTTTGTGGAGCCAACTTCGTGGACTCGTATCTCCGCCGTCGCAACTCCGTTTGGCGTGCCACCAGTTCCTGTGCACCGCTGGTATAACCTTATTCCTGCCCCTTAAGTTTATTTCATTGTGAGCTTGTTTGATTGGTTGAATTTGACGCCAAAGTTGGCCGTCTGAATTCGTAATTTCCAACTTATAAAATCTTTATTTTGAACCCGGGACTCCGGATTCAGTTTCTGACACAACCAGTAGACTCGTGGCATCGTTCTGGCACGAATTCATATAAAATTTGCTTGATTTGGAGGACGTGGGCCCCGACACGCATTTCGATGCAAGACGGCCCCACAGTCCAGGTCAACTGACCATTTTGAGATCGGCTCATCGGAATCCAATTTCGGATATACCGTTGAGTTCGTATCGTCATTCTGGACTCGTTGACATATACTTTGTTCGATTTAGTGGACATTGGCTCCGACACGTATTTTCGTACAAATCGGATTCCAATATCCGGGTCAACGAACCAATTTGAGATCGGACCATCAGAATCCAATTCTGAATATATCGTTGAGTTCGTATCATCATAATGGATTCGTGGACATATATTTTGCTAAGGTTTTAAGGACTTTTATCCTGACACATTTTTTGGTGCAAAGTGGGTCCGACACGGATACCGTTTTGACCTGAAATTATCTTTTTGCCCATGTGTCCAAATTGGACTTATGGGCAGACTATTCTAGCTATTTTGACCATTCTGGACACGTCAATGTTGTTTGTTTCATCATCCGACAACATCTGTAGACTTTTTCCTTATCTATCACTATTTGTTATAATCTCTCTTTTTGTTCGTATTTTGAGATCCGTTCATCGAAATTGAGATCCGTCGATTTCAGTGATTTCACATCACTAAAATTGATAAGTTGACCATGTGGATGATTATAGAGACTAGCTTTGACCTAGTTTAACCTAGAGTGGACTAGGAGTTGACCAGTTGACCAAATTCAACTATAAGTCAACCTTTGATACAGTTTGACTTAGTTTGACTGAGTTTGACCTAGAATAGGCCTAGAAGAATAGAATTAATGTATATATATATTGTTTACTCTAGAACACTAAGTAACTCTGTAAATTCATATTAGGTCTCTGTGGCGTCGGTTCAGGCATAGACCCTCACTTATTGCTCAGGACAGTAGGCGAATACATTCTCTGATAGTTTTATTGTCTTGATATACTATATCCGATTCAGTTGTAGTATTTTACTTGATTCTCGACATGATGGCGCACGGACTAGTATATATTGGTTGCCTGTCATGAGATTTCATTCCTGGGTTACCGTGGTATACCGGTACATTGTTCGATCTTGTTTCCTGTACTTGTATTGACACCGATTCCTGAGGGGGATTAGCTACCCTCTTGGAGAATTCCGTGTCATGACGTCTTGTGTCCGGATCCATTATACTACTCGGGGATGGGAAGTTATTGGAGGTTATGTGATTAATACCCCTCTTGTATTCCTGTTACTACTTGCATCATAGCTTTACCGTCGCCTCACGTAGGGTAAAGTATGACCTGTGTTACTACTTGCCTCATAACTTTCCATTGGATCGGCCTGATCTTGTTTTTCTTGTATTTCCTGACTCATAGTCGGTCAAATGGAAGAGCCTGATCTTGACCCAAGCCGATCACATAATGCTCTAATATCTCAATACACTATTTATGTTTACATTATACATCAGATATTACTGTATTGTTCTACATTCTAGTATTTCATACCCTGATATATATCCATTTTTACATATCCTGTTTATATTCCAGTCTTGATATTTTATCTTGTATTTCATTATAATTGTCTCTTATAGAATTGTCAATTCACATGTAAATGCTGTTAGTTTATGTACTCGTTTCCATCCTGACTGGATAAGTTGACAATATTTTTAGGAGTTGTTATGCCCTCATTATTGGACTATAGGATGATGCTAGCTGAGGTGGATCTCAATATTCTTTAACCTTGAGTTGTCTCCCAGGAGTTCTAGGTCTGGTAGTTATTTTAGTTTTGTTATTGTTTTTCCTCCATTTCATTTCTTGTCTCATATGATCATTTGTAGATTCTAGTTGTTCTAGTGATATTATTTTCTTGTCTTATCTTCCTTAGCATTTGTGATGTGATATGAGTACCTTTATAGTTATGGATCTTTTAGATGTTGTAGTTAGTATCGGATACTTGACAGCGCTCTACCGCCGATACTGCGGCGTAGGCTGGACGTGGCCCACGTATTCGTTCCTGTATATCCGGGTGCGGGTCGTGACAGTGAGGAAGAACCATAAAGAAGGGGATGTGTCCACATGTCAACACTACCATGAATCTGAACCGGAAAATAATCAACCTCCTAAGAAAAGAAAAGGTAAGTCTATCTCTATCTCTGAGAGTCGTATCAGGTATCCTGATATAAATGATCCCATAGCTGTTAGAAAACCTGTTACATCTTGCCCTAAATATCCTATGTCCGATTTTATATCATATTCAAACTTGTCTTCTTATTTTTCTGCCTTCACCTCCCAATTGTCTAGTGTAGAGATTCCAAAGAATGTACAAGATGCTCTAGAAGTTCCGAAGTGGAGGGAAGCTGTATTTGAGGAGATGAAAGCTCTTGAAAAGAACAAAACTTGGGAAGTCATAACGCTACCAGTTGGTAAGAAGACCGTCAGATGTAAATGGGTGTTTACTGTGAAGTATAATTCAGATGGGTCAGTTGAAAGGTATAAGGCTCACTTGGTGGCTAAGGGTTTCACTCAAATCTATGACATAGATTACTCAGAGACATTTGCTCATGTTGCAAAATTGAATACTGTCAAAATACTTTTATCTCTTGCGGCTAACCTGGATTGGCCTCTACATCAGTTGGATGTTAAAAATGCCTTCATCAATGGTGATCTCGAAGAAGAAGTATACATGGATAGTCCTCCTAGCTTTGAAGACAAATTTGGATCAAAGGTATGCATGTTGAAGAAGCCTATTTATGGCTTAAAACAATCTTCGAGAGCTTGGTTTGAAAGAGTTACTCAGTCTACGAAAAACCAAGGGTACACTCAAGGACAAGTTGATCACACTTTATTTACCAAATTCTCCTCGGATAGAAATTTGCTGCCTTGATTGTTTATGTAGATGATATTGTCCTCGCTGGAGAGGATACAGTTGAAATGAGAAGAATAAAAGAGAGACTTGCTACAAACTTTGAAATCAAGGACTTAGGGTCCTTGAGATACTTTCTTGGTATGGAGGTTGCTCGATCGAAGAAATGAATTGTGGTTTCACATCAAAAATGCATTCTCGATCTATTGCGAGAAACAGGAATGA
Organism: Iris pallida; assembly: GCA_029216955.1. NCBI lineage: Eukaryota > Viridiplantae > Streptophyta > Magnoliopsida > Asparagales > Iridaceae > Iris > Iris pallida. Next base: position 2,354,039 of record JANAVB010043017.1, read on the forward strand.
GTAGCTGTCGACCAGCCGACATTCACATAGATTCTAATGTAAAACTGACTGAGAAAGCGATGTCAGGTCTAGTGTGAGACAGTAAATTAGCTTACCCACCAACATCTGATATCTTGCGGTGTCAATAGGAACATTTCCTTCTCCCAAAGTTTTACATTAGAATCCATATGAGTGTCGGCTGGTCGACAGCTACTCATATCTTGAGGCAGTATATAGAATACTGGGATACTTGAAGGCCAATCCCGGAAAGGGTTTATTTTTAAGAAGACTATTGAAAGAAATGTGTCTATCTTCACTGATGCAGATTGGATAGGTTCAGTCACAGACAAAAGATCAACCTCTGAATATTGTACCTATGTATGGGATAATCTTGTAACATGGAGAAGCAAAAAATAAGGAGTTGTAGCAAGAAGCAGTGCAGAAGCCAAGTTTAGAGCTATGGCTCAGGGTATTTGTAAAGGACTATGGATTCCAAGAGTCCTGAAGGAACTTAAGATGAAAATTAAGCTTCTATTGAAGTTATATTCTGACAGTAAAGCTGCCATAAGCATAGCCCACAACCCAGTTCAGCATGATAGAACCAAACATGTTGAGATTGATCGTCACTTCATAAAAGAGAAATTAGAAGTTGGAATCATATGTCCACCATTTGTGCCCTCTAGTCAGCAAACTGCAGACATCTTAACCAAAAGCTTGGCAAGACCCGTCTTTGAGCATTTGATAAGCAAGTTGTGCATGATAGATATCTATCCACCAACTTGAGGGGGGTGTTGGAGAATCCCTTGATTCTCTCTCCTCTTGTTATTAGTTATTATTAGAGAAGATTTTGTTATTATTAGAGAAGATTTTCTGTTAGTTTTTCTTTCCATAAAGTTCTCCTTGATTCAAGGATGGACATTGATTGTAATAAAGTTCTCCTTGATTCAAGGAAGGACATTAATTGTATTTCCTCTATTTAAACCAGTCTTGGGGCTGAAGAATAAACAAGAAACCATTCACCACTTGTTTTCTAATAGCCCCTAATATTTCTAGGGTTCCTTTACCCCAAACTTTTGGTTATCAATCCTTTTTAACACAAGGAAACAGTGAATGACATGTTTTTTAACGTGGATCTCTGGTCGTTTGATGATTGTGGAAATTTTGGTTTTGTATGCTATAAATGTGGTTTTCAGGTCCCTTTATTTCAAATTACAATGACGTTGCTAAAAGAAAATTGCTTTGCTGCCAATAGTTCTAAAAATTCAAGAATGTTACCACACAGAACCATCTGCGTAAATGGCTTTATTGTCGATCCCCAAAACCACCGTCTTCTTCCAGATGTGAATTAGGTGTCTCTACCTCATTTTGATTGCACTTCCAGGGATATCCAAAAAGTTTCTAGTTCTAACTTCGTGAGTATGTAACTTCTTGCTTGCTTTTTGGTAGTCATATGCACAAGAAAGGGAGAAATTTGTAGAAGAAGCTGAGTAGTAGTCATATTTGGTTGCAGAAACATGGGATTGTTGGTCACATATGGAGTCAATAGTTGGCTTTCTTTATTGTATGCAACTTCTGGCTTGCCTTTTGGTAGACAAGTCCAGTTGGTTCATCGTTATGTCCTTATAGTACTTATTTGTGCCCAATGCGGCAGGGATCCTTCGTGGGATGTTGTTGTTTGGGAAGACCTTTCTCCAACCGTTTTCAGTTCTAATAGCACTTCCATGTTGGTTGGAAAGAGCATTGATACAAAGGGTGGTTACATACTTAATTAGAATGTCACCCTCTGCTTCTCAGTCTTACCTTGTGAAACTTCCTGATCAGCACTCCCTAATTCTCTCGCAACAAGAGCCCCATCTCATTTGGATCTTTTCAACTCCATTTCTCTCACTGGAAAGAAGACCATGAATCTGTCCTCGTGAAATTCTACTTTTGCAGAGCTGACTTACACACGACCTGATGGGCCAAGACATCACACTACACTACTTTTCTCCTAAAGGTTCCTAAGAGGACTATATATAAGAATTTAGATGCAAGAAGATGAGAAAAGAAAAGGAAAAAACTGAAGAGTTTGGGGAGGGCCAAGATGTATACATAAATGGGGGTAAGCCTGAATACATCTAGAATAATTGTTGCAGTCAACTTGCAGAAGAAAATTCATACTAACAAACGAAATACAAACTGACTCTCTTTTTAAGATAAAGATGAGCTCTTACAATTCCATCTAGAAGAACATGAGCTAAGCAAGTAGTATCGTAACCTTCTGAATTCTGAAACTTAATATATACTTGAAGTTTTAGATAAAGACAGAGGGAACTTAATATATACTCTAGAATATATGCATTATGTTTGACACTATTCACTTTACCTGCATCTCTCCTCTATAAGCTTTTTGTGTTGTTGAATTGCATATCCCAGTTACGCTGCAATTTGCATATTTCCTTACTATATACAAGGAAGAGAGCCCCAGCCACATCCAATGTCAAGGATTGTTTGGCCATCTTTTAACTGTGCTTTCTCACAATACTGTTCAAACATTGCGATTTCAGCATCCTCCAGTGTGCTCGAGTTGTCCAGGAAGTAACAAGAACTGCAGGGGTTTACAACACATTCCTGATCAGCATAATAAACATAGGGGGAGCAACAGGTTGAATATGACAAATACAAGAAGATGAAGTTCAAAAATGTTTACATCAGAACTATATCAGCTTCGTCAACGTGAAACAAGTTAAAAACAAAGATATATGATTATATATTGGAATCCCAATCATCAATCACATACAAATATTTTAACAAGCTACATAATTTTATTTTATTTTATATTGATTCAAACTAATTAGCATTAAGATTGAATATACAAAACTAAGATACCAAAACAACAAAACAAAATATCTTATGCCTATCACTGATTGTGTACTCAAAACAACAATCAAGAATCTATCAAAAGGTTTTGGTTGGCTACAAGAATATTTTCATTCCATTCAGCTCTATATGCATTTGTTCAGATTTTACCTACTACTAGTGACTTCTTCAACTACCGTCCTAAAACTCCTAACTGGTGGATCTATTGATCTCCATTGCACAAATGTCGTATCCATCGGAAACTCTTTTTTCTCATCATATCATCAACTGGAACCAACGCTAACATTGCATGAATGTACTCGCTCTTTGTTCTATATTGTCATCGTGTCAATGGTCATCCATCTCAGCATTATAATTTCAGGCTTTCAGCTACACTCATTTCTGTGATATATATCTAAGTTTATCCCATAAAACTTAGCTGGTCTACCAGAGGTCATATAGATATTTATTTATTATTTCAGGGATATTAAAGTAAAAAGAACTCTGGTACCCACTTCAATTTAATTTCTAGTAGGGGTGTCTTAGAAGCATAAAATATTGTTGTAACCTGGATACTCTGAAAGAACAGACAATGATTCCAACAACAATAACATAAAAAGCAAAGTCTTTATCCCAAAATTTTGTGGTCTTTGTTTGAATCCTCAATTTATGCCACCTCTGATTTACCATGAAAACTCTCATTTCTTATCCTATCTTCTAATATATTGTCACTTATCCAGCATAGGCTTCTCATTTTAGCTACACTAATTTTCTGGACATAATGTTTATTAATTGCTAAACAATATTGCTACATAAAGCATGGAATTTTTCTTTCAACTTCAACGGTATCATGAGATCACAAATTACTCCAGAAACACATCTCCATTTCAACCCGCTTCTTTTAATTATATGTATGACATTCTTTCATTTTGATCCAAATATCATAGTTTACAGTATGCCGATACCTATACGATACAGCTGATAAGTATCGATTTTGAAATGTCTTAATCTGATACCAAACGCTACCGATAGTGACTGACTGAAGTCCAGAGCCTCTTCCTAGTTAATTAGACAGAGAAAAGTTTACCAAAAAAATGAGAATAGAAAAATAGTTTAACGTAAAGATTTAGTCATACAAAGATCGACAATGTTATAGTGTGTCGATAAGGTTCCTCATTGGTAAATTGTAATAATTACCATTTATCGAAGTTGTATATGTCACGCCCCGATCCCGGAGGATCGAAAACAAGCCACTGGGCGTGATGCCGTACAAGTCTAGATTGCACTTGTACAAGGCAAACCATTACAGTTCCTGGTAATTCTCAGAAAACATCGACAACGCAGCGGAACCAAGCAGATAAATTGAAGTCACACAATTTATATAGAAATGTATCTCTTTATTGATAATCAAAATGGATTACAAGACTTGCAGCGGAATACAGAGTTTACAACTGATTACAAAACTTTGAATAGCCAACTGAATGTATACACTTGTCCTTTAGGCTACAAATGGATATACTGACTTCTTTACAATGACTTGCCAAATTTGGCTACAATCTCACTGGTACATCTGAGTTCCACTGTTCCATACATTATGTCCCATATAGCAGAAGACATCGTCTAGAAGGAAGAGCTTCTGCACACCCATCCGATTCATCGATGCCAAGTACTGATTCATAGGATTTCCCCCAAGCAAACACCTGTAATATTGCCCACAACGTGGGTCAGTACATCATCAATGTACTGGCGAGCGGTGCTGGCCCAACTCTCCTAAGAAGACAGCACTAAGTAAACATGTTACAGAACATTATTAACAGTTGTCTTTCTCGTTACCTTAGGGTCAATTTCATGTTATAGCCGACAAGAAGTAAAGCATGCAAATCTCATAGCCAACATAATTTAAAGCATGCAGTTATCACCCTTTGGTGATTCTTACCCACGGTCGTGTAGCCATCCCTGTACATTATAATACTTACTCTGCCTGCACAAGACATTGTTAGGAACAATATCATGATTCAATATGAATATCACCGTTCAGGTGATTCTTACCAACAGCCGACATCCTTCCCTGTATTTGAGTAATAACTTACTCTGCCTGCATAAGATCATTAGCACCTGACCTATCTATATGAAGGTCACTGGCGACACGCCATCCTGGACCGTCTTACAGGTATACAGCGCCCTTGTCAGTGTAGGTAGCTAGCCCCACTGCAAGTCCTGTATACCGTGCTACTACTTCAGCACTGCCACTACTTCGGCATTGGTTTCCCCTAGGACGAACCGGGTTCCATGGCCCAGGAATACCGTTCGAGAAACCACCTTGTCGACAAGTTGTCCATGACCATGCAACTATATGCAACTTATCTAAGAAGAAAACATATAATGCATGATAAGGAAAACTACGCAAAACCATCATTCTCATTTGTATTGCTATCTTGCCATCTAGCCATCTTGTCTTGAGCCAATGCTCACATTATCACTGCCCAATCCAGGGTCTTGGCGTAAACAACATTCTACATCGGCGACAGGATAATAGAATGTTGTTATCCAATGCCTTGCCACATCTTTGATACCAACATCTTTCCAACCAAACTCAGTGTACTCACCGCCCAATTCCTGGGACTTAGCATCTGTTTTAGCATTCATTCATTTGAATGCAATTCAAGCATACTCACTGTCCAGTTCTTTGGGTCTTAACATCTGTTTTGCCATCTGTTCATTGAGCCAAAGCTCAATATACTCACCTGCCCAAGTATTTGGGACTTTGCCTTCACCTGTCATGTAATTCATCGCAACAGCGTACAAGCATACAATTTATCTAGCCACAACAGTTTACGTTCATGTGATTATATTTCATTATCTTTCCAAATTCCATGCAAGGTGTTATTGAGCAACACAATAAGAAACATAGCACACTATTCTTATTTTAAGCGTGAAGCTAAAGGATCTTTGAAGGGTTCAACACTACTCACATTCATAGGACGATTTCCACCACGATCGCATAGTCTTCCAAGCGATCCTTCGCATAATCCCAAGTCCAACAAGGCTTCATCGAATCAACCATCCATCATAAGACATCTTGCGGGTCGGGGCACTACAATATATACCACCCAGAAAAAGTTTTGTCCTCGAAACTTAAAACAAAACTCATCCCCAAAATTTCAACCAACTCTTCATGAAACTTCTCAACGATCAACTTTGCACCATAATATTTCTCCGCAATCTCTCGATTGATTTCAAGTAATGTACCATCTCGATATAGCATCCCAAATTTGATTCAACATAGTTTACTATCTTTGATCTTTCCTCCGACACTCGTGCAAATCCTTAGCACATGATAATCCTTCCCGTGGCTTCGTTTGAATTCAGCATACCACTTAGTTGGAATTATACACATATTTTAGGCGTCCCCGAAATACATGCACTTCAGCCAAGTTCAGTGATAGAGAAAACGAACGAGCTACGGTGTACCTTCCTTTTCGAACATCAGTAATTCTTTTGAGCATCTCGTATAATCCCACTTTGTTTATTCAATATTCCAACCAATTACTAAGACGATAGATGTCGCCAATTCCAATTCGATAAATTTCCTCAACCAATCCAACATTTCAAAATATTCAAACTTAGATGTATCAAGTATTCCTTTCAAGTTCATTGTCATCCATGCCACCAAAGTTGATAAATCCCATAGCAACATTTTATTTTGATACCCCGATTCTTATCGGTCAAATCTTGTACTCATCATCGATCGCATCCATACACATTGTTTGCAACTCATAAATTCTCTCGATCCTGATTCATCCATCAAATTGTACCATCATCCCACTCTTAGTAATATTTCTTGCTGTCCTCCAACATTTCTCGTATTGATCAAGCCAACATATTTATCCTCTCGTATAGGCAACTATCATATTCCAGCAACATTAATTCTGAGGGTCATTCATATTCACATTTGCCGATCTCGGCTACATGCACTATCCAATTCTATCATTACACTTATCCTCAATCTTGATCCGGTCAATGAAATTATTCCAACTATCTCAAAGCACTACCAACAATTTTCGCAGCTCAATATCAATCAACCAATCCAACCAGTTCTAACAATTCTCAACATTTCCACCAAGGCAACTTAATTTCCGAAACCAACATGATCCGTCATCCTATCCAACATTATAACATCAAAATTTCCCAAATATCTATTCCATTCCAAGCCTACCTTCCAACAATCTTATTCATTCCAACTATACTCACGCAACACCAATAGGGACATCCTACGGTTTTTTTCAATAGTCAACTTAGCATACAATCAAGTCTCTACGGTCAGCTAATCTAAGCTAAACCAGACATTCAGCTAACCCATATGAGATGAGTAGCTATCAGGGATATACTTATCTCTTATCTTACAGGCAACCAACTCTCAACATAGGACAACTCTATGGTCTGACCAACTTAGGGACATGGGACACCACCCCAATCTTATGAACTTATATCCAACACGGACAACTGAAGAACATAGCCAACCAATCTGAGACTTAAGCAAGCAACCAACAGTCTAGGTAACAAACCGACACTCTAGGCAACCAGCCAACAATCTAGGCAACCAACCGACCATCTAGGCAACTAGCCAACAATCTAGGGTCAAGTCTTTCTACCCGTACTCATACTCGAGTCATACCCAACGAAGTCTCATTCTAGACTTACCCGCAACCGACCAAATCTATCCGACAATTCTATCCAACAATTCTATGGGTCAATCTCGAAGCTATCATATAAAACTCCTCAATAGAATATTCAACTTTCAATTTCCATTTGCATAGACATAGCATCACTTGTTCAATCCGACTTGCATCCTCATATCGTACTCATATGTCTATTCAATCGGGTCAACTATTCTGAATCATCATCCGACATTGTTATCTCAATACTTTATCACTTATGATCTCTTCCTACGGTCCCTTCGCGACATAATCGTTTCCCACATTCTTAGATCATCGATACGGTCCGTACTCTTTTAACCAACAAAAATCAGGCAACTATAATCATATTTCTTCCGAGGCATCATTTATAAATTTTCTAGCACAAATACGGTCATCTCTTAGCAATCTCCGTTAACCATTAATATTCGTTTTGCATCATCTCCTTCTGATTTCCATAAGAAGATTTACTATTCATGCACCAATCCAATCTCTATAGCACCAATCATCTCGCATCATATCGGTCATCTTAGTGGACATGACATAACTCATCGGCTAAGTCATAATCCCACAATTCTATATTCCACCCAACTTGTTATTCAAGCGACAACATCATCTATCGACATGGTCTATTACATATCGCTGCACCTCGATACTTATTTGTATTCCATCCATTCGACTCTCATAAGGGACATCTACTCTTTCATGCATCAAGGGACAAGTACTCATTCTCTGTGCCTCAAAATATTCAAGGGTCATAACATGTTAATTCGGGACATCAATTTCTCTCAAACCCAACTGCACATCGTGCTAAGATCATCTATTCCTCAATCCTATTCTCAATCTTTTTGGTCGTTGATGCAACTCTCTCTGCATCGTCTAAATCATTCGCAGCATCCTGATAAGCGTCTAACATTACCATCAATTCTATCGATATCCAACATGCAATTTCTTTAACTAAATTCCAACATTGTTCAATATTCGGTCCATAGTTATTCCCACAAAATCTTTCGATAGCAACACCACACTATTGTTACCAAGCCTACAATCCTTTTTATCCAACTGATTCAAGTACTCGCTTGAATCTGAAACTCATTTCATTCCCAACCAAGGCATCATTTCATATTCTCAATCCTCTTATTACCCAACTTAATGCTAACCGACAAGGTCCATCGATGGTTCATCTGAACACATCAAAATCTCACAATGGGTCATCCAACTTAACAATCAAGGAACACGCCTAGCCAACATGTATCAATCGTAAGCTCAGCTACGATTCGATACCACCCAATACCTTAATAGGAAAGGCAAACACAAAATCATAAACACATCAAGGGTCAAGGGACATCTTATCACGACGAGGGTATATGCAATATACCACTCAGAGCTCAAGCCATTCCAAACACAATATTCCCTCGCATCAAACCAACGTCCAATATGGACAATCCATCCTGCAGTGGTTATGCTGACCACAAATATCGACTCAAGATTCTGTCGATTCCCATTCACTGAAATCCATGCACATTCTGTTCCAACATACCATGCCATCACCCACTATCGATTGCTGCATAACAATCGATTCAAAGAATCCCACACATACGTCATCCAGCATACATCACAAACTTATTATAGCATCGCATCATTGTTAATCTTTTTGGTATCTTTTAGAAATTCAACAAAGCACACATATCACAGCCCACATATTTAGACTTATTGTATGGAACACTCAGTGAGAGGTTAGAATGATCAACGGACTTTCAGTTAAGGGAACAACATAGAATAGTTTGGAAGCAACACAGAACAATCGCAGAAGCACTATGAATCATCATAGAGGCAACTTTGATTTCATCGCGGAAGCAACTTTGAGTATTCGCGGAAGCAACTTTGATTCACCGCGGAAGCAACTTTGAATAATCGCGGAAGCAATCTTTGAATCATCGCGGAAGCAGCTTAGAATCATCTTAGTAGCAACATTGATTCGAAACAAATCGAATAGGAATCCAAGGACGTAAAGCCGTGCTCTGATACCATTATGTCACGCCCCGATCCCGGAGGATCGAAAACAAGCCACTGGGCGTGATGCCGTACAAGTCTAGATTGCACTTGTACAAGGCAAAACCATTACAGTTCCTGGTAATTCTCAGAAAACATCGACAACGCAGCGAAACCAAGCAGATAAATTGAAGTCACACAATTTATATAGAAATGTATCTCTTTATTGATAATCAAAATGGATTACAAGACTTGCAGCGGAATACAGAGTTTACAACTGATTACAAAACTTTTGAATAGCCAACTGAATGTATACACTTGCCCTTTAGGCTACAAATGGATATACTGACTTCTTTACAATGACTTGCCAAATTTGGCTACAATCTCACTGGTACATCTGAGTTCCACTGTTCCATACATTATGTATAGCAGAAGACATCGTCTAGAAGGAAGAGCTTCTGCACACCCATCCGATTCATCGATGCCAAGTACTGATTCATAGGATTTCCCCCAAGCAAACACCTGTAATATTGCCCACAACGTGGGTCAGTACATCATCAATGTACTGGCGAGCGGTGCTGGCCCAACTCACCTAAGAAGACAGCACTAAGTAAACATGTTACAGAACATTATTAACAGTTGTCTTTCTCGTTGCCTTAGGGTCAATTTCATGTTATAGCCGACAAGAAGTAAAGCATGCAAATCTCATAGCCAACATAATTTAAAGCATGCAGTTATCACCCTTTGGTGATTCTTACCCACGGTCGTGTAGCCATCCCTGTACATTTATAATACTTACTCTGCCTGCACAAGACATTGTTAGGAACAATATCATGATTCAATATGAATATCACCGTTCAGGTGATTCTTACCAACAGCCGACATCCTTCCCTGTATTTGAGTAATAACTTACTCTGCCTGCATAAGACATCATTAGCACCTGACCTATCTATATGAAGGTCACTGGCGACACGCCATCCTGGACCGTCTTACAGGTATACAGCGCCCTTGTCAGTGCAGGTAGCTAGCCCCACTGCAAGTCCTGTATACCGTGCTACTACTTCAGCACTGCCACTACTTCGGCATTGGTTTCCCCTAGGACGAACCGGGTTCCATGGCCCAGGAATACCGTTCGAGAAACCACCTTGTCGACAAGTTGTCCATGACCATGCAACTATATGCAACTTATCTAAGAAGAAAACATATAATGCATGATAAGGAAAACTACGCAAAACCATCATTCTCATTTGTATTGCTATCTTGCCATCTAGCCATCTTGCCTTGAGCCAATGCTCACATTATCACCTGCCCAATCCAGGGTCTTGGCGTAAACAACATTCTACATCGGCGACAGGATAATAGAATGTTGTTACCCAATGCCTTGCCACATCTTTGATACCAACATCTTTCCAACCAAACTCAGTGTACTCACCGCCCAATTCCTGGGACTTAGCATCTGTTTTAGCATTCATTCATTTGAATGCAATTCAAGCATACTCACTGTCCAGTTCTTTGGGTCTTAACATCTGTTTTGCCATCTGTTCATTGAGCCAAAGCTCAATATACTCACCTGCCCAAGTATTTGGGACTTTGCCTTCACCTGTCATGTAATTCATCGCAACAACGTACAAGCATACAATTTATCTAGCCACAACAGTTTACGTTCATGTGATTATTATCTTTCATTATCTTTCCAAATTCCATGCAAGGTGTTATTGAGCAACACAATAAGAAACATAGCACACTATTCTTATTTTAAGCGTGAAGCTAAAGGATCTTTGAAGGGTTCAACACTACTCACATTCATAGGACGATTACCACCACGATCGCATAGTCTTCCAAGCGATCCTTCGCATAATCCCAAGTCCAACAAGGCTTCATCGAATCAACCATCCATCATAAGACATCTTGCGGGTCGGGGCACTACAGTATCTATGAATTCACAATATCCATCTGGATTAATATTATGGCTAATTTGTAATTAAATATCCTGAATATTTACGGATTTGTAAGTTGTTATTCTAAAGTATCGAAATAAACAATTCGCTACCATAAACTATTATAATTAGCAACAAAATACTTTGAACTTGTTTAAATTAGCAAGTTGCTATCCCTATGTCGTTAACAATGGTACCCTTCATATTTCATATTATTTAATGGTACCTTAACTTATTGACATAAGGTAGCAAATTGCATATTTGTGAATGTTCAAGGTAATGTTTTGCTAATTATAATGTTTAGGCTAGCAAATTTTCAATTTCAATTGTTAATTATAGCAACTTGCAAATATATAAAACTTTAGGGGTTTTAGTTGCAAATTAGCCTAATATTATTTATTCAAAACTATCTATATGGTTGCACTATGTTAATGGCAAATAAATAAACAATAGTATCTATTTGAAATGGAATATTATTCCATCTAAAACTAACGAGAAACAACAATATTATATAAATTATGTCGATGTGTATCAAATCTTGTCTAGATTTTTAGAATACATTTTATCATTTCTAGCTTTTCAAAACGAAGAACACAATACTTCGATTTGAAACAGTCGATACCGTCGTTACCGACATTGATAGGAAGGATCTAAAACCGATCCCAATATCGATAATGTGAACCATGCTAAATATTGAAAAGTATCACTCTTAGGTATCTCTTATACATCAATATCGAGTCCATTTTTTATGACTTTTGGTTATTTTTACGCTTCATATACTATATTTTTTCTTATACTAAGATTCTAAAGTTCCTCTCTAGGACTTCTATTTTAGCATCTAACCCTTTGTATTCTGGTTGACTAACATAATTTTGTTACCAAATATCATACACCTTAGAACCTCATTTTAGATGTGCCTAGAAATTTCATTCATAACTAGCACAAAAAGGTAAGAACTTAATGTTGAACCTTGACGTAAGCCAATACCGATAGAATACGGTTCGTTATCTCCTCCAATGGTTCCAACAATTATAAAACTCAAATGAGAAATCCTTAAAAAGGTATTTTTGTTGTCACTTCAATATCTTTACAAAAATTAACTTACGTATTCTTCGACGGTCCTTTTTGGTGCCTCTTCCAAAATACTATACTACTACTAGGAATTTTCCAATGTTCTCCATGTTACTATTTTCAAGTAGAAAAGTAGCATGCGGTATAATAGGTTATGCGACAAAGTAGATGGAGTATGTCAAATGGAACTCAGTTTCTAAATCCTAAAAGTATCATTTTCCAAATTAAACTAACATATAACACTTTGTAAAACAGTACCAGGCACAATTTTATCAAATAGTATTCAGTTAGCTCCCTAATGCCACATGGGGTAGTCACTGACCTGTATTTTAGATTCTCTCCAAGCACCAGTTTGAAAAATGAGGTTGGTAACTCATAATGTTGGGACTTTGCTTTATCTGTTTCCATAGCAATAGGCATATCTTCAAGAGCTGCAAAGAGAATAAGTGTTAATATCGAAGCAAAAACCATGTGAGCTTAAAAGTTCTTCGGATTAAGAAGGGAAAAAAAAATTATGAAGTGAAACACGAAGAGAAAAATAGGAGTAGACTTTATGCTTAATTGCATATATGAGCAATTAAATATTTGATTTTACTTGCTTACCAGGAAAACATATCTATCTCTTAACTGTATTTAAAATAAGGTAACATATTAAAGAACCAGTAGAATGCCATAACGTATTAACCATATACAGAGGATCCATTGAAATTCCTTGATTGGGAGAAGGAAGTCATTTGAGGCAGAAGATAATTAGTTATAGTTCTGAGAGCAGTAGCCTGTTCAAGATACATGAAAGGTGAAAGGAATTATTTTCCCGCTTTGCAGATTTATCCAGTTAATGATATGAAGAGAACATTTTCTTTCTCATCAATGCTATCATAATGGCAATGCCAGTACATGGTCTAGTGCAGTGCAGCAGAGAAAGAAACTAAGTGGACTGTAAACCGCAAATTCCCCATTATTATAAAATACAGTTGCCCATCTATATATCCATCTCTGGTATTTTAGACCCAGATAAATATATCTGAAACCTGTACTTCATAAGTACGAAGGTTCCCAATATCGGTTTCGGACCATTCCTATGAGTATCGGGATCGGAGATATCGGCACTATCGGCGGTTTCAGATCGGAGTATCGGATTTTTGGGATCGAAAAAAATAATAATTATACGCACATGTGGACCAATGGGAATGGAGCAGTATTCTAAATGGCGGCCGCCTAGGCGGTAGGCGGTCTCTCTCCGCACCGTTTTTCGGTAGACGGTGGAGTAGGCGGCCAACAGAGGTTGGCGGCATAGGCGGAGGTGAGGCGGCATAGGCGGACGCCTAGGCGGCGCAATACCTAACAAGATATTTTGGCCAAAAATGTTTTGTAAGCATTATGGGTCTATGGTTCACTTTCACAAAACTAAAACTTTATAAATCTTCGTTCTACAAATTAGTTATGCATGGAACAGCCTTAAAATATGCATATTATGCAAAAAACAATAATAAAATAGTAAAAAATATTCAAAATATATCGACCGCCTAGGCGGTAGGCGGACTCTCTCTGCCGCCCACCCGCCTACCGCCCGTTTAGAACCTTGGAATGGAGTGTACTAGTGCACATGTGATGTAGGAGTCCATTCCCATTGGTCCACATGTGCATTATATATATATATAATAAGAAAAAACAAAAACAAAAAAGTTCTTAAAAAATGAAATAAACATTAAAAAAATCTTCAAATACTAAAATAGATTAAAAAAAGAAAAAGAAAATAAATAAATAAATAAATAATAACAGTATAGAAAAAACAAACAAAACAATAGTTTACTGGGCAAAAAAAATCCACTTATTCTTAAGGGATAGGATTCCTATGTTTTGTGGACAAATTATTTTTCCGGGTATTCGCAATTCCCGTCCTAATTTTGTCCGAAAAAATTCACATACCAAAAGCCCCCTTAGAGCTACAAGGAAGCATAATAAAGGATACATTTCAATGTCTAGCATCCTCCCTCCTGTGAATTTAAGTCTTTACGCACGACACGTAAATTACGCTTCATAAATACTTATTGGGATGGTTCCCTCTTATGTAGAGGACATCCCGGAGTGTGACAAGCACCATCCGCTTGTTGGAGACGCTTGGGGAGGTCAAGGCTTCGATAGGACTCATATCAGAGTCGGTTTTAGTAGTTTCTGAAGGAGTATCATAGGCATAGGTAAACCAACAATATACCAGGTTGTGCAATATTTTCAGCAAAAATTGGAATGGAATTTTTTTCGCATAAAGCATATGGGCGGTATGCCGGATTGTGCAGGTTGAACAACGAACAGAAGTCGGGTGGCCTATATTAGTTTTTATTAGGATTCGACCGATCGAACTATCTCGAACTTGGAAAGATGGATATATGCTATTTCCTGACCTAATTAGAGACACACAAGAAAAAGTGGTTGTGCAACTTTCAAGGAGAGGGAAGAAGAGATCGGAGAGTTTTGTGTTTGATTCGAGGAGAGATTCGTTCGACGAGATCTATATTGATTTGTCATTGAGTTCCCATCTTTGATTACTTGTTATTTTCTCCATTGTATTCTATTTCCATTGTTGAATAGTCATTGTTGGTCTGTTTGTTAGGTCGGTAGGAGAAATTGTAACGGAGGTGTATTCCTTTATTTCAATAGTAGAGTTTTTCAGGGATGGGCTTCAATCGTTTCGTGATTTTCTTCCGTATTGGGTTTTCATGTAAAAGTATTTTTCTTCGCAATTGTTCGATTGTATTGTTGTGATTGTGTGCCTGTAGGTTATTACAATTTAGTGGTTAGTATTTTTGCTACATTGAGAGCTTCGTTCCCAACAGAATGGTATCACAGCATAAGGTTGGAGGGTGTCGGGTGTTTGACAAATTGACCAAGAGAAAAGATGGAGGTGAAACCAATTCGTTTGGTTAACCTGAATGACAGAAATTATCATTATTAGAAAAGTAAGATAAATGACTTTTCCCGCCAAAAAGTTACATCTTCCGATGTTTTCTTTCGAGAAGGCCAGTAATAAATCCGGGAAGGACGATTATTCGAGCATAAACATGTGGTTAAATCTAACGGTTCTTAGATGAAAATATTTGCAATCACATTGCAAACATAGATTATACAAAGACGTTAAGGAAAAAGCTGGAGACCTTATAAGCCAAGAATATCATCATCAACAAACTGTTTCTAATCGGAAAGATGATGGGTCTGAGGTACAAGGACAATATATCGATTATGGATCATGTGAATGAGTTACATGGCATGGTTGAGCAGTTGTCAGCAATAGGGGTCAAATTCGACAACGAGATTTAGGGACTTTAGTTGTTGGTTACTTTGTTGGACTTGTGGAAAACCACATGATATCTATGATCACTTCTGCTCTGAAGGTATTGTAACTCTCGAGTTCCCCAAAAGTTTGGTGTCAAATGAGGAGATGCAAAGGAGATATCTTGGAACGTCTTCTTCCTCATAGTCTAAAGTGTTAGTGTCAGATTGTCAGGGAGGAGCAAAAATGGGAGTCCATGCAACAGAGACAGGAGAAAAGGAAAGTCCAAGAATCTGTAATTAGTGTGGCAAGAAGGGTCACATTACAAGGAGTTGTTTTGTGTGGAAGAGAGAAAAAGGCGATAAGGGAAAATAAAGTAAGAACACTACAAACAACAAAATCAATACAGGAAAAATGATATCATTGTACGTGATGAGGTGACTATAAACCTCGCTTGCGGTGAAAGCAGTTGGCTAGTGAACTCAGGATCTTTAGCGCACATGTCTCACAATAAAGCAGTTTTTGTCACTTACATGATAGGTGACTGTAGAGTGCTAAAGATAGGCAATAAAAATGTGTAGAAAGCGATTGTCATTGGATATATGTTCTTTATGTAGTATCCCGCTCCCGTTGGGGCGAAGCACTATGTAACAGGCTCATAACAAGTCGGACATGGTCGAAAACATAGATGGCTAGTCTGACTCAACAACGAGTTTGGCATATGAAAACCTTTTTAACATCAATAAAATTGATTTGGACGAATGATATGAGAACCGTTCCAACAAATAGATTGGCTTCTGTTGGAATAAGTCCTAGATGCAGCGGACTGTGTCTTGGCGAGTGAGCTCTATATAAGAGTCCCTTCGACGGGACCGGTCTGCTGTTGGTTTTCTTGGATTTTCTTGATGTTTTGATGCTTGATTTTTTATGAGTATTTTTTCGAGTCGATTTCTGAATACGCTTTAGGAATTTCGAAGGGGGGAGGATTGAAGAAGGATTCTAATATGATGTTTGTGCCAATTTCAGTAGCCCGTGTAATTGGCATCTAATCGTTGCGAAGAGATCTCCTACACTCGACGTATTTCTTTTAGGTGGGTGGCTCGACCACTTCTTTTCTACTCTTTCCCGTCAATAAATTCTTAATGTTCAAACGTTCAAATCGATGATGCTGGTTGAATATATGTTGTGACACTAAGATAAAGAACATAGGATAACTGTAATGTAACTAGTATAACTAGGCCTAGAGACATTAACTTAACGTCTCGCATCGAGGCGAGCAGTTTGGTTCAAAATAGGAAAAACTGTTGAAAGGAAAGGACATTGAAACATCGATTCGTGGCATGGTGCCTCGGAGAATTTGGTGCCTACAATTAGCCAAATTAGAACACACGGCTTTGAGACAAAGGATGTGTAGGAATTACAATGGCACCTCTAGACGGGGTGAACAGAGTGCAGCGGAGAATATTTAGCAATTAAAAATTTAACTCTAAGCAGGTGAAACAATATATATATATAAAATAATTGCAAGTAAGTCAGTAAAATCAGGGCGAGAAAACAATACGCAAAGACAGCAGATTTATACTGGTTTTCCTCTGTGAGGACTAGTCCACTCTCGAGTACTCAACCCGATGTTTGAATCCACTATTTGAAATAGAGATTACACCACGTGTTTTGCTCCGAAGAACACGTCAACTTCACCACCGTCGTGTTTTTATCCGAAGCCCACGAACAAACTTCAACACCTTTCTGAAGAAAGCTTTTATACGCCAAGCTTGTACAACTCGAAACTCCTACTCGGAAACCACCGGCACTTAGAAGAATAGAGTCGACTTGGAGATTTGAAGATTAAAGCTTTGAATGGAATAGAAAGCTTAGGAATATATAGAGAAGATGAAGATTGAATATGTGTTTAGAAATGAAAATTTATTCTCTATTTATAGGTTCTTCAAAAATTTAAACGTTGGAGATCCACAAGAATAGGTAAAGCTTCTGACCAGGAGTGAATTCTGCTGACCGAGTTCGGACAGAACTCTGGCCGAGTCCGGTTAGCCTAATTCCAGGGCAGTTTTTGGTTTTTGGATCTGGTTTGGTTTAGGATCAAATCAGGAATTAGTTTGGTTTGGTTTAGGAATGAATCAAGATGGGTTTGGTTTAGGATAGACTTCTAATTGCCAGTGATCCCGATTCACAAATAATCTAGACTTAATAAAATAAAAAAATACAGAATAAATAATAAAATCTCAGAGACGACGCAATCTGCATTCTTCGTTTCTTTTCATATCGAGATTGAAGTTTTAAGACACTTATAGAAATCGGTTTGACTATGGCTAAATGTGCCAACAATTTCTCACATTTTGATAATGTGACAAAACT
Organism: Iris pallida; assembly: GCA_029216955.1. NCBI lineage: Eukaryota > Viridiplantae > Streptophyta > Magnoliopsida > Asparagales > Iridaceae > Iris > Iris pallida. Next base: position 2,372,191 of record JANAVB010043017.1, read on the forward strand.
ACGATTGATACTTAAAGAAAAGTTCAGCTTGAAGTGGAAGTAGCCTTGACGAGTACGGAAGGTACGGTAGTAGCTTTTTATCCGTCAAAAAAATGGTACAGTACTCAATGCTCAATGCTCCCTCGTAGTGTACGGTCAAGTTTTATTACTCCCCCGTAATACAACATTCTGCTGAATCTGTATCTGTAGAGTCTAAACCAAAATTCTTTCAAACCAAATTAGTAATACAGTAAATAATCATCAGAAATCGTAAGTTGTATCCAAGATGAATCAAATCTAAATGAATCATATCTAAATTTTATCAATCTTTAATCAATCTTAATTATCTCCCCCATTTTGATAATGTGACAAAACTACGATTGATACTTAAAGAAAAGTTCAACTTGAAGTGGAATGAGCCTTGATGAGTACGGAAGGTACAGTAGTAGCTTTTTATCCGTCAAAAAAATGGTACAGTACTCAATGCTCCCCCGTAGTGTACGGTCAAGTCTTATTACTCCCCCGTAATAAAACATTATGCTGAATCTGTATCTGTAGAGTCTAAACCAAAATTCTTTCAAACCAAATTAGTAATACAGTAAATAATCATCAGAAATCGTAAGTTGTATCCAAGATGAATCAAATCTAAATGAATCTTATCTAAATTTTATCAATCTTTAATCAATCTTACTCCCCCATTTTGTTATAATAGCAAAATGGTATAACAATATTAAACCACAAAGCATAATAGAAGACATGCATGGCTAGCATAAACTGAAAAAAGTTTTGCATACATCACACAGAAAAAGAAACTGAAAAAGTCACAACTGATAATGCTTGAAAGAAGCATTTATCACTAATACATGCCAACTAAAATAAAGTCAAAACATAACAAAGTCACTGAATTATCACGAGGAATAACAAATCCTCAACTATCATCCTCATCATCATCATCAGCTGCAGCACCAGCAGTACTAGAAGGATCGGTCTCAACAGATCGGCTGGGGTCATATCGAGCAGCCGCAGGGTCAAAGTAACGCTGCGCATCACGGTCATCAATGCGATAGCCAAGCCGGGTCGGATCACGAACCATAGGAATGGGGCCTCTAGGGTTGTGAGCAAGGCTATACGACAAATCATGAACCATGTTCGAGATGGCCTGGAGCTGAAGGGTAGTACGGAAATCCATAGCGCGGAACTGATCCAGCATGAGAGTTTGAAGGAGGATGAGTAGCCTGAGAATCAGTGGTGGGAGTGACTATAGGAGGTGGAACCTGTGCAGGCTAAGCTGGGCGACGATGCTCATGAAGATAGGCAGGAGCAGCATCCTCAGCACAGTCCTCAAGACTGACCTCAAAATACTGAAAGATGATAGGGAGGTACATCGCGTATAGAAGGCATCGCGAGGAAGTCTTGCGACAACGTTCCATAGCGGAGATGATAGTCTTGGAAAGACTAAAAGAAACATAAAAGTGAAGATAAATCGCTGAGAGTTCCAGGTAGAAAATCTCATCTGTGGCAGTGTTCTTAGGAAGGAAAGTGGAGAACACCATGCGATGGAGATCATAGAAGTAGTTGTTCATATGTCTAGGACGAAGAGTGCCATGGGGTCGAGGATTCGGTTCACAGAGCGAATCACGGAAGGAATCAAAAGTTGTCCCCTCGGGAAACTCAACATAGGTGATTTTGACAAGTGCTTCCCTTCGTTGGGTACGTGGAGAAAGATTGCTAAATCATCGGCATCAAACTCGATGTCGACTCCACCAACTTTTGATTTCACCGTGCCCTTTGTGACCGAGAAATTACAATAGAACATGCGAATGGCATTGGTATAAACGGAAAAAGTAGATTGAACTAACTCTAGCAAATGATGATATGTGAATACACTAGAGTGATCAGGAAATAACGTGAAGTTGATAGGAGCGCCCGGACAGATTTTTCTTTTATGAAAGTCCATGAACCAAGAGTCCGAAGCTTCTTGGGACACAAAAATAAATTCATCAAAGAAATCTCCATCGGGTCTCCAAGGAGTGTAAAGTGAAAAGGAGGCCGCCTCATGAGAAGTCGAGGACGAACCTTCATCAACTTTTCTCTTCTTTTGAGAAGAAATAGGTTGTTTTGGAGCCATATGAAAATAAGTACGGAGAGATAGATATACCGAAATTGATGGTAGACAGTGGAAGAGAACCTCGAGAGAGCTCCGAATCCGAAGTTTGAAAGCTTGAAGAACTTGGATGAGGGAGAACAAGGAGGTTAGGGTTAGGGTTTTCGGTAGGGTTTGATGCTGCTGTGATGAGGAAGAAGATGATAGAAAGGGATTAAATAGAATGGGACTCGGCTGTCCAGCTTCTGTTTGAAATCCTCCAGACCGAGTTCGGAGTTCGGCCAGAACTCTGACAGAGTTCGGTCTCTAGGGTTTCAAGGCAGTTGTTGGAAACAGTGTGATAGTTTTTAACATAAATACGAAAATGAATTAGAATTAATTGTGCTGAAGAAAATAATTTAAGATTTATTAATTAATTACCCATAAATTGCCATAAATATTTTGGGTTAGCTGTAGGGGCCGGATCCCAGCTAGCGGTAGTCCGAAGACTAGTATACCGTGTCGCTTCGGTTATTTACACCTGTGTGACAGAAGGGCCCTTTCGGCTTATAACCAAAATAAATTTAGTGAATTCATGTTCGTTAAAAAATAATATTATATTACCTCAACATCCAGAATTCCTAATTTTCTTCGTATAAAGTTAAAACGACCTTCAGCCAAAGGCTTTGTGAAGCTGTCAGCTAGTTGATGTTCAGTATCAACAAATTCTAAACAATATCACCTTGCAAAACATGGTCTCTCAAAAAGTGATGTCTAATTTCTATGTGTTTAGTGCGTGAATGACATATGAGATTCTTAGTGAGATTAATAGAGCTAGTGTTATCACAGTAAATGGGAATATGATGAAAGGATAATTGAAAGTCTTCCAGAGTTTGTTTCATCCACAAAATTGGTGCACAACAACGTCCTGCAGCTATATACTCAGCTTTAGTAGTTAATAATGCAACTGAATTTTGTTTCTTAGAAAACCAGGAGACTAATGACTTTCCTAGAAAATAACATGTACCGCTGGTACTTTTACGATCGACCTTGCATCCAGCAAAATCTGCGTCCGAGTAACCTATCAGGTCAAACGAATCAGTTTTGGGATACCAAAGACCGGTTGTCAAAGTTCCTTTAAGGTATCGTAAGATACGCTTAACAGCACTTACATGTGATTCTTTAGGACAAGCCTGATATCTAGCACATAAGCATACAGCAAACATAATGTCTGGACGACTAGCAGTTAAGTATAGCAAACTACCAATCATACCTCTATACTTATGTATGTCGGCTGATGTATCGCTTTCATCTATATCAAGCTTTGTAGACGTTGCCATTGGAGTGCCAATAGGCTTGACATTTTCCATATCAAATTTCTTTAACAAGTCTTTTGTATATTTGGCTTGATTAATAAAAATCCCTTGTGAATTCTGCTTAATTTGCAGTCCAAGGAAGAATGTTAATTCCCCCATCATGCTCATTTCGAATTCACTCTGATACTAATTATAGGAACAATGGCACCTCTAGAGGGGGATGAATAGAGTGCAGCGGAGAATATTTAGCAATTAAAAATTTAACTCTAAGCAGGTGAAGCAATATATAAAATAATTGCAAGTAAGTCAGTAAAATCAGGGCGAGAAAACAATACGCAAAGACAGCAGATTTATACTGGTTTCCCTCTGTGAGGACTAGTCCAGTCTCGAGTACTCAACCCGATGTTTGAATCCACTATTTGAAATAGAGATTACACCACGTATTTTGCTCCGAAAAATACGCCAACTTTACCACCGTCGTGTTTTTATCCGAAGTCCACGAACAAACTTCAACACATTTCTGAAGAAAGCTTTTATACGCCAAGCTTGTACAACTCGAAACTCCTACTCGAAAACCACCGGCACTTAGAAGAATAGAGTTGACTTGGAGATTTGAAGATTAAAGCTTTGGGAATGGAATAGAAAGCTTAGGAATAGATAGAGAAGATGAAGATTGAATCTGTGTTTAGAAATAGAAATTTCTTCTCTATTTATAAGTTTTTCTAGGACAGAGTTCGGGCAGAACTCGGTACCCTAACGTTCAAAAATTTAAACGTTGGAGATCCACAAGAATAGGTAAAGCTTCTGACCAGGAGTGAATTCTGCTGACTGAGTTCGGTCCGAGTTCGGGCAGAACTCTGGCCAAGTCCGGTTTGCCTAATTCCAGGGCAGTTTTTGGTTTTTGGATCTGGTTTGGTTTAGGATCAAATCAGGAATTGGTTTGGTTTAGTTTAGGAATGAATCAAGATGAGTTTGGTTTAGGATAGACTTCTAATTGCCAGTGATCCCGATTCACAAATAATCCAAACTCAATAAAATAGAAAAATATAGAATAAATAATAAAATCTCTGAGACGACGCAATCTGCATTCTTCGTTTCTTTTCATATCGAGATCAAAGTTTTAAGACACTTATCGAAATCGGTTTGACTATGGCTAAATGTGCCAACAGGATGAACTGTTGCTTGAGTTATGGGTTATACTGCTCAATTCTGTTTATGTCATGCATCTGCCGCATAGATAAAACCGTTCACGCATTCGCATGGTCATAGACAACTTGTGCACAGGGTTAGCTTTTCTCAAAATGATATCCAGGACACTGGAACCAAATCGACCTAGGAGAAAATTATGAAATCATGCTTCAGCGAGGCATTGCGAGACCTCCAGTCGGACTTGCAAACCGGGCTGATAGAGTGCATCGCAATGCTACGTAATCGTCCTACATGGTGTCGATATCACCAATGACCGCATATAAGATAGATTGCATGCTCACTTATTATCTTGTGCATGTGGTAAGTATTATATCTGTTTTATGCATGAACGAGCATGGTCGTGGTAAGAAATATTTAGAATTACTATGTTATGCTTTAAGTTATGCCATTGATATGAACTGCAAATCATCTAATTCTAAATAGAAAGACAACTTCGATGCATGCAAATCCTTAATAAGCAATGTCAGTTTAGACGAGTGGGTTCGTCCCTCTCACTAGTGCATTTCCAAGTGTACGAACCCACAACTCCTAGGTGACTAGCGCGCTGTGGGAGCACGAGACTAGACTGAAGCTAAAAAAAGGAGGCGGCTCGAAGCTCTCCTATTTTTAAGTATTTTAAAGCTAATTCACCTCGAAGGCTTTTAGTTTCAATGTATAAAGGGACATGAATATATGGAACAACAATGATTATTTCACGGTAGCTTGTCAAATGTTTTTATTTTGTGTTTCAAAGAATGTAGTCGCAATGGCATATGTAATGTAAAATGACCTTGCACATCGTATGCAAGTTTTACCAATGAAAAGTTTATTTTCTTCCTATACTCGTCTTAACTGTCTGTACTGTCTAATTTCAACTTGTTGTCTCAAAAGAATTATCAAATGCACGTTTGTCGTGTACAAGTCCAATTTAAACTTGTACGACATTACGCCCAGCGAGGAAAATCGATTAATCTAGAATCGATGCGAGGACGAATGGTTCGACGAATCGGGGCGTGACACTTTATGACCAATAAAGGAGCTACATTGATTCTCATAGTAGTTTGCCACGTCCTAGACATTCGCTTCATCCTAATATCAATTAGAAAGCTAAATAATGATCTTCAGTCTCTTCGAAAATGATCAGTGGAAGCTTATGAATGGCTCGATGATTAATGTCATAGGAAACAAGAGGTCTGATCTCTACTATATATAATGGAGCGTACATTGGGCACAGGAGGTCAACGCAGCCGGTGACGCATCTACCAAGATGTGGCACAAAAGACTCGATCATTTTAACGAGAAAGGAATGAGCTACCTAGCGAACCGAAAGGTGCTTCCCAGTTTGAAGTGTGCAATGTTGGAGAGATGTCCATACTGCATGGCTGGAAAGCAGTAACATGGTATCCCTTCAGAGTCACCAATCTTCGAGGAAGTTGGTATTGCTCGAGTTGATTCACTCGGACGTTTGTGGTCTATTAAAGATAAAAACTATTTGTGGTGTTTCTTTTTTTGTAACTTTATTGATGAGTTTTCAGAAAGATTAGGGTTTTTTCCATAAAGACCAAGGATCAAGTGTTAGACGTTTCAAGGCATTTCAGGCATCCATTGAATTTGTTTGATACTTATTGCATAGAGCAAGGAAAACAACACCAAAACACTCTACGAAAGACATCTCAGCTCAATGGTAACAAAATGAATGAACTTGACACTTGGTCGAGAGAGTACGGTGCTTGTCGTCAGAAGTAAAGTTGTCGGACATTTAATAGGATGACGCTCTATATACTGCAGCTTATATTATTAATTTCTTCTAGCACTCCATTGTAAGGTGACGTGCTTAATAAAGTTTGGTTCGGTAACCTCACCTGCGAGTGTTTAGATACAGGACCTTCACATATGTACCGATAGATGAAAGGTCCAATCTAGGCGAATACGAGACATCGCATCTTTGTCAGATATGGTAGAGATGATTCGGGTACAAGCTGTTCAATCCAATGGGAATGAAGCTTTACAGAAGCAGAGATGTGATATTTTTCGAGGACAAGATGGCGGCTGACGTTCGAAAATCTAAGATATTTTCTAAGACATCTCCAGATATCAAGCCAGTTTAGCTCGAGATAGTTCCTCCTATTACTACAATTTTGCCGGATATTGAGGAGCCAGTACATGAGGATCCTCCTAACCATGATCACCAGTTTGCTAATGATAGTCAAGAAAATCTTCAAGATGATAAGCATGTTGAGGTAAGTTCTAAAGAAAATGAGGCTATTGATAATGAATAACCACCACCATAGGCTTCGTTGAGTAGAGGTACTAGGGTGTGTTGACTATGTAGGTGGTACTCAACCGATGAGCACGTGCTATTGACTGACGGGAGAGAACCCAAATTTTTTATAAAGGACGAAAACATAAAAGAATGTGTGGCTGCAGGCAATGCATGAGGAGATGACTTCTCTACATGCCAACAACACTTATCTTCTACTATATAATGCGGCTTGGAAATGGCTCAAAAGTGAGCCGTCCAAGCCGTAAAATAAAATATAACTAAACAACTACATAAATATTTCATTAATTATTTAAAAAAAAACCTAACTAAGTATTTAACTATCTAATAGTGATTTATTTATAACTAAATAATTCAAACTCAAGTGGTTAAGGTGCGAGGTATTTTCCTTACTTGATTTGAGTTAATTTTCTAGGAATAACATTTTTTTCAATAAATTTTATATTTAAATATTTAAAAAAAAATTACACGTGCAAATTACTAGTTTTAGTGCAGTTGCAAAGGGGTAGTGAAAATTTCATCAACCTGGTCTTGTAGATAATTTTTTATTAGATTAGCCGTCTAGTATTCTTCCAACGCTAATTGTTTACTGGTCAGTAGGCCATTTTTTAAATTTAAAATTTTGAGTGGGTATTAAGAAAGACCGGCAGGAAAGGTTCTTGTTGAACTGTAGCAACATAAGGACAAATTTTGGGCCTTGATTTGATTTGGGTTTGCTACTGTCCTCTAGACAGTCACAGCAAAAAAAACAACTTTCCAAAATAGAGCTGATTTTTTTAGAGTTATTTGTATTTACCTCCCAATTGTTAATCATATCTCTACTTCCCTCCCAAATTTATTTTATTAGTATTACCCCCCCAATCTTCAGATAAAGTGCAATGAAACCCTCCTTAGATTGCGTTTTTGCATTTGAAGACCCCTTGTTTAAAAAAAAAATTCACATTTTAATTTTTGTTCAGTTTGTACCCATGTCGTTAACAGCCGTTAAAATACGTCTAAAAATACGATTTTACCCTCCCCCACGCTCTCTCTCCTCTCTCTCCGGTGGTGGGGGCTTGTCAAGCGGGGCCGACCAGAGGAGAGGTGAGGGTAGCCGGCCAGCGGAGGGAGGAGGGGGCGGGTCAAGCTAGGGGTGAGCATTCGGTTAATTCGGTTCAAATCGAACTGAAAACTGAATTGAACCAAAAATCGAAAAAGCAAAACCGAAACCGAACCGAATTGGCCCATAACTGTATCAAACTGAACCGAATTAAATCGGTTCGATTTTTGGTTTATTCAATTTTTTGGTTTATTTGCACTTTTTTGTTAATATATATAGTTCTTAAATATACCTAAATTTATTTAGTATATATCTGTAGTATATATATATATATATATATATATATATATATATATATATATATATATATATATATATATATATATATATATATATATATATATATATATTTTGAAGAAGGTAATTGTATTCATAAAATAATAGGAGAACAGCCAATTAGGCGTGCCTAGTTACAAGCACTTGAACATCATACTCTATATTATGTATGATGCCAATTACAGAAGTATACAAGTTCTCAAATATCCGCTTGTTCCGCTCTCTCCAAACATGCCAAACCGCCGCCGCTAATCTAATCCGAGCTTCCGAGAACCATCCACTACCTCTACTTTTGGCACCGTTAAGAAGACCAAAAATTTGTTCCAACTCCTTGTGATTACCTGCTTGGATTTGTAGCCGTCCACATTGTACTTGCCATATCTCCCATACCACAGGGCAAGTAAAGTATACATGTTGGATACTCTCCTCTGGTCCCATACAGAGCACGCATCTATTATCCGCTACCTGCACACCAAAGCGCAATAATCTATCTATCGTCAACAATCTTCTAAGCAAAAGCTTGTACATACAAAGCTGGAACTTGCGGGAGACTCTTTTGTGCCAAATAAACTCCCCATGTACCATCTTCGGAGAGGTAGTCCGGAGACTGTCATATACCACTTTGTGCTCAAAGCCCCCCGACTTAGCGCCTATCCATCTCCAGCTATCCGCCCATAGGTTGGTATCCACCGGCATGCGCTGTATAGCCGCGGTATTGTCCGCTCCAAGTCGACGAGTTCCGACATGTCTTTCCGGCCTCCAAGTTCCCCGCTCCAGGATCAGGCTAACCCGATCTTCGTTGTTCGGTCTGATGGTGGCATCCGCCTCTCTAATCTCTGCCAAACTCCGATTTTGAATCCATGGATCGAGCCAGAGACTAGTCGATTCTCCGTCCTTCATGATTCTCTCTATGCGATTTTTGGCTTGCTCACGATATTTAAGCATTACTTTAAATGTGACCGAGAAGTTGTTGTTGCTCCGCATATTCCAAAACTTATTATTCTTAATATACTTGGCTGACATCCACCTACCCCAAAGCGAGTCTCCTGAAATAAATTTCCATACTAACCTCATAGCTGCCATGTCCCGGAGCGTATTAATAGAACTTAGCCCCACTCCATCTTCGCATGGCCGACATAGCTGGGCCCAACCAATCGAGTGAAGACCCCCTCACCATATAAAATCTGCGCAAACTTTTTCTATTTTCTTGATGGTAGTTTGCGGAAGCATGATAGATTGAAGCCAGAAAATAGTAACTGCATTGATAACCGATCGAACAAGTTCGATCCGGCCACCGAATGATAAGCCTTGTGCGTGCCATCCTTCCGTACGCCTTTCGGCGAATTCCATTATACTCTTGCATTCTGAACTTCCATCATAGTTAACTGAGAGCGGTATACCCAAGTACTTCACGGGGAGATCGCCACACTCCACTCCTATAATCTGTTCTCGAATCTCCTTATTCGGGCAATGATGATTAAAAAAGGCTTTGCTTTTATCACAGTTGAGATGCAGCCCTGTATGAGATCCAAAAACCTGTAAAATGGCGGCTAATTCTTGCATACCTGCTACAGTTGGCTTCATAAAGACAAGAAGATCGTCGGCGTAGATAAGATGGGACACATGACGCTCAACATTCTTATGTAGAGGTATAATACGCCGCTCGAAAATGGCTTCTTCCATCAGATATGAAAAATACTCCATAACCAGAGTGAATAAGTATGGAGATAGCGGGTCGCCTTGACACAGTCCTCTATTACTTTTGATAAACCCATGTGGAGAGCCATGAACCAGAATAGAAAAGGACGGGGTAGAGATGCATTCCTGGACCAAATCAACCCAAGCTTGATCAAAATCGTGGGCACGCATAATATGGCAGACGAATTCTCGATTAACCGTATCGTATGCTTTCCGTAGGTCAAGTTTGATGCAAGCACGCATCCCTCCAGGCTTGTTAAAATCCCGGACAAGCTCGTGTGCAAGTAAGTTGTTCTCTGCTATCGCTCTGCCCTTTATAAATGCCGCTTGGTATGGAGAGATAATTTGTTGCATAATTTCTTCCATTCTCCGACACATCAAATGAGTAATTATTTTGTACAAATAATTGCAGCATGCAATCGGACGATAATCAGCAAGGGACTAGGCGTTCTCTTTCTTCGGGATGAGAGTGAGGAACGTGTGGTTCAATTCTCGAAGAAGCCTTCCTTTCATGAAAAAATCATTAACCAGACGGTGTACCTGACCTTTAAGCTCCGCCCAATGTAATTTGAAGAATTTGCTGCCAAAGCCATCGGGACCCGGAGATTTATTGGGGTCCGCCTCTTTAATGATCAGGTCCAATTCTTCCATGCTGACAGGGGCCAGCAGCAGTTTATTTCCAAGAGGGGAGACAATCTTCCTGCAAGTAATATCTGATGGCTTCTGATTGAAGTTCACTACACTTGGTGATTTTCTTTCCATCTGGCCCGAGGAGTTTGCCTAAGTGATTACGATGTTGTCGGATGCGAACCACGTCGTAGAAGAACTTCGTGCAACTATCTCCTTCCCGCAGCCATTCGCATTTAGCTCGTTGCGTGGCCTCGATTTCCTCCTGCATACGGAGGCGGCACACTTCACTAATCAGCAAACGTTCCTCAGCTGCCAAAGTATCATTGTTTATATGGCTTTGAAGCTGCTGCTGTAACTGAGCAAGGCGCTCCTCTTTTTCTGCCAACCGCTCGGGCGGTCTAGTACGGTTCCACTCCTTCAGGCCGGCTTTGACCGCCTTCAACCTTTGCACGAGTTGGAACTGGATGTTGCCGCGGATGTTGTTGTTAAGTCCGCATTTGACCACCTCGTCGTAACCCTCCATCATATGCCATTTATTGTTATAGCGGAACGGCCTGGCTCGCCGTTGTTCGGGTTGAGCGAACCTGATGCATAACGGGGAGTGGTCACTAGTTCCCGCCGCCAATCCTTCGACAAAAGTGTCCGGGAACTTCTGGAACCATGCCCTGTTCCCCAAAGCTCTGTCCAGCTGGCATGCTACCCTATTATGGACCGATTTATTGTTCCAGGTCCATATATGCCCTCTACACTCCAGTTGTTGCAGTCCCGATTGGAGTAGACATGAGCGGAAGTCTTGCATCAAATTTTCTGGCACCTGTCGGCCCCCTATCTTCTCATGCCGGTACAGAAGAGCATTGAAGTCGCCCATAAAAACAAGAGGTAGCTTGTATTGATTTTTGGCTATCTCATTAGTGAGTATGATATCCTTCCAAAGAGACTCCCTACCCCTTCGATCATTTAGACCATAAACCGCTCCAAAAATAAACTGTAGTCCTCCTTTATTGCTGAATCGGATCACAATAAGTTGGTCCGAGATACTTATCGTGGACCCTTCCCAGCATCTACTGTCCCATTGAACCCAAATACGGGCCATCGAACATAACTGTAAGTTATGAACATGATCCCAGTGCATCTGTTGCCGACGAGTTAACATTTTCTCAGATTTTATTTTAGTTTCGAGCAGGGAACAAATACTATGTTGTCCCTTACTAATACTTTGACGAATCTCCCTCCACCTGCCTAGTGAACACACACCTCGTACGTTCCACGTTAATAGTGTCATTTATAAATTAGGAGTAGCCCCAGTACTAACCTGAGCGATGTTCTCTGGGGGAAGAACTTGCTCCTCAACATCTGTTTCTTGATCGGTTTGTGCTGCGATAGCCAGTACCATTGCCTCCTTCGCCTAAAATTTTTCCTTCCATCTTGGGTTGTCCATGCATACACCCATGTTTTCTGATATCTGAGTAAGTACTGGGTAGTCCGAGTCTTCCGAGGTGACTCCCGCATGGCGTTTCCTACTCCTCGTTCCTTCCTGATCTCTCGCACCTCCATTGGAGTTTGAGACCTTTCCCCGTGTCTTCATAGCATAAACACTTTGCTTCTTTTGGACTTTGTTAGTAGCTTTGAAAGTGAGAAGTTGTCCGCTAGTCCCCTCCTTCGTCGCTTCTTTACCAAATATATGTCCCATAGTAAAAGGGTTACTAATCCCAGCATTATTAGCTTTGTCTAACCCGATATCAATCTCCAATTACATATCCGCCTGCCGTGCCTCATTATTATTGTTAGCCTGGGGCACCATCTTACTGCTCCCTTCTTGTCTATCCACAACTTTGGGGGCATTACCAGTGTCATAAGTTGGACCCTTGCTCGTAGGGGCGCTATGCCTCTCTACATTGCCTCCTGATTGTTGTTCTTTCTCCGCTTGTGCTGTCCCTGCTTTGCATTCTTTTGGGGGGTGGCCAAAACATCGGCATATATGGCACATGGGCGGCACCCATTCGTACTCCACATCCTGCGTAAAGATAGCACCCGAGGGAACTTCGTATTCCAGTCTTGATGGAAGCTCCTTACCAGCTTCTATTTCGACAAATATCCTGGCATAGCCCATCATCGAGCGAGAGGCAGTCGCATCGTCGGCTTTAATAGGATTTCCAATGAGACTTACAAGCTTCATCATCATCTCCGTACTCCAGAATAGAATAGGCAAACCAGGTAGACGAATCCATATCGGGACTGTTTTTAGTGCTTCTCTCTCACATCTCGTATTTGGTGTCCAGGCCTTCATCATGATCAGCCGACCATCAAACGTCCACGACCCTCCTTGGATGACCCGCTCCATATCTTCTTGAAGTCCGAATCGCACAAAGTAGAATTCGTTATTTCTAGAGAAGAATTCCATATTCCCTTTGGGTTTCCATACACGGTATACGTATGCTCGAATCTGGCCGTAAAACGGCCTATTCCTGAGAACATATAGAATTATCGTATTCTTCCAATACGATCTCGTCTCCGCTAAGTCTTCCTCCGTGAAGGAAGCTCGCAGCCCGTTCTTTGTTTGTTTGGGTTCTACATATTTCATGGCAGCGCTAGAGTTGGGAGTTCCCTGTCGCACGTAATCAGCCCATGATTTTTGGTTGGAATCTTCTATCATCGGCGCTTTGCCTTTATCTAGGTTGATTGGAGGTTTAGAATTGCCTACACCTTCTCTAGTATTGCCCTGAGACGGTGCCAGAGTAGGATGCCACCTTTGCTGTGTCCGCTGAGTAGCAGTCATATCTCTCCCTCCTTGCTGGTTTTGTTGGCCGACCCACCTCCTATTCTGTAAGCCCCCTGAATTTTAGGGGTTTATTTTTATTTTTCTAAATAAATTATTATCGATAAATATTTTATTTATTTAATTGTTTTGATCATTTATGTGCCTTTCCGTAACTTTGACTTCTGGAGCGTCAGGGATGTCAATCTCTGTAAACTCTCTTCATGGGTTTGAAGTAGGCAAGATTATCTTCCTGTTGATATATCGTGTCCCACTTGAACTCGTTCTCTTGTGCTCTTTTTGTATCGCGCAAGTTCGGGTCAACTTAGACCGATTAATCGTTGAATAATTATTCCCACTTTTATTTTTGATCTTCGTTTGCACGCCACCGTGACTTTTAATTTAGGAGCACCAGACCAGTCGTTTTCTCGGAACCAACTTCTCATAAATGATCTATTCGAGACGCTCTTCACCCATGACCTTCGTGTCCCACTCAGACACTCCATTTTGTGCTTCATTTTCTTCGCACAACTTTCGGGTCAATTTAGGCCGATTTATTTTCTACCGTAGAACCTGATTTATTTTCCAATTTAATTTCGGGACCCGACATCGATCCAACCTGTCAACCCAAAGTATGGACGTGGCCCATATGAAGCCTACTACCCACATGATGCTTGTGTCCCATTTATTGGAGTCCCCGCATATTATTTATTTTCCCGTGATTATAAATCCCTATTTTTAATTCAATTATTGCACCCGGTTCGATTTTGACCCGACCCGGCTCGACCGAACCCGAACCCAAGCTCCACGTTGCCCTTTCATGACTGCCCAAATACCCCGCATAATTTTTCTATTTTTTCTATTTTGAAAATATCTCTTCCTCTCTCTATTTTTACAAATATTTCATTTTTATTTCATATATATATATATATATATATATATATATATATATATATATATATATATATATATATATATATATATATATATATACCTCTCTCTCTCTTCAATTATTTACAAACAAACACACCTCACCATCCCCACACACCAGCTCACAGCCGAACCCCCCTTGGACCGACCTACTATTCCCTCTCTCCATATTTTCTCTACTCTCTCTCTCTCTCAAATTAATATCTATGTCTATCTCTCTCTCTTCTATATATTATATACAAACACACACATACATGCATCTCTCTCTCCCTCTTTCATTACACTACACCAACACCAACCATCCCCCCCATGGCCGACCACCACCCTGCTCCTCCCCGAGCTCCTCCTTCCTCTCCATCTTTCTCCTCCCTTCCCTCATTCTTCCCATCACCACCACCATCATAAACACCATTACCACCACCATCAAAAACACCATCACCACCACAACACCACCACCGCACAACCGCCCCCGCCGTGCCCGGCGCTGCGCCGCCGCCGCCCTGGCCGGCAGGCCAGCCGCAGCAACGCTGCGATAGCAGCAGCAAGTGCGAGCGCTGACAGCAGCAGCGTGCGCACAGTCCCGCGCGTGCGCCGTCGGCCACGCGCCACCGCGGCCAGCCACCGGCCACCGGCGACCCCTCCACCGGCGCGCGACCCCTGGGCGAGCTCCCCTTCGCCGTCCTCCTCTTCCCCGACGAGCCAAATAGGCTATTCGTGCGTTTACGTCGAAATCCCGTCGGCGTGCGCGAGTTTGGAACTCAGAATTTGCACTCCGTCGCAGCAACTTTGTGCGTGTTTTTCGGGAGATCCGACCGTTGGATCGGCGAACTTTTTGCTCCGTCGCAATCTCGTTTCGTGACACCAACTTCGCGGGTTCGTATCTTCGTCGTCGCAGCTCCATTTTGCGTGCCGTCAGTTCCGGTGCACAGTTGGACACCAGGCATCTATATCTTCGTACTAGTATTCTTGCTTTGCTCGAGGCAAGTACATCTACAAACTTATTTACTGTCTTTTAATGCTAGAACATGTATTAACCCTGTTAAAATACTGATCCTTGAGGTAGCAAGCTATGTCTTTACATGTTGTATTACTTACAGTACCTGACATGCTTAGGACAGTTCTTATATCTTCACATGTTCCTTACTGGTTCTCAGTACATGTTTTACTATGCTACTCGGAGTATTCACATGTTTCATACTGTTCCCAGTATCGGCCATGCTTATATTACTCCCAGTGTCTCTCACATGTTTTTACTGTTCTCGTATCTCTCACATGATAGAATATGGATTATGGGAAAACTGACAGTTGAGTACGTGATCATGACCCCCCTATAGTAGCGAGCGAGGTCGCATTTTATATGCATACCTTGCCGTAGGCCATTATCCCGTATTTCTGTACGGATGTACACCTATGCCTGTTGACTTATACGTATGTACATTTTATTTATATGTACCACAGTACATTGTACATCTATTGACCGATCACGTACCTGCTACAGTTTTAAACATTACATATACATCTGTCTCTATGACATATGTATCCTTGCCATGCTAGATTATGAGATATACCATGATTCCAGATATGCCATGTTCCCTGTGTTACTATGATATTGTGATCCCAGTTGTACCATGAGGCTATGTTTCTGGTATTTCCTGTTTTATAGACTTATCACACCATGTTTTTCATTGTATATCTCTTTCATTATATGTTCAGTACTTTAGTTGTAGAGGTTGTACTTGCTCCCGTCCTGACAGGATAACGTTGTAGGTATACTTTTCGAGAAGGAAACGCTATGTGTTACATATTATGGTACTGCATTGAGGACCTGGCCTTAGCTCCAGAAGAGGCCCCAGCGGGGAACCTTGCTTAGATATCTTTCTTGTGTTTTGAGACTTAGACTTTATCTGTACTTATATTTGGATACTGGACTTTGTCTCCAGTTAGATACCTTGGAAGTGTATTATTAAATCTGTGTTTGTTTACCTTCGCTTATAGATGCTGTGTTGTGATGAACATTTAAATGTGATTTTAGAACTGTTAGTAGCTTAGATCCTTTATTGTCTATTCTTAGAACAGCTTACTACGCTTTAACAAGTGTAGGCTGGACATGGCTCGGCCCGGCCCAATAATTTGGGTAACGGGTCGTGACATATTCCGCGGAGTTGCCGTGATCGGCATACCCGTGTTATCCCTAGCTTTTGCCCGATTTCTTCTTCTCACCGTGGTCCATCCTCCATGCTCCTCTCTTCCCATTGCAGTAGCCGCTCCCTTCTCGGCGAGATCTTCCTCAGAGAGGCCGGGATCCCATGTTGGGATCCCTAACCCTAGATTGTTCGCCCCTGGAGCCGCCAGGATCAGAGTATATATATATATATATATATATATATATATATATATATATATATATATATATATATATATATATATATAAGTCTCCGTGGCCGTAGCCCGTTGGGAACGGTGGAGCACCCCGACGCACTGGAGCGGGTTCGAGCCCCCTTGGAGACATGCCTCCAAGCACCATTAAGAAGTGGACACCCTCAATATATATATATATATATATATATATATATATATATATATATATATATATATATATATATATTAAATTTTCTTATTCGGTTTTAGGTTTTGGACCGAAACCGAAACCCGAAACCGAATAAGAAAATTTAGTATTTTCAAAACCGAAATCGAACCGAATCTTTTTAAACCGACTCGAATCTCGGTTCGGCTCGGTTCGATTTTTTCTTATACGGTCCCCTCGACCCCCCCTCCTCCCTCCGCTGGCCGGCCCCCTCGACCCGCCCCCTCCTCCCTCCGCTGGCCAGCCCCCCCAATCCCCCTCCTCCCTCCGCTGGCCGGCCATGCTCGACCTAGGGGTGAGCATTATTCGATTTTGGACCGAAAATCGAACCAAATCGAATAAGAGATTCGGTTCGATTTAAAAAAAAAATCGGTTCAGTTTTGGTTTTGAAAATACTAAAAAAATTTATTCGATTTCGGTTTCGGTCCAAAACCGAAAACCGAATATATATATATATATATATATATATATATATATATATATATATATATATATATATATATATATATATACTACAGGTATATACTAAATAAGTTTAGGTATATTTAAGTACTATATATATTAACAAAAATGTGCAAATAAACCAAAAAATGATTAAACCGAATAAACCGAAAATCGAACCGATTTAATTCGGTTCGGTTTGATTAGGTTATGGGTCAATTCTGTTCGGTTTCAGTTTTGCTTATTCAATTTTCGGTTCGGTTTGAACCGAATTAACCGAATGCTCACCCATAGCTCGACCCGCCCCCTCCTCCCTCCGCTGGCCGGCCACCCTCTCCTCTCCTCTAGTCGGCCCAGCTTGACAAGCCCCCACCACCGGAGATAGAGGGGGGAGGGGTAAAATCTTATTTTTAGACGTATTTTAACAGCTTTTAACGGCAGGGGTGCAAACTGAACAAAAATTAAAATGTGAAATTTTTTTTATAAACAAAAGGTCTTCAAATGCAAAAACAAAAATCTAAAGAGGGTTTGTTTGCACTTTAACATAGGATTGGGGGGGGGGGGGTTACAATAATTAAAATAAAATTGGGGGAAATTAGAAATATGATTAGCAATTGGGGGGTAAATACAAATAACTCTTTTAAAAAAAAATACTTGATTACCAAAAGTACCGCTATCCAAGTAAACAAAAACATCAAATTAATAAGGAATAATTAATTGTGAATTTTATAGTTTAAATTCATATCCAATTGAAAATTTTAGATCATAAATTTTTATTTATAGTCTTTTTATTTTCATTATACCTTTATTTTTAATCTGTGTAGTGGTTGGTGGTTGTCCTTGTACTCATGTTTCGGATATAATAAAATATAAAAAATCAAAAATCAAGAATCAAAATGTTACATTGTTTGAAGCGGAGGAGGTCGGAGAGCTGCAGATGAGCGCAGGGGAGGTAGCCGAGGCGCCGGCGGGAGGCGAGGAAGGTGCGGGTCAGGCGGCGGACGAGGGCGTCGGGGAGGATGTTCCGCTCCAGCGAGGCCAGCACCACCTTCACCATCGCATCGTGGGGCCTCTTTACCAAACTCGCCATCTCACTCAATCGCTCACTTCCTTCCTTCCTTTTTTTAGGCAATTTCTATGGGCACCACAAGATTTACTTGGGGCTATCCCAAAATTTTTGGAAAAAATTACAAGTTTGCCATCAAAATTTTTTGCTTGGGGCAAGCCCAAGTTTTCATATAAATACCAACCTAATTTTATTTCCCTTCTCTCTCTCTACTCTTTCCTTCTCCTCCACTCTTTTCTCCAACCCTAAGAAGAATTTCTTGGTCATAGTTTTCTAAACCCTAACCCAAATTGTCTCCCAACCAAGACATTGTGAAGATTTAGGTTTCAAATTTTCGTTACAGTGTCATCGAATTCATCCGTTAATGGGTATGTCATCTAATTAATATATTTGTAGACTCTCACAATAATTTTACATGTAAATAATGATTTATATGTGTTTAATTTAGAAAAATGAACATGGAAGAACCCGGGTCATCGAATGTAGCAGACTCTCGTCCCGATATGTCCGAAGAACACATTCTTGCTTCGGATGCACTCTTGGTAAGACAATTGTAACATTCACGTCGGGTGTAATTCGGGGCTGTTAGGTACAGGACTGCCAATACGCGGGCAGTCCACCTCTACATATAGGACTGCCCAAACTGTGGCAGTCCTTTCAATAATCAGGACTGCCAGAGATGTGGCAGTCCTGATCGTTGACAGGACTGCCAGTGCATTGGCAGTCCTGATTATTGAAAGGACTGTTTTGCCTTCTGCTGTCCTTCATTTTGGCAGGACATTTTTTGTGTTGTGTTATTTTTTTTATTAACTTTAAGTTATATTATAGGACTTATCATCTTCCGGTATCGAGGTAGCTGCTCCAATTGGCGTCGATGTAGGTCATTTATTCAGGACCGATATGTGTTTTGAATCATACGAAGGTGCGCTAAATTGGTGCCGAGAAGTGGGACGGGCAAACAACATAGTTCTTGTGATATCAAGATCGGCCCGAAACCGTCCGGGACAACAAACCACTGTGGTTTCATGTGAACGAGGTGATGTGTTTAGAAGCCATAAGAAAGAACAAGTTTTCGAAAGTAAAGTTTCAAAGAGAAATATTGGAACGAGAAAATATGGTTGTCCGTTCAAAATCTATATTAGAAAGGATGAAGAAGCGAAGTGGACAGTCCAAGTCATGAATGGAATCCACAACCACGAGATTGCCGAAACACTATTGGGTCATCCGTATATCGGACGGTTGAACATTACGGAGAAGAATATAGTGAAAGACTTGTCCAATTTCGGAGTTGCACCGAGACAAATATATTTCGTCATACGACATGAAGATGAGAAGAACAAGTCTACAATGAAGTCAATATACAACGCCCTATCTTCTTCTAACGCCATTCGGTCGAAATCGAGAATGGCGATGCAAGAAGTAATAAAGTTGCTTGGAGATAATCATTATGTTGAGCACCATAGAAGACATCCCCAGAGCAATGAAGTCATTTCACTCTTTTGGGCTCATCCCGATTGCACACATTTGGCTCGGTCTTTCGCCGACGTGTTAGTTCTTGATTGCACGTACAAGACCAATAAGTTCAAGATGCCTCTCTTTCATGTTGTCGGCTTCACCTCTACATGGAAAATATTTCCAGTTGCTTTTTGCTTCATGAAGAGTGAGAAAGTTGAAGACTACACATGGGCGTTGGAGAAACTGAAAACCCTTTACACCGGTCAGAGAGAGCCCTCGGTTTTTGTTTCCGACAGAGAGTATGCTCTAATGAATGCTATTCGGATTGTGTTTCCTCAAGCGGATACATTGCTATGCACATTTCATGTAAATCGTAATATACAATCCCAATGTAAGTTGAAGTTCGGGAAAGTGGATGGTAAACTTGACATGCAAGTTTTTGACGAATTCAACCATGACTGGAATTGTGTATGGCGAGCCAGCACGATAGACAGTTACGCCGCCGCATGATACTTATTCAAGGAGAAGTGGGAGGGGAGGGAGCCGGCTTGCATTTCTTACATCAAAGAGACATGGCTTGAACCGTACAAAGAACAATTCGTCTTAGCATGGACGAATGTGGTGAAGCATTACGGTACGACAACTACCAACCGTGTCGAAGGAGCACACTCAGTAGTAAAGAGGCATTTAAAGTCATCCCAAGGCAACTTTGTTTCGGTTTGGCAAGCGATACATATATCAATAGATCGGACGGTGAACGAAATCAAGGCATCATTTGAGATGAGCTTAAATATTGTCAAGCATGAGCATAGAAAGGAAGTCCTCTTGGATTCTTTAATGCGTGTCATTTCTCACAAGGCGTTGGATTTCATATTTGAAGAGATTGATAGGTCAAAGTTTGTCGGCTTTGATCCTCAGGTTTGCGGATGTGTACATCGACATACACTCGGCCTCCCTTGTGGCCATGAGATTAATGAATATCGTCGTCAGTCCATTCCTATTCCAGTTCTTGCTGTCGATGAACGTTGGAGGCAGTTGTCTATAATGCCCGTGGTGAAGACACACGGTGATTTCTTCTCCTTGCCACAAGTGAAACTTCTCCATGCACGGTGGTGTACCTCAGAAGGAGCAGAGCGGGAGTGCCTTGAGGTTAAAATCCAAGAACTTGCATGTTCGGTGACTACAAGAATGCACGAGCCGTCCATTATTTCTAATCCTAAGGGCAGGCCTCAAACAAGAATGAGTAGTTCACAGAAGAGAAGGCTTGAGTCAACCAAGAGAGATCCATCATCCTTTGAGCATATTGAACGAAGCTTAGAGCAAGCTTCGCCTGCACGGAAGAGCAAGCTTGTCATTCGCCGGAAAAAGGAGAAAACAGATATTGCAAACGAAGATACTGTGGAAAGTCAAACGATGCGTTTGTATATCCACAATTTTCATCCTGAGATTCACAGTTACATCTGGTCTATTGTTGATGTCCCGGGGGATGGCCATTGCGGATTTCATGTGCTTGCAATACATCTCGGTTATTCTGACAAAGACGGATGGAGGCAAGTGAGACAGGAGCTGTACGAGAAATTAGAGAGTCGTCTTCCATTATACTCCCGCATCCTAAGCGAAGAAACAGTTGCAAGTTTGTTGACAAGTATTCCTTGCACTGACAGTGTTACCGGGCCAGACCACTACATGTCCGTCCCGTCTGCCTTGTATTTATTTGCTAATCGGTACCGGATCCCGATTGTACTTTTTTCGGCGGGGATTCGCAATACTTTTTTCCCGATGTGCGCTCCTCCGGCGGAGCACAGACAAACTAATCTATGTACTATAGGTCAAATCAAAGATCACTTTGTCATGCTAAGGATGATCGGTCATTCTCCGATTCCTCCACCTACAACAGTTTGGTACAAACTAGCACCGGCAGAAGCGAAGTCCTGGACTGGGCCTATTGATCAGCAAATCAATCATTGTAGGAGACTGTTGCAGATGGAGGAGCCAAGAGACTTACCGGTTGGCCACTACGACGTCGAAATCGACTGAATGAAGTTTTCACATTTTGAAGGCAGAGGATGACCTATTTTGTAAATATTTTGTATATGGATGACCCATTTTGTAAACATTAAAGTATATCATTTTGAAATGTGAAGCCAAATATATGTTTTTTGTTTTTAACTTTTTCCTGTCTGCTATTGAAATATCCTACTTGTGTAAAATATCATACTTGTGTAAAATATCCTACTCGTGTCAAATATATGTGAAGCGCTTGTGTGAAAACTCACTGTGAAAACTCACTGTGTGTGAGTTCAAACTCACACACAGTGAGTTTTCATCAGGACTGCCAGATCACTGGCAGTCCTCACTCACAATAGGACTGCCAGTGGTCTGGCAGTCCTAGTGAAAACTCACTGTGTGTGAGTTCAAACTTACAGACAGTGAGTTTTCATCAGGACTGCCAGAGCACTGGCAGTCCTCACTCACATTAGGACTGCCAGTGGTCTGGCAGTCCTTGTGAAAACTCACTGTGTGTGACTTTGAACACACATACAATGAGTTTTCATCAGGACTGCCAGACCACTGGCAGTCCACACTCACATTAGGACTGCCAGTGGTCTGGCAGTCCTAGTAAAAACTCACTGTGTGTGAGTTGAAACTCACAGACAGTGAGTTTTCATTGGCAGTCCTCACTCACATTAGGACTGCCAGTGGTCTGGCAGTCCTAGTGAAAACTCACTGTGTGTGAGTTCAAACTCACAGACAGTGAGTTTTCATCAGGACTGCCAGAGCACTGGCAGTCCTCACCCATATTAGGACTGCCAGTGGTCTGGCAGTCCTTGTAAAAACTCACTGTGTGTGACTTTGAACTCACACACAGTGAGTTTTCATCAGGACTGCCAGAGCACTGGCAGTCCTCACTCACATTAGGACTGCCAGTGGTCTGACAGTCCTAATAAAAACTCACTGTGTGTGAGTTGAAACTCACAGACAGTGAGTTTTCATCAGGACTGCCAGAGCACTGGCAGTCCTCACTCACATTAGGACTGCCAGTGGTCTGGCAGTCCTAGTGAAAACTCACTGTGTATGACTTTGAACTCACACACAGTGAGTTTTCATCAGGACTGCCAGAGCACTGGCAGTCCTGACTCACATTAGGACTGCCAGTGGTCGGACAGTCCTAGTGAAAACTCACTGTGTGTGAGTTTTCATAATCAATATAAATGTATGTAGAATTAAAAAAGAGTTAAACATCACAATATCACAGTTATGAATGTACATGACAGTTAAACATCTTAAACATCACAATATCCAACAAGTTAAACATTACAATTTCCTCAATTCCATAGTCATGACAACTTCCAAATTAATAGAGTTAAATATCACAATATCCAACAAGTTAAACATTACAATTTCCAAAATACAAGTTAAACATCAAAATCAAATCAGTGATCATGCCGGGCCTTCGTACGCGCCTCCCGATTTTGCATGAAAGGAAAATCGACAGTGTCGTCGATATGCTCCAACTGGTGCGCGATATTAACACATTCATCGTTCTGGCAGCCCGATCGGATGGATTTCGCCAAAGCCTTCACCCGAGTGGCCTGTCAATTATAACAAAACGTCAATGAAGAGAGTTCACTTTGAAATTAGTTACAAACAATAATTTATAAACTTACCATCCTAACCAATGAAGCATACATGACATTTTTTGAAGGCAGAGGTCCTAGAGCGGCAACGACAACGGGCCCTGGATTTCTAGGGTTCGACAACCTAGGATGTCCGACTGCCAAGTAGTACGGCATGTAGTCATCGCTGCAGTCGTGCATCTCCTGCACCGGTTGTCGAAGTTCTTCCCTCAACAAATATCGTTGCCACTCGGAGTAGCAGTCGGTCACCCAGTCGAAATAGGGCGGCTTGTAGTTCAAAGGTTGGGTCCCACACGGAGGCTCCAATAACCTTAATGTGCGCTGCGGCACAGTTTGTACGAGGCCAAACTGACGCAGTACTCTATCAGGCATGTAAGGCTCTGTAATATCATAGCATGTGCTCATACCATAAAATAGAGATACTGGTTGCAGATGGCGATTTTGTTGCCGGAGATCCCGGTATGGGTGCCAAACTATCTGTAGGACAAAAGTTAAAAGAAAATAGTCAACAAATAAACATACCATAAATAGTCTACGCTATCTACGCGCTATCAACTAACCTCTTCTGGCACCAAATTTTCCAGAGCATCGCGAATGGAAATCAGCGTTTCATGATTTTTAGTTTCTAGCTGAGTTGGCTTCCATTGACACACTCTAGGATGGTGTTCCTCATAGCGTGGGTTCAGCTCACCCCTCCTGAGCATCGGGAAGTGCTCGTATATCCATGCCTATACAATTTGTAAATGAGTAGTCAGTAAATTAACAACAAAATCTAGCTAGTATATTAGTTTAAAATGTTAGAAATTTTCTTACATGGAGTAGAGTCTGGCATCCCGCCATGGTCTTGGTTCCGACACGGGATGCTATACCAAGCTCGCGGTAAAGGTAAGCAAGTATACCGCTGCCCCAGGATATGTCTCCTACGTCGTCTATAACAGATAGGTTCGCGAGATACCTAGCATGTATAGAGGTTCTCGACTTGTCTAGAATGGCAACCGATCCAAGTATGAAGAGCATGTATGCCTGGGCCACCCTCTCAACAGTTTCATCATCCCAATCCTGCGGGCCTTTGAAATTCTCCACTAACCATGACAAAGGAATGCCGTACGACTTCTTGAAGCCCGGCAGGGTTGTAAAGGTAGTTGCCTCCATCCCAAGGTTCGCTTCTACAAAATCAACTATACGATCATACCACTCGAGATCCTTCTCAGTACATAAAGATTCATTTGTCATGGCGCGGCCCTCCACCGGCAACTCCAGTATCTGATAGACGTCATCCAGGGTAATGGTCATCTCCCCAGCTGGGAGATGAAATGTGTTGGTCTCCGGATGCCATCTCTCCACAAAGGCCGATATGAGAGCACTGTCCTGCGTCTTGTAGGCATATCTAGCCAAATTTTGTAGACTGGTAGGAAATATTTTGTTCTGGACGTCCTCGGGTAAATGGTTAAGAGACCAAGCAACACACTTCCGCCCGTGACTCACAGCCCTAAGAATACGAGAGCTCTCCTGTATGTCGTACAAGATAATAAAAAAACGATTATGAACGGAAACTTACAAACATATATATATATATATATATAAACGGAAACTTACAAACATAATATACATACTGGATTCTTCCATATATCATAAGCAATGTGGTTGTCGAACGACAACAACATTGAGCAACCCGGGGGACAGACATCCTCCTCCTCCTCAGAAGGATCGACATCGACCGAACGAACAGGATCCTCAGAAGGACCGGCACCGGACGTACGGACAGGATCCTCAGAAGGACCGGCACCAGAACCACCTCGTCCTAGAATTTGGCTGATAGGTACGTCATCGTCATCGAAAGAAGATGGAGGACTAGGAGGACCTCGTTGCTTCGAACGAGAATGGGGGTGTGGTTGTGGTGCCGGTCCCTGCGGTTCTGAAATTCTGATTGGTCTCTCAAGAGGACGAGACCGCTCACTACGTTCCCTGCGCAAGGATGCGGTGGAGGGGGGGGTCGCTTTCTTTTAGGAGCGGCCACAGGACTAAGGACAACATAGGGTTAGTATTAAATAAATGATGTAAAATAAATTGTGAAGTTGACCTTTAGGACTGCCATGCTCCTGGCAGTCCATCATTCTATCAGGACTGCCAGAGAGATGGCAGTCCTGTTTTATAACAGGACTGCATGTGTGCCTGCAGTCCTGTTTTATAACAGGACTGCCGACTTCTTGGCACTCCACTTTGACAGTAGGACTGCCCCGTCGACTGCAGTCCTTAGGGACGACGACCAGACGAACAGTTAGGTTGCATTTAAACGATAAAATATGATATTTTCGATTTCGAAATGTACTTTGAATTATTCTAACCTAATTTATAATGACATTTAAGAGATTTCTCAAAGAATCGAAATGTACTTTGAAATGTAAAATAAATTATACAATAATTAGGAAACATACCTAGCTTGTGATGACGGGTTCTTCTTCGGTGCCATTGATGATCTTCGAAGACTTAGGGTTCTTGAGAGAGGGTTTTGGAGAGTGGATAATGGAGAGAGTGTTAGGGTTTTAGAGAGTGTTAGGGTTTTGGAGAGAGGGTTTTGAGTGAGAGGGTTTTGAAGAGAGAGAATTTTAAAATAAAATGAAATGAAAGAGAGGGTTTGGGGGGGGTGGGATAGCCCCAAGTAATTTTTGGGACGTCCCCAGTAAAAGTTCCTCAAACCTGGGCTGTCCCCTAGTAAAATGACGCCCCCAGTAAATCTTGTGGTGCCCATGAAATTGCCTAATTTTTTGGGTCATCTATTTGAATTATTTCTTTCATTCATCTTTGTATCAGTATAGGCTCAATTGTAATTTAATACCCTCAACTATTCCCGTTTTTCTACTTGATATCCTAAATTTTTTTACTTAACAACTTGATACCATCAACTATTAAAAATTTTTAACTTCATATCCTTAGGAAAAAAAAATCAGAACTCTCCATGCCTTCCCCTCCCCCCCCTCCAGTCACCCCCCTCCCCCGCACTTCCCCGAGGGTGTAGTTAGGGGTGGGCACGGGTCGGACCGGGCCCAAATTTGTTGGATCCGGACCGGACCCGTTACTTGGCGAGGCACGGCGGGACGGGTCCAAAAAATACTGGACCCGGACCGGACCCGACCCGTTTGAAACGGGTCCGAAACGGGTCGACCCGCAGGTCCAAACGAGTCCAAAAAAAAAGTTTAAAAAATTCTATAATGGTAAACATTTACATATGTTATATTGTCTATAAAACAAAACAAGTCGAATGTCTTCCCAAACTTCTAGAATTTTTTAGTAAACAATAAGATATTCTATTATGTATAGACTATAATAACAAAAAATGCTAAAAATTGATATAAAAAAATATACTCCTAGAAACGGGTCGGGCCAGGGCCCCGTTTATTTTGAAATAGGACCCGCCCCGACCCGTTAATGTCACAACGATCCGCCCCGGCCCGCCCCGTTTAAATTTCAAAATTTAGGAACCGACTTGTTTAGACATTTTACGGTTCGGGTCGGGTCGGAACCGCGGTCCTAGAACCGTATGCCCACCCCTAGGTGGTTTCAAGTTTGATCATTAATATTTTTTGGCCAATTTTTTTTTCCAGGGTTCCAAGTGTTAGAAATATTTTTCTTTTTCTTGTTGTAACACGTAAACAAAAATAAAATTAAGTTAATGTTACCGCCTCCGGAGAAGCCGTGGATGAAGCATTGCCAGTATTTTATTTTTTAGATGCATGGCGATGTCTTTTGGGCCACTGTCCACCATTTCTACCATTATTATAAATGAGAGGAATAATACGCCCATGTGGCTCGATCCGCTGATTTTCAGCCAACCAGCCAGGATCTTATACCTCTCTTCGGTAACCACAAGGGTGACTCGAGTTCGGTCATTCATAGGTTTGTTATCTACCATGACATATCTGTCGAATGGGGAGAAATTGAATCTTTCAATTCCACCATCATTACAACCATATTCGTCTTCAAAGGCATTCCAAAGTTCTTTAGCGTTTTTGTATTAAAAACAAAATAAAAAGACTCAGACAAAGCGTTTAAGAGTCTATGGAAACAATTGTAGTCTATTTCTTTAGGGGCTTGGATTTGGTGGAAGAGGAGGACTTGGATACCACTATGTCAGACTCAGTGTCATCCGAATCATTTGTGAAGGTGTTGAACCATCAATAGCAGATATCGGTTCTAAGGTGGTGAGCCAAAACTTCATCTGACTTTGCCACCTCTTGAAGTAAGAACTATTGAACTTAGTGGGTTACTGGGTTTTGCAGTAAATGTTTTTTTCTTTGCTATCAGATTTCTATAAGCTTGCAAAAATTTATATTTACCAATAAAAATAACTATTGTTCAGGAATAATAGTTTAAATGATCTTGATAATCAACTTTCGAAACTTAGTTTTTCAAGTTTTCATCATCTTTGGTTAGCTATAGGGCCGGTTCCCAGCTAGTGGAGGTCCACCGGGGACGATTAAATACCATGTCGCTTAAAGCTATTTACGTCCGGTGACAGAATGACCCTTTCGATCGACTTGTACCCAAACAAATCTTTACTTTTAAAACCTTAGGATTAAAGAGATTTGCAAGATAAATAAACTATTTATTTTGACTAAATTGAAATATGAATAAACCAAAATTAGTAATGTTACAAATGTACTAATTCATATTGTTTATGAAAATTGCTAATTTTTAAAGTCACAATTGATAATCGTTACAATATAACAAAGTAGTAAATAATTTGTTTAACAATATGTGAATAATGTTTGATAAAAATAACACTACTTATACGAGAACAAGTATATATAGAAAATTTGCCTAGCAATTATTGAAGGAATATTGACAAGCAAGTTTGTAACAAATTGTAACAGTAGACAAAAAATATATGTCTACAAATAAATAGTTTGTTTACAAAGTAGCAAATAATTGTTTAAACACTATTTCCCGACAATAACAGTAGGCGAATATTCGTTTGAACATATTTGTTAACAGTAAATAAATATTTTTAGTAATAAGCAAAGTAAGCAAATATTTATTATAAATATATTTTAATAACAAACAAATAAGCAAATATTTGTTAACAATAAAGAAAATAATTTGTTACAATATTTCTTAGTAACAGTAAACAAATATTTGATATATATGTAAGCAATATATACATAGTTAACAGTAAGCAAATATTTAACTCTTAGATTGTTAGAAATATTTTTCTTTTGCTTGTTGTAATATGTAAACAAAATAAAATTAAAGTTAATGTTTCCGGTCTCCGGAGAAGTCGCGCACGAAGCACCGCTCTAAGAGTTGATTTGGGTCTATGTGCAGACTTGTTCCGAATGCTCATAATGGTAAAATCTCCCGCTCTACCACTATCTCCTCGTCGCACACAACTCGAAAAGAGTGATCCGAACTTATCTTTGTCCATAACACGAAGAAAAAACGTAAGGAGCTTTGGAAGGAAATCGAAATAATATGAAGGAATATGAGATTGAAGTTGTGTTTTTTCAATAGAAAGTTTGGCCTTTATATAGCAATAGAACCCACCCTCTATGCTAATAAAATTGTTCATTAATGGCCATAATAGCCGGACAAAGAGTTGCTCATTCTCATATTGAGCAGCTTGGGAACCGGTCTTAGAATAATGACTTGGTTTTTTTCTATTTAACTAAAGACAAAGTACAACAATCCTCTAGGACTAATGATATCCCATCTCTATGGTGACAGTGTTCCGGTGTGATATGGTTAGGATGAGTTTTAACTCTTAATAGGTCTAAGCATGATAGCAGGATTGATACCTATTACCAACCCTTGAGAACTTACCTATATGAGAGGTCGTGAAGGCCGCGACTACGGGACGGGCGGTTCCAGACAACCCTCATGAATATAGAAAAAGTGCACATGACCATTCAAAAGCGGCACCCGATAGATCCAATAACCTCTAGCGTATTATATGTGTTATTTTTTGAATCTGGTTCAGGAAGTATGATTCAAGGCATAGTCCAACAAGCACTTCTTCAAATAAAGACAATAGTCACTAAGTGAGATTCAATGATGTAGTTTATCTCATCTATGCATAGTATATAATTGCTTAGATATGTTCTACTTCTATTCTTCTTTTTCCGAACTTGTTTTTTTTTTGAAAATTTGAGTGACACCCACTTGGATGGCCTATTTATGCGGTGCATCCCACATTATTGCTATATGTATAAGTAGTCCCACATCTGACGAAAAATGTCACTTTTGACGGTCAACGATATTGACCATTAAAAAAAAGACGAAAATGTCCATCTTTCTCTTTGTCTTCTTCTCCGAACCCAATTTTCTTCCCTCCCCCTCCTCTCCGGCGAGCGCCCC
This sequence comes from Iris pallida, assembly GCA_029216955.1. Classification (NCBI taxonomy): domain Eukaryota; kingdom Viridiplantae; phylum Streptophyta; class Magnoliopsida; order Asparagales; family Iridaceae; genus Iris; species Iris pallida. The sequence goes on from JANAVB010043017.1 coordinate 2,401,961, forward strand.
CCCTCCTCTCCGCGAGCGCACACCCCCCCCCCCCCTCCTCACCCCCACCGCTGTCCGCCGCCGCCGCTGCTGCTGCCGGTTGCCGCTGCTGCTGGCTGCTGGTGGAGGGGGCGGAGGGGACAGAGCGGAGCGGGGGAGGGGGCGAGAGGGGCGGAACGGGACGGGGGCATAGGGCAGTGGTGGTGTTGTGATGGTGTGGTGGTGATAGTGAAGGTGGTGTTGTGGGTGGTGATGAACGCGGCAGCGACGGGGAGGTGGGGGCGGGACACGGCGGAGCGGGTTTGGGTTTGGGAGAAGAAGAAGATATTTTTCGTCATAAATTATCAGTCAAATCCTGTTGATCGTCAAAAGTGACGTTTTTCGTCAGATTGTGGGACTACTTATACATATAGCAAACAATGTGGGGTGCACCGCATAATAAGCCAACCAATGGGGTACCACTCAAATTTTTTTTTCTTTTTTTTAAGGGGGGGGGGGGAGGGGATTGTTGTACTTTGTCTTAATGAAATGGAAAAAATTAGTCATTCTTTTAAAACCGGTTCCCAAGCTGCTCAATACTGAGAATGGGCAACTCTTTGTCCTGCTATTATGGTCTATAATGGACAATTTTATTAGCATAAAGGGTGGGATTATAAGGCCAAACTTTCTATTGAAAGAACACAACTCCAATCCCATATCTCTTTCATATTATTTCGGTTTTCATTCCAAAGCTCCTTATGTTATTTTTTTGATGTTCTGGACAAAGCTAAATTCGGGTCACTCTTTTCGAGTTGTGGACAACGAGGAGATACCGGTAGTGATGAAATTTTACCACTAGCAGCATTCGGAACAAGTCTGCACATAGATCCGAATAACTCTTATGGCAGTACTTCGTGCACGACTTCCCCGGAGCCGGTAACATTAACTTTAATTTTTTTTTTTTACAGATTACAAGCAAAGAAAATATATTTAACATCAAGTTGTACCCAAAAAACGTTTAAGGTATCAAATTAAAAACCGAAATAGTTGATTAAGTTGCAATTAAGCCAAAATATATGCAAATCTACTGATTTGGTGGTTTTCAGGATCTTTTATTGGAAAAACTATTCAGTGGATGGGCTCACCACGTGTCATGGTGAATGAGCCAGTCCAGAGGTATATAATATATAGTAATATCTTACTAATTTTTATAATTATATTTTTAATAATATTTGGTAATTGTTTGATTAATTTCTTTTTCGGCTTTTACTATTCCCATGAGTTATTATTAGGGGTGGGCATACGGTTCTAGGACCCGCGGTTCCGACCCGGCCCGAACCGTAAAATGTCTAAACAAGCTGGTTCCTAAATTTTGAAATTTAAACGGGGCGGGCCGGGGCGGATCGTGTGACATTAACGGGTCGGGGCGGGTCCTATTTTCAAATAAACGGGGCCCTGGCCCGACCCGTTTTCTAGGAGTATATATTTTTTTATATCAATTTTTAGCATTTTTTTGTTATTATAGTCTATACAAATAGAATACTTATTTTATATCAATTTTTAGCATTTTTTTTCTTATAGACATATAACATATGTAATGTTTACCATTATAGAAATTTTTAAACTTTTTTTTTTGGACTCGTTTGGACCTGCGGGTCGACCCGTTTCAAACGGGTCGGGTCCGGTCCGGGTCCAGTATTTTTTGGACCCGTCCCGTCCTGCCTCGCCAAGTAACGGGTCCGGTCCGGATCCAACAAATTTGGGCCCGGTCCGACCCGTGCCCACCCCTATTTATTATACTGTCAGACTCATTAGAGCATCTTCAACCCTATTGTGACTTTGGAAAAAGTTAATGCCACATAGGAATGACAAAATTTTATTCAAAAGTTCTTCTCCAATGCAATTGTCAAGTCAATTGTGAAGCTTATGTGGCAAAAATTAAAGAAGACATTGTGAAGTTGATTGTCTTGTTCTAGACAATGCACTTGACAATGTCTTCTCTTCCATGTCATCAATTATGAATAAAAAATATTAGAAAAAAAAAAGAAGATGAGTAGTTGTTTTAAAAGTTGTCTTAGAAGTTGGAAAAAATAATTTTTATTGTCTTCTCAATACTTTTTCATTAGAGAGGATTTTTCTATCTCATTATCTTTTTGAGAAATAATTTTGCCACATAAACAAGACATTGTCTTGTGGCTCATGCCACATAGGAGCCACCTAAGACTCGCAACATTAACAAGACAATAGGGTTGGAGATGCTCTTATAATTTCTCTCGTTGTATTGGAGGCGTCTGTCTAATTTGGTTGTTAATTAGAAGTGCAAGGAAAGGAGTATCATAAAACTCTGGATGTTATCTGAACCTGGCCCAAGCAGATTCACTAAGTGTCAGGGTTAAAGCTGGATAAGGAACAGGGACATCAGATATGGGGTCCAATTGGAGGGAGGTGATATAACTTTGTTACTTTGGGAACTACATACATATTAATGCAGTCAGTACTCAGTATCTAGATAGAAGAGTTGTCAAGGGATCATCATCCCATCCCATTGGTAGCCGAAGCGGCGGTGGATCGCCAACTCCAAATGATGTTTCCAGGGAGTTCTTAAGAATTAGAGAGAGATGTACTTGCTATAAATAGTAAATACCATATGAGTATAATAAAACCAGTTCATAGAAGAAGAATATATATACATATATTATATGGCTGGAGGAAAAGGAGGTGGTGGAGGTGGAGGCAAGGGTGGTGGAGGTGGTGGAGGCAAAGGTGGCGGTTCTGCCAAAGGAGGGTCTAGTGGCGGAGGGAAAGGTGGTGGGTCTGCAGGGGGAAGGGCGGCGGCGGCGGAAGTAAAGCTGCTGGAGGAGGTGGCGGTGGTTCCGGTGGCATGATGAAGCTCCGGGCGGCAAGGTCAGATATCGAGGGAAGCATTCGAAAGCAACCCTCAGGGTTACTTTCAAGGCCTTCATCAGATCAGGGTGGCAAATGAAAGGCTTCCTTCCGAGTCCAATCCACCTATATATGTATCATCGTGTCCGATGTTTTCCAGTTTGCTTGTAGTTTCAAGTGTGTACCTGTGGAAATTTTGAACGCTATAATGTGTAATATGTTTTATTGATAGCTGTTAGTATATATATATATATATATATATATATATATATATATTACTGATCGGAATGCTCGTATTTAAGTATCTCCATATGTTCTCGGAATGGAAGTCTGTTGGATTGTTTCTATGAATCGTTCACATTAGATTTTTAATGTTGATCTAATCTGAATGGTCCATAAAAAGTTCTAAAGAACATGCGGAAATACTTAATCCATTATGTGAATCATGTTCTCGTCAATGTCGTCATCCCACTAACTTGCCTATGGGAATGGATGACGTTAGCTCAAATGACCATTTTTTTTCAACCCTTGTGTTGAGGTTTCCGAAATTTGAGCTCTACAATGAATGTGTGGTTTGGCACTATATTCTTGCATTTGTGGTCCCCAAATATAAGAATGAAAAAAATGAATTGAACGCAAGATTTCAATTTCTCAACGTCCAAACTTCACAGGTTTTTTTTTTTTTACTATTTTTGTTACTTAATTACTTATCCTGTAACTTTATATACAACTATTATTATTAAAGAAAGTAATAAAATATGTTACTATTTTTTTTGCAACATTGTGGCTATTTTGGTTGCAACAAATTTTGTAGTAGTAGGAAAACATGATACAACATTATTGTATCAATTTTATCATTTATTATCAAACCATATATTGAAATTAGTGCAAATATACAACAAATGTTGTATGATTTTCAATTACACCAACCAATATCCTCTAAATGTAAGCCATTTAGTTAGGTATCATAGGTCTTGATGTCATATATTTATTAGTACTTTTAAAAGTTAAATATATATTCCTGTTTAATAAAAAAACATTTATGCAAGAAATAGGAAAAGTAAACTTTTATTTAAAAAAGAAGAAGATAATTTCTCTTAAAAAGAAAAAAAGGAAAATAAACCCTTACAAAACTTAAAAAAGGGAAACAAACTTATATAATTGTATTTGTATGATCACATTTACACATTTATTGATAGAATCACACCGTTTATGTGCAAGGGATATTCTGGTTCTCTTGGTTCCATAAATTAAAGGGAGTATTTCCAAAAAAAAAAAAGTAAAAAGTAGGGTCGAAATGAACTAAAATGAGAGAGGATAATTCAATACATGACTAAGGAAAACCAAATGAATTAAAGACTTTGATGAAAAACATCCGAAGGTTACCTGCAAAAAGAATAGATTTTTTTTTTTAGTTTTTACCAAATTATATTTTTGTTGATGTAACGTGAGAATTTTGAACTTAGATTTCAAAAAGCAAACAACACACATTACTCATTAGATGAAAAAAGTAGGAAATTCCCACTAATTTACTATTTTCCTTGGTTACAGTAAATTACATCAACTTCTCTCATAATGATATATAAGGATGGAGATAACACTTATAAGCAAAGATTAGGAGGCTTACTACATAAAGAAGATTTAATCATTAACGTCAGTAGTAATTAAGCTTGCCTCTAAAAAAGTGGGAAAATTTTGCAGAAATCGTCCAACCAATATCAGTAGTTGGGATCTTCGCTATTAAGTATTTTTAATCGTTACCAAAATAGCAATCGTTTGCTCCGCTATTAAGTATTTCTAATCGTTATCAAAATAGCAGTTGTTGGATCTCTGCTGTTAAATCTTGAACATTACCGAAATAGCAGTCATTGAAACTATCTTCGATCCTCTCGACTTAATAGTTAAGATTTCTTTTAAAATTTTGATTCCAACCAAAAAGATCTTCAATCAACTCATTTGAAAGGTAACAACTATCCTTTAAGATAATAACAATTATATGAAGATCCTTTTAGATCATAACAAGTAGAAAGGTATAAGATGTGATGATTATTTACATAGAGAAGATACAAATGCTATCCAATACTAAGTTTTTCGGATGATACAATCAGTCATGACATGGCGATAATATGAAGCCGATGTGGTGACTATTTTAGTATGAGAAAACCTTGATCACAAATGAGAAATTGTATGATAGAATTCAAAAATAAAATAGAATATCACAAATGAAAATTTTGAAATAATATATTATCTATAACACTAAAAGTGTTACCCACGTCTGTCCTATGTTTTAGTGTTAAAGAATCAATCACAAATGATAAATTCCATGATAGAATCCAAAAATCAAATAAAAATAAAAATAAAAAATATATGAAAAAATATTATATGTAACACGAATATCATTGCAACGTCTTTGCCACGTCCCATATCATGGTTGATGATATCATCCAAAAAAAAAAAGTTTGGGTGATAGAATAACATTTACAAGAGAAGATACCTCAAGTGGAATGTAGTGTCTTTTTGGACCAAGATATTAAAACCTTTGGCTTCAATCCAATGCAGATCATTACAGTCAAAACGGAAACCCTTCTTGGCCCGCATGGGGTGACCGCACGCGGACGTGTCACCCCACCCCCCCCTCATCACACCGGCCCATCCCGCCTCCTCCAATGAGTGTTCGACACGTGCCCACGGACCAGGACTGAGGTCCAAACCTGCGGACAACGTAGCACTGCTCCACTCAAAAATGTATAGAACAGTATAACAAAGGCAAATATCACAAATGAACCATACACATACAACTTACAAGGGCAGTGAAATTAGAACCGCAATTTTTCAGTTACTAAATTGTCATTGAAAGAAAAATGACCTACCTACCAAATTTCCCTTTCATGTTGATTCATGTTCATTCATCCCTTGTCATCATTACAATGCAGTTCACTAATGAGACGCAGATCGACAGGAAAAAAGAACTCTGTTTTAATCACTGCATTCAACTCTTTAACCTTCTCATTTTATTTACATAACCCCATTACTCACAGAACCACTCTCTCCTTTCCAATTTAAAGAGAGTAGCATCATTCCCAGCATCGAAAAACTATAGTACATGTATATATACAATGCATAAAGCTCGAGAATATTCTTTTTTTTATTACAACTCACATACACCTACACGTCCTTACGGTTGGTGGGAGGACTCGAACCCTGTCGGTGCCGCCTGGTGTCCGCGCTACTTTTCACATGAGCTACAAGCGTTGGACAAGCTCGAGAAATATCATTCTTTTCTTTTCCACTCTTCATTCTTCAATTTCACTGGTTTAACTAAATTAGTGGCTGCGAACAAGATGAGGTTGCCCTGAAATAGGTATATTGCGCCCTACCTGATATTGCATCCGATAATCGGATACAAGTGAAAGGGAAAGATAAGAAGGTTTAAACAAAATTACTAACAATTCCATAGTCTGACCACATGGGAAAGAAAAGGATACATACCTGTTGCCTTCGTCTGCGGTGGAACATAGTTAGAACTCTTGCAATAACCATCATAGGTACCAGAATTCCAGCAGTTCTCAAAAACAGCAGCTGAGTCGATATATATACAGCAAAGTAGAGGTAAGCAAACGATCATTTCCAGATCCCAGATTTTCGGTTGCAAGCAATATATTTACTTGAATGTTATTTACTTACTTTATATGAAGAAAAAAAAAAAAACATGATGGAAGTCTTGTCAAGTTAGTTAGTTGGCAAACATGGTTAGAACTCTTGCAATAACTACCATAGGTACCAGAATTCCAGCAGTCCTCAGAACAGTAGCAGAGTCGACATATATCAAAGTAGAGGTAAGCAAACACTCATTTCAGATCCTCCGTTGCAAGGAATATTATTTACTTGTAATGTCCTTTACTTGCATTTATATGAAGGAAAAAAAAAACAATGGAATGCTTGTCAAGTCGTTTAGTTGGTAAATGAATGGGTATTTTTAACTAAGAGGTCTCAAGTTATGAAGATCCTATAGTAAGTCATGGAATGTAAAGTATAAACACACTATTTGTAAAGTAGTACATATTGAATTTAAAGAGAATCAGTTTTTGTAATAGATTGACTTTTGGTTCATAATGCATTACCGTGAACAGCGTAAGGGAATAATCCTCGTCGACACTGAGCATGAGCAGCAGATAGTGTCGAAGGACCAAGAGAGTCATGAACTGGAAATAGAGCAGAAAAAAGATGAACTTATTGCTTGTTCATTATGTTAAAAAATAATCAAGGGCATGAAAATTTTCCTTCTATGAAGCAACTCACGATTATAGCCGCTGCTTGACAACATATTGTTCTTCGAGTAGTTGAAAAGAATTGTACTCGTCGTCAGATGAGCCCATGACACCACGGTCGGAAGGAACCATGGTTATGATTTGAGAATCACGGAAGTCCCTACTTGATATCTCCCAACTTCCCCTATTAATCACCGTATGTTCATGTATATTTGGAAGGATGCACAGTGAAGCAGGCAAGATACGTACACGATTGCATATATAAACACGGATGTACTAGTTTCCAAACACGGATACAGAGCACAGACCTGACTCAAAATACCATTCTCGATCCTTCATATTTTTGTATGTATCTAGGAAACACCGACGCTCCAAAAATGTGGGTAATGTCGTGTCGGACACGTATTGGACAGAACCTGGACGCTCCAAAATACACTAAGACACACCAAAATAGGTGTCGTGTCTGTGTCACAGCGTCCTTACCATGTCATGTCATACCCGTATCCGTGCTAAATAGGTATATTAAACACCTATAGCAGTACTAGTTTCAAACCATATGCAGAGCATACCCACAAGCATACCTTATTAGTCGTTACCAACTATCAAACAAACAAATACAGACCTAACTCTATAGTTACCATCTTTATACTCAGCTATCCATGTGTGTGTATACGAACAGTTGGACACACACAAGACACAAATACATACATTACTGCATACTCGTATGTATGTAGAACCTTATACGAACGCAGGAAAGGGGTACCTGAAGTTCATCGGGATACTCCCATAGTGAAACAATCGGGGCGGAGCAGTATAACCAGGCTCGAATTGCTGAAATAGGATCATGAAGAGAATGTTGGCTAAAATTAGCGACCGGACACTATATACCTAAAAAGAAGGTTTACATAATTTTAATAGTAGTTATTAATGAAAATATGGTTGGGTTATTACTAGGTGAGCCCTGACAGTTATCTACCAAGTTTAGTCTTAAAAAAAATCCACTGAAGGCATATCTCACACATGGTGTCACCCTTCTCATTGCACCACCTCTGGACACATTTCCTGTGAGCATACTACAAAGAGGAAAAATGAGATAAATATAAATCCCACAAGTGAAAAGGAGAAAAATACTCTAAACCAATGAAAGATGTAGCAATCTGTTAATAATAGTAACGGTACAAAGGGATGTGGTGTCATTTATATAAATAATCTTCAAATAATTACACTAGGTTAGCAATGTAATCTTGAAAAAAAAAAAAAAGCTAAATAGAGAAGCCAGCCTTAAATCTTAGTAACTAGTTAGCTGACTGAAATTAGGTAAAGAAAATGGGGGTTCAATGCAACAAGTCTCCCGCACCCCTGCTAATGCAGTATCTTGATAGGGTCAAGAACTATGTTGTACGACACGAAAAAATGTGTCGTATCCTTGTCTGTACGGGTATCTGTGTTCGTGTTCATGCAACACAAGGGACTTAATATGTACCTATTGGAAATGTCTGCATCCCCTATCGCATAACCTTATCGTGTGCTTATCGATATTTGTGTCAGTATTTGATTTAGGACACACCTCCCTATCTGATATCACAATCAGAAGCAACTGAAGAGGAATTGACAATTGTGCTAATTATTTTGGATTAGGTTTGTTCCGTACGATATTTTTGTTAAACAAGATAAAATAATTATTTTATCCTTAGTTAGGATTAGTTTCTTTTATCTTTGTTGAGATTTTTTTTGTATTATTAGTTAGAAAAATGCTATTTGTCCCTCCAAAATATTCCTCCAAATTATCCCTCCTTATGTGGTAGCTTAGGTGTCGTCTGACATGGCAGCTGACAAGACAAATTTTAAAATAAAAATAAAAATCAGCAATAAAATTAGTATTAAGATTAAATTTAATATTAAAATTAAAACTAACATTAAATTAAATGTTAACATTAGCATTAATATTAACGTTAACATTAACATTAACACTAACATTAAAATAAAAATAAAAAATTGGATAATTAATTTTTTTGATTAAAATTTGTCACGTCAGCTGACATGTCAGATGTCACGTCAGCATCCACGTAAGGAGGGATAGTTTGGAGGGACATTTTGAAGGTACAAATAGCATTACTCTATTAGTTAAGACTAGATTGGATTTGTAAGGCTATATATAGCCTACAATGGAATCATTTGAAAATCATCAATGAACAATAATTTTCCCCTAAACAGAGTTGTCCATCCTCGTGGATTCGGACACCAAGTATCTCCATCCAATGACGTTTTGGTTCGCTAACTTCGATGAATTTGCCAAAGGTTTAGGGTTCTTAAGCTACATCATTATTCGAGCAACGGTTAGGTCCATTAACCACTAAGTAAGAAAAGCATACAATTAGACTTCAAGAAGAAAGTAAGCTAAGAAGTATTAAGACTAATCTTCGGGTTTGTAATCTACCTTCAAGCTCCCACTACATGAGCATGGGCTCTCCATGTTGGAACCCTCGTCGTCTTCTTGGCAGATTCTGCACTCCACCAACTTCCCCACCCCCTCATCGACTTTGGGGACCGCTGAAGATTGCGAACAGAGCGCGCTCTGAGCCCGCTTCCGGCTCTCGATGGTGGCCTCCAGCGTCGACTCGGTGAGCAGACGGTCCACCAATAGTGCGAGATGGTCCCCCATCACAAGAAGACAATCTGATCCCACAGAAAGCAAAATGTTACATAATTGAGTCATTTTGAAACTGTTGTATAGGAGTAAAAAGTAGAGTAAGGTGTTAGTTACCTCAACCTCTCAGCAAGAAGACTTAACATAGATTAAACTGCTGTAAGAAATTCAAGAAAAATGAATAATAAACAGCACTTGAATAGGAAATTAGTACCATCTATGAAAACGCAGAACAATACGCGATGAAGAACAAAATTACATGGCAAATATTACTTTGTGGCACTGTTATCAAATGAACAAAAGAAAGATGAGAAGTGGCGGGGAATGTAGCTAGTTAGTTACATTAACTACTCGCCAGGAATATATATATATATATATATATATATATATATCTATATATATATATATATATTATATATATATATAGGAAACCCAGGGGCACCATAGGAACCTCCCCCTAAGGAAGGTAATTGTGTTACATACTCCTGACCCGAAGGCCACACTCCCAATCCGAACGCCTGCACCTGCACTCCAGCTGCCCTTACATTAATTTTTTTATTGACAATTAAATGTGCTTCTCTCGTTGTTCGAACGTGCAACCTCTGGGGCAACCTCTCGAGATATATCAACCTCTAACCACTCGAACTAATCCTCTTTTATATATATATTATTGGTGTGACATACGACCCGAGTAGTCAGGAGTTCGAATCCCAGTGGAAGCGATTCCGGAACTAATTATTTTCATATATATATATATATATATATATATATATATATATATATATATAAACAATAACGAGGTGTTATCCACAACATAGATAACGTCAAAATGTTGAGTGGAAATTAATAATCTATCTGTATCTGTACTCTTTCTTATTATCAATGGAATTACCTTCTTCCAAATAAATAAAAATAAACAATAACGAATATCTGTACTCTTTCTTATTATCATATATATATATATATAATATATATTATATATATATATATATATATATTCTGATCGTAAATTTTATGATGTGAATAAAAAATAAGGATTTGTTAAGAAATCAAGTCAGCAGAGCAAGTAAAAGAACTAGTAGATACAACCATCAAAGTTTGGACTATGAAGAACCTTAGAAAAGGAATAGAAAGAATTAAACCCACCAAAACAGAGGAGGAAGGTTACCAAAGATTTGAAAAGGTTGCAAGCTTTCTTATGGAGGGTTGGGAGCACTCCCTTTGGCTTTTACTTGGGGAAGTGGGGTTTGGATAGGTGAAGTGAAGGAAGAGGAGAAGGGGTCTGAGAAGGAAGCAAGAGATGGAGTGGAAGTTTGCAATAGACCGGAACTTACAGCAAAGGTTTGTCCATGAAATTATTAATATTTCGAATAATACTAAGATTACAATCAAAGTTTTACAACTTTCTTATAATTTAATAATTTCTATGTGACATGACACGGACAAAAATCTTTTCTAAGTGATAAATTATATTCACAGAAGATAATGAAATAGAAAAAATTCTTCATTACAAAGTATTGAGCAGACAATAAAATTTACTTCTTCTTTTTTCCCTTATAAGAGCATCTCCAACCCTATTCTCTCGTAATGTAATGTGATTCCTATGTGCCTATGTAGCATATGAGGCACAAGACAATGTCAACTAGAAAAAATTTCTCGTATAAAAACTAAAAAAGACAATAATTTTTTTTTTTTTAACTTTCAAGACAACTTCTTTCCTCCTTCCATTATTTCTAAATATTTTTAGAGAAATTTTGAGTTGCATCCCACATTATTTAACCATATTCAAGCACCCCACTGTTTTACCATAATGTACAATACCCCCCACTTTCGTCAAAACTAACAGTCAACAGAGTTAACCATTAATTTTTGACCAAAATACCCTAACAAATCACCATTATTACCAGTTCTCCCTCGTCAGCTTGGAAAAATGAAAATGGCATTTCGTCAAAATTAACGTTCAATGAGTTGACCGTTATTTTTTGACGGAAGGGGGGGTATTGTACATTATGATAAACAGTGGGGGTGCACCTTGAATATGGTTAAATAATGTGGGGTGCAACTCAAAATTTCTCATATTTTTATTCACAATTGATGATGTGGAGATAAAGTCGTTGTCAAGTGCATTGGCTAGAACTAGACAACCAACTTCAATGCCTTGTCATGTCATGTCAACTTCACAATTTATTTGACATTTGCATTGGAGAATGACTTTATCAATGAAAACTTGTTATTCCTATGTGGCAACAACTTTTTTTCTAACTCACAATAGGGTTGGAGATGCCCTAACTGTCTAGGTGGCAATAGTCAATTGAATTATTTCTCTCTCTATGTTGGAAGATGAAGGAGAGAGGCAGAGCTGTCAAGTGGACCGGGCCGGCCCGGCCCGACACAAATTTAAGTTGGGCCGGGCCGGGCTCGGGCTGGACCTCTTGAGGCCATGAACTGTAACGGCCGGGCCGGACTTGGTGAAATTTTAAGCCCAGCCCAGCACATGACCCACAGCACGGTAGGCTTCGGGTCGTACCTGGCCGGATCGCACTGGAGGTCTTCATTTTAATTCAGTTCAGTTCAGCATATACATAATCGTTAATGGATTTTTATTTCATTGATCAATCAATACATGGTTGGCCATATATAAGTGACCAAGTGAAGTGAGACATGCACGGTGAAGCTTATAGCTGATGGCAACCAACTACTGACTCTAACTAAGCTGATGTATGGATGCATTCATGTATGTATGTTGTTGTTGCAGTAACTTGCAACTAATATATATTGAATTGAATTTCAATTCAATTCAGTTCAAACATTCATTTCAATTCAATTCACTGCTACACTATATTTGGAGGGCAGAGTGTTTGCTGTGTACATATTTTTCTTTTCTTTTCCTTGTGAAAGTGACAACACTGCTGTTAGCTGGTAGGATTTGGGACAAATAAAAAAGATTGTGCAGGGAATGTTGCAACCGGGTCGAGCTTCGGACTAGGCCTCAGATCGGGGCCGGGTCGGACTTGGACTTCGGGCCGGACCGGGCCTATATTATGGGTCAATGTATGTGGCCCAACACGACCCATTATACGGGCCGGGCCGATCCATGGGCTAATTTTTCGGGCCGGACTCGTGCCAGACTGGATCGGCCCGACCCAATTGACAGGTCTAGAGAGAGAACTCAATTGACAACTGCCACATACATATTGTAAGAAGGTTATAAGATTTTTTTTATTATAATCCTAGGATTATTGTAATATTTGTTTGCTGTTTTATAACTTACTAGAATATATAAATATGTATGTCGCACGTTCACTATTTGGAAATAACAAATTAATTCTTTTCCTATATACAATTATTTAATTGATTATGTTAAATTTAATAAACAATTTTAGCCAGTAACATATATAATTTATTTTTGGAAGAAAAATTTATATGGTAAAGTATACTTTTTTCTATATAGTAGTATAGATAAGTTTAATTCATATATAATTTGTCTGTTATCTATTACAACAACCCTTTTATACCTTAACATACAATTTGCCTTCCTTTGCTTTTCTCCATTAGCAATTTCCCTTCCTTTTGCTTTTCTCATTAGTTTCAACTCAAGGAAAAAAAACTTGGAGAGGTCAGAAAAAAAAAGGGAATAGAGTAATGAGAAGAGGTCGAACTACAAGGTACTGTAAGAAAAAAGTTAGAGGAAAGTAAGAAAAAAATTAAAAGTGATGATGTTTGGAAAGAAGAAAAAAATGGGGAGGAGAATTTGAGTGAAAAAGTAGGTGGGTCCTACTAAAAAAAATTCTCTCAAAAGTAGGAAAAAAAATGTAGCGAGATGAGAGGAATTTGAGTGAATTTATCCCACCACCCCAAAAATGTAATAATAATTATCATCTGAGAATACCAAGGACTAGATAGTAATTATATCTCTATCCATAAATAAATAAATAAAATTTAAACTTTTTTTTTTACCTACTTTTGTCCATCCAAACAAAAAAGAAAAAAAAATTAACTTTACTTTCATTTTACTCTCCTCCATTTTTCTTTTCCTCAAATTTTTCTTTTCTCTCTCCACAAAAATTCCCAAGCACATGTAAGAGTCCCAGAAAATCTTATACCATACCAGCAAAGGATGCACAACTTAAATTGTAGCCTCCTAAGAGCATCTCCAACCCTATTGTCTTGTTAAGTGCTGTGAGTCTTAGGTGGCTCCTATGTGGCATGAGCCCAAGACATGTCTTGTTTATGTGGCAAAATTATATCTCAAAGACAATGAGATAGAAAAACTCTCTCCATGCAAAGTATTTGTATTTATCCCCCCCCCCCCCCCCCCCCCCCCCCAATTGTTAATCATATCTCTACTTCCCCCCTAATTTATTTTAAATAGTACCCCCCAATCTTCGGATAAAGTGCAAGAAACCCTCCTTAGATTTGCGTTTTGCATTTGGAGACCCCTTGTTTTAAAAAATTCACATTTTTATTTTTGCTCATTTGTACCCGTCGTTAACAGCCGTTAAAATACGTCTAAAAATACGATTTACCCCTTAACGCTCTCCCCCCTCTCTCTCCGGTGGCAGGAGCTTGTCAAACGGGGCCGACCAGAGGAGAGGGGAGGGTAGCCGGCCAGCGGAGGGAGGAGGGGGCGGGTCGAGCTAGGGGTGAGCATTCGGTTAATTCGGTTCAAATTGAACCAAAAACTGAATTGAACCGAAAAAACGAATAAGCATAACCGAAACCGAACCGAATTGGTCCATAACCGAATCAAATTGAACCGAATTAAATCGGTTTGATTTTCGGTTTATTCAGTTTATTCAATTTTTTGGTTTATTTGCACTTTTTTGTTAATATATATAGTACTTAAATATACTTAAATTTATTTAGTATATATATATATATATATATATATATATATATATATATATATATATATATATATATATATATATAAACTAAATTTTCTTATTCGATTTTAGGTTTTGGACCGAAACCCGAAATCGGATAAGAAAATTTAGTATTTTCAAAACCGAAATCGAACCGAATCTTCTTTAAACCGAATCGAATCTCAGTTCGGTTAGGTTTTTTCTTATTCGGTCCCCCTCAACCCCCCCCCCCTCCTCCCTCCGCTGGTCGGCCCCCTCGACCCGCCCCCTCCTCCCTCCGCTGGCCAGCGCCCCCCCCGAATCCCGCTCCTCCCTCCGCTGGCCGCCATGCTCGACCTAGGGGTGAGCATTATTCGGTTTTGGACCGAAAATCGAACCGAACCGAATAAGAGATTTGGTTCAAATTAAAAAAAATCGGTTCGGTTTTGGTTTTGAAAATACTAAATTCTTTTATTCGATTTCGGTTTCGGTCCAAAACCGAAAACCGAATATATATATATATATATATATATATATATATATATATAGGAAGCAGGTAAATTGTTTTCTGGAATCGCTCCAACTGGGATTCGAACTCCTAACCACTCGGACCAGATGCATCTCTCTTAACCACTAGGCTAGAGGTTATTTGCTATATATATAGCAAATGACCTCTAGCCTAGTGGTTAAGAGAGATGCATGCGGCCCGGTGGTCAGGAGATCGATTCCCAGTGGGAGCGTTCGCCAAATTACCTTCTTTCAAAATATATATATATATATATATATATATATATATATATATATATATATATATATATATGGGAGCGGATCGGGAGCCCCGTCCGCGGAGCCCCGCCGAAGCCCCCGCCCTCCTTGACCGTTGGATCGCGCGGGCTCATGCGGGCCCCACACGGGCCCCGCGCGATCCGATGGTGCAGGGGGGGCGGGGCTTCGACGGGGCTCCGCGGGCTGGGCCTTTGATCCGCTCCTATATATATATAGGAAGCGGATCAAAAGTCCCCCTTAGAAAGCCCCCCAAAAATCTCCCTCACTCTAATCCGTAATTTAATGTTAATATTAATGTTAATATTAATATTAATGTTAATATTAATGTTAATATTAACATTAAATACTAAAATTAAAATTAATATTAACATTAAAATTAATATTAACATTAATATTAACATTAACATTAACATTAATATAAAAAAATTAATATTAACATTAAATTAATATTAACATTAATATTAACATTAACATTAATATTAACATTAATATTAACATTAATATTACGAATTAAAGTGAGGGGGATTTTTGGGGGGCTTTCTAAGGAGGGCTTTTGATCCGCTCCCATATATATATATATATATATATATATATATATATATATATATATATATATATATATATATATATATATATATATATATATATATATTTATACTACAGAAAAGAAAAAAAAAATATACTACAGAAAAAAAAAAAAAAATATATATATATATAATATATATATATATTATATATATATATATATATATTTATACTACAGAAAAGAAAAAAAATATACTACAGAAAAAAAAAAAAATATATATATATATATATATATATATATATATATATATATATATATATATATATATATATATATACTACAGATATATACTAAATAAATTTAGGTATATTTAAGTACTATATATATTAACAAAAATGTGCAAATAAACCGGAAAAATGAATAAACCGAAAATCGAACCGATTTAATTCGGTTCGATTTGATTCGGTTATGGGCCAATTCGGTTCGGTTTCAGTTTTGCTTATTCGATTTTCGGTTCGGTTTGAACCGAATTAACCGAATGCTCACCTCTAGCTCGACTCGCCCCCCTCCTCCCTCCGCTGGCCGGCCACCCTCCCCTCTCCTCTGGTCGGCCCCGCTTGACAAGCCCCCACCACCGGAGAGAGAGGGGGGAGAAAGTGGGGGGAGGGATAAAATCATATTTTTAGACGTATTTTAACGGCTTTTAATGACAGGGGTGCAAATTGAACAAAAATTAAAATGTGAAGTTTTTTTTTTTTAAACAAAGGGTCTTCAAATGCAAAAAGAAAAATCTAAAGAGGGTTAGTTTGCACTTTACCATAGGATTGGGGGGGGGTTACATTAATTAAAACAAAATTGGGGAGGAATTAGAAATATGATTAGCAATTGGGGGGGTATCCAAAAGTATTGATGAGACAATAAAAATTATTTTTTTAACTTCCAAGACAACTTTTAAGACAACTACTCATCTTCTTTCTTTTTATAATATTTTTTTATTCATAATTGATGACATGGAAGAGAAGACATTGTCAAATGCATTGTCTAGAACAAGACAATCAACTTCACAATGTATTCTTTAATTTTTGCCACATAAGTTTCACAATCAACTTCACAATTGCATTGGAGAAGAACTTTTGAATAAAATTTTGTCATTCCTATGTGGCAACAACTTTTTTCACAGTCACAATAGGGTTGGAGATGCTCTAATGAAATTGTCATGTTTAGTTTATGTTTCTAACTTGTTTTTGTTCTTCCTTTAAATGGCGAGATTGCCCAGAAGTAACTTTTAAGTATCCCTATAAAAATAATAAAAATGCTAAAAACAACCGATAAGTATAAATATGTGTGTAGAAATTAACATATAAAAAATTCTAACTTACACTTTACCAATAATATTACACTTTACCAATAATATTTTCTTGTTAATCTATTCAAACGGGTAAAGACATCGAATTTTCACCATCTAATTACAATAACCAAATAAATATATTTATCTTATTTATTTACATTTACTTTTTCAAGCAAAAAATTATCTCGGCAGTAATAAAGTTTCATGATATTATGTAAAGGGTACAAAGTTTTTCAAAATTATGACAAGAGATATATATAGCGATACTTTTTTTTTTCCGAGAATGGTATAATCTATCAAAGAAAAAAGGTTTTACAATATTGTTTTAAAATGATTAAATTTCTTTAATCCCTTAACACTCACCCCACGCCTCTCTATCCCTAGACCACAGTTCCAAAATGTTCTCTTTTTAATTGAGAGGTGCATTGTGACTTGTGAAAGTATTGGTGATGATGCCATTTCCCATAGAAGCTTGACACGACCAACTCTAGCCGCTTCATATTCCCCCGATTATGTTATTTTCTTTTTCTTTTCCTGTTATCGGGTCATGGATCCAAAACCCAACTTTCTACTTTTGCATGCCAGTCGGATCCAGGGGTGAGCATTATTCAGTTTTGAACCGAAAATCGAACCGAATAAAAAATTCGATTCGGTTTTTAAAAAAACGGTTCAATTTCGATTTTGAAAATACTAAAAAAATTTATTCGATTTCGATTTTGTGTTTCAGTTTCGGTCCAAAATCGAATAAATTTTTTAGTTTATATATATATATATATATATATATATTATATATATATATATATATATATATATATATATATATATATTATATATATATATATATATTTAGTTTATATATATATATATATATATATATATATATATATATATATATATATATATATATATATATATATATATATAAAGAGAGAGAGAGAGAGAGAGAGAGAGAGAGGTGTTAATTATAGGTATATATATACAGAGGTATATAATAAATATATCTAGGTATATTTAGTTATTATATATATTAACAAAAAAAAAACACAAATAAACCCAAAAAATCGAATAAACCGAAAATCGAACCGATTTAATTCGGTTCGGTTCTGTTATTGACCAATTCAGTTCGGTTTCGGTTTTGCTTATTCGGTTTCGGTCAAATTCGATTTTCGGTTATTCGGTTCGGTTGCCAAATACTTACCCCTAGTCGGATCCACTTTAACTAGAATAACCAAATTCTTTTCTTTTCTTTTCTTTTCTTTTCTTTAGAAAATAGAATAACTAAGGTTACACTTGGGCCTCGTTTGGTTCACGGAATGGAAGGAAAAGAAAAATCAATTTATTAGCATTTTCCTTCATTTAGAAAATTACGATGTTCATTGATTTTCCTTTCGAGAGTTTGAAAATGCAAGGCGGAAAAGTAATTTCTTGCTTGGATGGATGGAATCACTTTTTTCCATAATTTTTCTTCCATTGAAAATATTTTATTTTCTCCTCAATTCCTTTGACACACAAACATAGGAAAGTAACCACTTTACTTTTCCAACCCGATGATTCCGCGAACCAAAAGGAAGAGGCTTAATCACATAACTACAATGGGTAGAGTCTAAGGCCTTCTCCAATGCGGGTTTCTATCTTCCCTATTTCTACCACATAAATCCAATTTAAAAAAAAAAAAAACCTCCCGAGAAATTTTCTATGACAATTTCTATTTGGAGAATTTATATGAGAATTTCTACATCTATAAATCCTCATAAAAATTCATCTCTCTCGTACCAATTAATATTGGATCCCACGCCATTAAATTGATCATTTCGTTTATTATCACATATGATAGAATTAGAGAACCATTGCAGTTTTTTTTTTTTTTTATATGCAATTTCTATATGGAAACTCTACCAATTAGAATAGAAATCCAATTATAGAAATTTTCATTGGAGATGGCTTAACTTTGAAAAAATCCACTATAATTTTAAAACTTTACAAAATATATAGGATCAATTTTGATTAATTTACCATTTTATCCGAAACTCCATTTAGTATCAAATATAAAGTACAAATCAAATTATTTTATTCTTAATGACCGTTATTTTGAATATATAATTTATTTCGAACAAACAAAAATGAAACGTATATGTAATTTAAATTAATTTTACTGTATCGATTTCTTTTAACTTTAAAAATATGTGCTATGTTATTAAACACTTGATCATCTAATATTCAAAAATCCTAAAGGAACTCATGAGGACTTATTTTTTTAAACTCGGCTATAAAAGATCGTTTGATTACAAACATCTCATTCTTTGATTTTCCTAAAGGGCCTAAAAAAAAAAAGTCAAAATCTAAATAAAAAAAATTATACAAGTGCTTGTAAGTTC
The DNA here is from genome assembly GCA_029216955.1 of Iris pallida. Lineage (NCBI taxonomy): Eukaryota > Viridiplantae > Streptophyta > Magnoliopsida > Asparagales > Iridaceae > Iris > Iris pallida. Next base: position 2,421,596 of record JANAVB010043017.1, read on the forward strand.
TTATTGTAAGTTTCTACTTGAGTTTATGTAGCCGAACTGTTTAATATTGAATCCACCCCACACCCCAGCCACAGAGAAAGATCTAAGAAAACTGAATTTTTCATGAGAAAATCATTTAAGGTGCACTTGATTACAAGGTAAAAAATATGTAAAAAATAAACTAATTTCACAGAACTATTTTACTAGAAAAATTATTCCATGAAAAAATTTCAATGAAATTAATTTGAGCGTTTGATTATCGTTATTTCAAAAATCCTATGGGCTGCATCAGTTTTATCTTCCACTATTTTGGAGAAAATATGAGAAATTATAGATTTTTGAAAAATAATTTTATTGGAAATATATGCTATCAAATGTTATGGATGTTGAAAATTTTGGGATAAAAATATATATATATATATAAAATAAAATAAAAAAGCTCAATCAAACACAATTTTTTTTTTTTTTTTTATACTTTTACAACATTATCAGGTTCCTCGTGTGAAAAAGCAAGAGTCCAAGCAAGCAACCATGACTTGCCAAGATGGGGTGATCGATTGGGGAACTCGGAAAAGCCTTCCACCTCCCTCTCTGGAAGTCACTTCCGGACAACACGTTTCGTGCTTCCCATTGGGGGCAGGTGGGACCCACCACTACGACATGAGATTGCGATTGTGAGTGCGAATCGTGTACAAAATAGAAAGGTGCATGATGATGGTGTGCTATCAGAAGAAAATTTGAATCATAGTCACGTCCCTTGTTAGCAATCACCCGAATAAAACTCGTATTATACGCGAATTTTTCCGTATCTTTCATAAACGTATAATACTTGCGTACTTTTGACAGATCCAAATCAGTACATAAATTTTAAGCATGCAAAATTTTAAACATGTTCTGTATAAATTATTGACAAATTTGGTACAATAAACATGCTAGAAACCTGTTTAATTAACCAAATTTGACAACATATTTAAGAATGTAAAGTTTCTAACCTCAATATTTTTATTTTTCGAACATTTGACCGAATTTTTGAACGTATTTTATTTGCACTGAGTCGATTTATACTCGTACTTTTGCCGTCCCGAATTTTTTCCGTTTGCCGAATTGCTAACAAGGGTCACGTCCTCATCAAACTCTGCCCACAGCCACACACACGCACTAATTATCGAGTTCGACTCCAGAAGCTCAAAGGAAAAGGAAAGGAAAGAAAAGAAAATTCAATTTCTTGTTTTTTTTTGTTTTTAAAAAAAATTATAATTTATATTAATTTTTGTTTGGTGTTTTTTTCCGTTGGAAACTTGAATGGCTGGAGGGAACCAATTTTTTTAGACTTTTTCTTTCATTGAAAATTATTTTTCTTTTCTTCTTCAGTTTTGACATCCAAACAGTGGTCTCGTTTGGTTTGCGGAATCTCCGAATCGGATAAGGAAAATGATTACTTTTCTATGTTTGGGTGTCAAAGAAACTGAGGAGGAAAGGAAAGTGATTCATAATGGAAGAAAAACTAGGAGGAAAAGTGATTCCATCCATCCAAGCAAGAAATTACTTTCCTTTCCAAATTTCTTTGCATTTCCAAACATCGGAAAAAAAAATCAATGGAAAATAAAATTTTCCAAAGGAAAGGAAATGACAAGGAATTGATTTGCTTTTCCTTCCATTCCGCGAACCAAACGTGGCCTGAAAATGAATGACTTTATTTTTCCAACGCTATGATTTCGTGAACCAAACGAGGCCAAATATAAGCTCAAATAATTTTTCTTTCCCAACGCCATAATTTTGCGAGCAAAATGAGGCCAAATCGAAGCTCAAATAAAACATTACGATACGTGGTATTATTTTTATTTTAGATCTCTTAACTTTTTCTGTTTAGATTTTTGAAAATAAATTAAAGGATGAAATGCAATAACCATTAGTACTCGATTTCTAAATTTAAGAACTCATGAGTTCCTTAGGATTTTTGTTTTGCACTATATATTATTGGACATTTTTAAATATTCAAATAAGGGCAGGATACAGTAATTTAAACATTTTTTGTGTTTTTACTTTAACATGCTAATCACCATGTAGTGATGTCTTCTATAAGTGATAATTTATAAGCTCGAATCTTGAATTCATAATTTACCACTTAGCTTGTAAATGCGAACAAAGATTATTATAACATTCAACAAATTTAATAATACAAAACGTGTCCAAGTAATTGTAATCCTTTCTTCGTAACTATTGTTGGAAATTCTTCAATTTTTTTCACTTAAAACTGCAAACAAAATAAATTACGTAAATGTTACCGGCCTCCGAGGAAGTCGTGCACGAAGCACTGCCCTAAGAGTTAGCTCGGGTCTATGTGCAGACCGTATCCGAACGCTCCTAGTGGTAAAATTCCCGCTCCACCGGAATCTCGTTGTCGCACACGACGTCGGAGAGAGTGACCACGTACTTAGCTCTGCCCAGAGCAATGAAGAAGAACAGCGTAATACGAAGGAGACGAGAATTTTAGAGAATTTGGAGAAGAAGAATTTCTGTGTCTTCTAAGTATTGAGATTGGCCTCAATATATAGGCTTTCCTCTAAGGTTAGGGAATAAAGGAGAATGAAGACAATTTAATCCAGCCAATAAATACTGAACGTTACAAAATTCAAATGAAAAACCATGTGGTACATTGTACCTGGACATGAGTGAAGTTACAAGTTTAATGGGTTCATAACGGTCAAAATTATTGTAAGGGAGTTGAGCTTTTGCTAGCTCATGTGTGTGTGAACACAACACACATTCAGCTAACAATCCCCCCCCAAAAGGTCAAATTCCGAAGTAATAGAAAGAAAAAAGTAAGACAAGAATAAGAGAATGTCTGGGCAGTTGTATACTATGCATAAATGAGATGGACTACAGCCTTGAATCTCACGTAGTGACTATTGTTTTTGTCTGAAGAAGAGCTTGATGGACTACGCCTTGAATCAGTCTTCTTGAACCAGACTCAAAAATAGCACACATAGTACGCTAGAGGTACTTGGGTCTATCGGGTGGCGCATTTGGTTGGCCATGCGCACTTTTATACATTCATGAGAGTTGTCTAGGATCGCCCTGTCCTATAGTCGCGGCCCTCACGACCTCTCATATAGGTAAGTCCTTAAGGGTTGGTGATAGGAATCAACCCTGCATATCATGCTTGGACTTATTAAGAGTTTAAACTCAACCTATCCATATCACAAAAGGAACACTGTCACCATAGGGATGGGATATCAATGTACACATGTACAGCCTCCTGGGCTTTTATTTTAAAGAGAATTTAATCTCAAGGTCAGTGTTCCATAATAGTCACCTAGTCCAGCTTGTTTCTACCCATTGAACCGGCTTCTTGGGATCTCCAGTCAGACTCGGTTGGGTTGCCACTGCTGGTGACTATACTATGGGCTTAACCCCATCCCCCTCGATGATTCTAGGATCAATGTCCTAGACAGACCCTTCGTCAAGTGGTCTGCAAGGTTCTTTTCTGACTTTATATAGTCAAGAACCACATATTTGCCCAATAGGCTCTTTATTGACTTGAAGCGCAGCTGCAGGTGCCTGTTCATCTTAGCATTCACAGAATTCATGCTTTAGTAGTTCTATAACAGATTTATTATCACAGTTTATAGAAATAGCAGGAATAGGATGAACAGAAACAGGTATATGCATAATAAGATTTCTTAGCCATTCGGCCTCTGTACATGTAGTATCCAAAGCTATCATTTCAGAGTCCATTGTACTTCTGGCTATGATAGTTTGTTTACATGATCCCCAGGAGATTGCAGCTCCTGCTAGGGTAAAAACATATCCAGTAGTGGATTTCACATCATGTGAATCAGTTACCCAATTTGCATCGGAGTAACATTCTATGATATCAGGGTGTCTAGTATAATGAAGTTTATAATCTAGAGTACCCTTAAGATATCTAAATACTCTGTCTAATGCAGTCCAATGTGACTGATTTGGGTTACTAGTATATCTACTTAGTCTCCCAATAGCAAATGCAATGTCAGGTCTGGTCCTATTTGTTATATACATAAGGGACCCAATCATCTGAGAATATCTATGTTGTTCTATAGAAGATCCTTCATTCTTCTTGAGAACAACATTGCTATCATATGGAGTAAGGGCAGGTTTCTGGTCAAAGTACTCAAACTTCCTTAGCATTTTCTCAATTGAATGTGCTAAGGATAGAGTATAACCTCCTTTGCATTTGGACACCTGCATTCCTAGGATCAGATTAGCCTCACCTAGGTCTTTCATATCAAACTGGTTAGATAAATAATTCTTAGTGTTATTTATCAATTCCAGTGAAGATCCTAAAATAAGGATATCATCAACATACAAGCATAAGATAACACAACTTTTATTTGTATTTTTAGAATATGTCACGACCCGATCCCAACAATTTGGGTCTAGTCGGATCATGCCCAGCCTGCACCGTTGTTGAGACGGCGGCAGTAAGCTGTTCGGTAGCAGATAACCATACAACAACACTATATTTGTCACAACTCAAAATTCGAAAATAAAACTTTATTAAACTTTTACAATGAAATAAAAGATACAACTTAAACCATTTTTTTTACATACATCATGAATAAAAGAAAACTCTAGGCAAACAGCTCAGCAATCTCGAATTCCTCATCTTGGGATGGCGTAACAAAGCCTCATCAGTGATACCTAAAATGTTGGGTCTCCAGTCAGGAGGGAGCAAAGTACAATTTATGCTAATCTTGACAATTAATTTAACAATAAAATCATGCACTTTTAAACAGTTTGAAGATGAACAGTTTTGAAACAATACAGTACAGTGATGTGAATAGGCAATGTATATGACCGGCTTGGGTTACAGTAGTATCTAGCGATACGGTATGGCTTGTCCCCGTGTGAAGAGGGGAAAGCTAATACAGTCAGTTACAGTAATTTGGATGTGGTCATAAACATTACTCTACTCCCCCAGTCCCCAACAGTACAGTCAATACTCCCGAAGGAGTTCGTGTTTGAACAGTGGTTTAAAATTGCAGTGAAGTGATTATTAAATAATTGTAATCAACATAAATGTACTTGCCTTTGTTATTGTGACTGGATCGAGAGTCTGTACCGAGGAACTAGGTCAAACACTTCCCCGAAATCCTACATTTGAGATTCCAGACTTAGAAACAATATTCAACCCATATCTAGATGTGCTAGTTACAATCTCTAGTAGTAATGTCCTAATCAAGTTTTAAGTTGTATTAATCTACAGCTAACGATTACGTCGCAACTATGTGCGTTGATTAAGCCGGTTAATTGAATTATTTGGAAATATACGAGAATCAATTACAATTTGAAAATCTTTGTGTTTTGTAATATATTTATAAAAATACAATTTCTTTTAGCGATAAACCGTGAATTAATAATATTTTATTCATTTTAGCTAAACTCGTAATTAAGCCGTAAATTACGTCCTATCTACGAATATGAAATCAATCCAAAATCCACCCAAATCACATCCACCAGAAAAAGAAAAGAAAATAACTACACTACACAAATACATGGGCACAGCTACTGGTCCTAGGGTGGGCTTATGCCCGATACATCTTTCTTTTACATTAAATAAGAAAATGACTGAATTATTAAATAAAATGCAGAATTTAAATGACTATAATATTTAGCCTAAAAATAAAATAATAAATAAAAGAAAACTAGGAGTCTCAAACTCGGTCCATTTCCTCAAATTCGGTTTATGCCTCAACGTCCGGTCGGACCGGTGCGTTTGCATTTCGCCGGGGCCCACAGACCGGTACGGTCGTCGCCCGAAAAATCAGTTTAGAAATTCATTTTCGAGAGCCAATTTTGAAATCAATATAAATATAGTTTTTATAAAAATTTGGGCAGCACTTCCTCTATTTCGGGTCAAACCCAAAACTGGAAAATGCGCCACGGAAAACCTGCAATTATTCCAAACCAGGGAAAATCCATTTGTATAGAAAATATATCACAGAACCAAATCCGAAACCACACCGGAAATCCCGTTTTATCCAAAACAAAACCACAGCAACACAATCTCACAGACAAACGTCACCCAAGTGCTAAACGTAGCTAACGGAAAATTATAACGCAGCTATCCGGATTCCCGAGAGGGAACCGGAGGACCGATCTATCATCATCGACTCACGGGAGGGACGAACTACTCTGATTAACAGAAATTACCAAATTCCGTTGGCGGGGAGCCGCGGGAAAAATCTCGGGAAAGAAATCCGAACTAAGTCGGCAGCAGGTAGAAGTTCCGAACCGCGGGAAAGTCCACGGACAGCGGGAAATCCACGGGAAGGGTGCTGGACAGCAGCGAATGGCCGCGGAAATGCTGACAGCGGCGGAGGCGGGGGTTTGCTGGCCTCGGGGACAGCGGCGGACAGAGCCGCGGACAGCGGCGCCGGCTAGGACGCGGGATCGGCGCGGATCCGACCTCGGGCACGACGGCAGAGCCGCGGGGAGGGTCGCGAGCTCGGGGGAAAACTCGGCGAACGGATCCCGACGGGGATGGCGGCTCGGGAAGGGGCTCGGGATGGCCGCGGAGGGACGGCGGACGGCTCGGGGCACGCCGGAGGCGCGGGGCGTCGGCGGACGGCGGCGGATGCCGCGGGAGGAGGCGCTCGCGGGAGGAGCACCGCCGCTGCGGGCGGTCGGGAGACGGGAGGTCACACGCGCGGAGAGATGCGCGGATCTGGCCTCGGCCGGCGGGGAGGAAGCTGCGCGCGGGGGCGCGGGGTGGCAGCGGCTTCCGGGGACGGCGACGCCGGAGAGGGCTTCGCCGGAGGCTGGCCGGGCCGCGGGGGAGGGGGCCGCGGTGGGCGCGAACGGCGGGGAGCCGCGCGCTGGGTCGGCGCCGAGCTCGGGTGGAGATGGTTTTCTTCTCTGATCCAGAGAGAGAAAAAATGGAAGAGAGAGATATAGCTTGAGATCTGAGAATAAAGAGAGGAAGAGAGTTTAAAGGAATTGGTGGTGGTGGGGTGGGGATGTTCTGTGCTTCTCTGGAGTATAAGGGGAAATGGAGGACAAGGTGAGTTATAAGGAGTGAAGGAAAAGATGTGGGTTATATCTCTTCTTCTGTGAACATGAAGATAGGAGTGGAGAGGGGAGTTACGGAAATGAAGGGGTTTGAGGAGTTATAAGGTGGAGTTGGGGGGAAGTTTTGAGAACGTGGGAGAGTTTTAATAGAGGAGTGGGTTAAGGAATGTGTGGTGGGGAAAGTTGTTCGGGAATGAGTGTTACTAAATCCTAGCAACTGAATACTGGTCCATCGGGACCAGTTCTCAACCAAACATCTATTATTTTATTTTTTTATTTTTTTTTTTGTTTATTTAACCAAGTCAAAAATAGGAAAGAATTTGGGGAAAGAAAGGGGTTGGGCTCAGGCCTGGGTCTGGGCTCGGACTCGGGTCTGGGTCCAAACGTACAAAAGTCCAAGTTGATTAATAATTTCGAAATCATTTTCCACTTAAAAATATTTAATAATATTAATATTAATAATAATAATTAGAAATACTACTAATAATAATTAATTACAAAAATATGGATTTCACAATCTTCCCTCCTTAGAAAATTTCGTCCTCGAAATTAAAGTAAGGTTAGGGATCAAACAGCTACGGGTACTACGCCCGTAACTCAGGTCCAACAATAAGAATTTTCAAGGCAGCCGTGGATGAGACGGTTGAGGGAAAAAAAAATTTATTTATTTATGATATCATCCATGCAGAAAGAATACAAAAGCGAACCAAAGTACACGAGGTTGATCAGACCATCATGCACCGGTCCTGATTAGACAATATATTAGTGGGTGCACCCAATAAAATATCGTCATGATCAAGCTTGATAAAGAGGTAGCTTGCAAAACTAGGCTAACTTTGTCAGCATCAGTCAAGTTTAGAATGAAAAGATAAGAAAATAAGTGATGGCTCGAATTCTGATCTTCTTCTAACCTCTGACTAGGCTTGCAACTGGTTTCTCTGGCACTGAAAGGTTAAGTCCAAACTTGAGCTCTGAATTATCCAAATTGTGACTCGGATCCGAAATGTAGCATCTGAGCTGTGACGTAGAAGACGTTGCACACTCTCAAGATTAGCTGGTAGAGCTAACTGGTACGCTACTTCCAACATGTCTTAAACTTCAAATGGCCTGATGTATCTGGCCTCAATTTCCGGGTCCGTCAAAACTGATTGTTCCTCTGGTAGGAAAAACTTTACCGAATGCAATTTGGTCTTCCCAAGACCTACCAAATTCTGAGACGCAACATCTCAAACGTCTTCAAGCGTCTGGATTGACCTATCTGATTGCTTGTCCCGCGGTACTCCATGAATCCAGTAGATGTGCTTCCCGTACAATGCTGCCCACTTCTTTAGTGGATAAACCAACTTTGAAAGTGTGCTGACTTAGTCAGTCGGTTTTCTATAATCCCATTGGTGCCCTTCCCTCCTTAGGAACAAGGCAATCCTTACTCAAAGTTCATTGTTATATGCTTCTACTTCCACTCCAAATTGTCCAGCGGCTGCAATAAACTGGTTGTTCTCTTGCTAAATTCCTCATATTGACAAATTCACATCTAATTTCCATACCTGGAATTGTCCTTCTTTATTCCATAACACCAATCAATGGAGGCATATTCCAATACATCTTATTATCTCCTGAATATATGGAATACTGAGACTGGTGCATTTCTTTCATCAACTTGTTCCTCCGTTTGTCAGCCGATACGTAAAATCTCGTACCATTCTTCAGAGTTCCACTGCTGATCAATTTAGAAACCCTCAAGTGTTCCAGCCAACACTTGATCTCTAAGCCTGCAAAGTGCCTCGTTTTGAAACTACGTCCTCTTGATTTTTGTCCATCAGCCTCGAACTTCATCAATACTGAATCAGCATCCAGCTCCGTCCTTCTATCTCCAGGTAGTATAACCTCCAGTCCAAACTTCTCGATGTCTTCTAGCAGGTGCCACTCCTTGGCTAAGAACTTCGCCATCAGTATCGACCACGTACATCAGTGACCACATTAGCCTTACCTGAATAGTACTGCAGGTTGATGTCGAAATCCTTCATCTGCTTCAACCATCTTCTTAGTCTAACATTCAGCCCTTTCTGAGTGAAGACCTATTTTAGACTTTTGTAGTCCGTATAAATTTTCACTCCCTTTCCATAAAAATCATGCTTCCATAGCTTCAAAGTAAAGATAATTGCAGCAATTCAAATTAGGTGTGGGATGATTCTTCTCATGAGTCTGTAGTTGCCTACATGTGTAAGCAATTACTTTCCCATGTTGTTGAAGAACGCAACCCAGTCCTTTTTCAAAGGCATTACTGTAAATTGAGAACTCACCGGTTCCTGCGGGTAGCGCAAGGATTGGTTGTAGTGGTAAGTCTCTTCTTCAGCTCCTCAATGCCGCATGGTAAACTTTCGTTCAGAATGAACTCTTCATTCTTCCAAGTGAGCTTCGTCATTGACTCAGCAATCTTGGCGAAAATCCTTCACGAACTTCTGATAGTAGCCGGCCAAGTTCAAGGATCTTTCGAATTGAACTTGGGGTATACCACTCTTCAACAACAGCTATCTTCCATCAAAATTTCTTCTCTTGACCACATGGCCAAAAGTCCACCTTGTCAAAAATCCACGTTCAGATAACTTACCATAGAATTTCTTCTTCCTCAAAGTTTCCAAAACGTCCTCAGGTGTTCTTCATGCTCTTCTTCAGTCTTCAAATATATCAGGATGTTATCTATGGAGAAGATAAACCGATTCAAATACTCATAAAAATCTCTGTTCATGGGATTCATGAACACAGCAGAAGCATTTGCCAGTCTAACGTCCTGACCACTGAAAACTACCCATACTTGGTATTTGAACGCCGTCTTGGAAATGTCCTCTTTCCTGACTTTGATTTGATGGTAGTCAAATCTTAAGTCAAACTTCGAAACATTCTATCTCCACATAACCAGATCAAACAGATCCTCGACCCGGACAGAAAGTACTTGTTTCTTTAGTGTCTGGTAATCGATGCACATCCGTTGTTCCATCCTTCTTGGACATAAACAAGATAGGTACTCCTAAGGTAAAGTTCCAATCCTAAAGCCTTCAGTTCATCGATCTGGTCCTTCATCTTCTATGATCTTCGAGTCTGAATCATGCCTTATTGTAAGGGGCAGGGTCTGCTGGATAGGAAGAGGGTCCTTAGATTGTGGCCTAACAGGTGTTGCTGGCCTATGAGCTCTGGCTTGATAAACAGATAAGGGCAGTCCTTTACCCGATGTTCAGCAGATCCACATGCCAAACATTGTCCCAATCTCTTGCGGTAACTAACGGTCTAATGACCAGGCCTCTTGCAGTAGTTACAAGCCCATAGCTTCTTACGACAAGGCTGCCGGAAGTAGAGTATTTGATGGGACCCAAATATCTTCAGGGGTATCCTTCCTAGGACAAAAGTTCTGCTCTAACTTGATTGGAGATAACTAAGGCTACATCATGACGTTCTTCATGTCTTCTCTCGTGATATTCATCTGTTCCTGCTGGGCTTCCTCTTGAGCTTTCTGGAACTCCAGGATTTCTTGAAATAGGACAACCATTTGGAAGATGATTGCTGGTACTAGTGGAGCAACAAAAATGAATACTCCACCAAGGAAATGCAATTCAGTTTGAGATGAGGTAGGATTCGCCAGTGTAGAAAAAACTTCACTGGATGCATTATAGGGACGGTCAATCAGCCGCAAGGGAAAGGACCCTGGGCTTGGTTGAGGAGATGGGGTATGATCTGGAGATGACATCTCATCGCCAGCAGGATTTGGTCAACGGTCATTCTCTGGAAGGTTTAGGATGCATACATAAGCAAGGTATCCTACCAGTCTATAATCAAACAAAAATATTTATTTATAATATATTTCGGTCCTATGTTGTGACAAATTGATGTTCTAGTGTTCTAATTGTTTCTAGGTATATTTTCCTAAGTCGCAGGTTCGAGACCTGCATGGGCCACCACTAAAAACATGTCACGACCCGATTCCAACTATTTGGGTCTAGTCGGATCATGCCCAGCCTGCACCGTTGTTGAGACGGCGGCAGTAAGCTGTTCGGTAGCAGATAACCATACAACAACACTATATTTGTCACAACTCAAAATTCGAAAATAAAACTTTATTAAACTTTTACAATGAAATAAAAGATACAACTTAAACCATTTTTTTTACATACATCATGAATAAAAGAAAACTCTAGGCAAACAGCTCAGCAATCTCGAATTCCTCATCTTGGGATCGCGTAACAAAGCCTCATCAGTGATACCTAAAATGTTGGGTCTCCAGTCAGGAGGGAGCAAAGTACAATTTATGCTAATCTTGACAATTAATTTAACAATAAAATCATGCACTTTTAAACAGTTTGAAGATGAACAGTTTTGAAACAATACAGTACAGTGATGTGAATAGGCAATGTATATGACCGGCTTGGGTTACAGTAGTATCTAGCGATACGGTATGGCTTGTCCCCGTGTGAAGAGGGGAAAGCTAATACAGTCAGTTACAGTAATTTGGATGTGGTCATAAACATTACTCTACTCCCCCAGTCCCCAACAGTACAGTCAATACTCCCGAAGGAGTTCGTGTTTGAACAGTGGTTTAAAATTGCAGTGAAGTGATTATTAAATAATTGTAATCAACATAAATGTACTTGCCTTTGTTATTGTGACTGGATCGAGAGTCTGTACCGAGGAACTAGGTCAAACACTTCCCCGAAATCCTACATTTGAGATTCCAGACTTAGAAACAATATTCAACCCATATCTAGATGTGCTAGTTACAATCTCTAGTAGTAATGTCCTAATCAAGTTTTAAGTTGTATTAATCTACAGCTAACGATTACGTCGCAACTATGTGCGTTGATTAAGCCGGTTAATTGAATTATTTGGAAATATACGAGAATCAATTACAATTTGGAAATCTTTGTGTTTTGTAATATATTTATAAAAATACAATTTCTTTTAGCGATAAACCGTGAATTAATAATATTTTATTCATTTTAGCTAAACTCGTAATTAAGCCGTAAATTACGTCCTATCTACGAATATGAAATCAATCCAAAATCCACCCAAATCACATCCACCAGAAAAAGAAAAGAAAATAACTACACTACACAAATACATGGGCACAGCTACTGGTCCTAGGGTGGGCTTATGCCCGATACATCTTTCTTTTACATTAAATAAGAAAATGACTGAATTATTAAATAAAATGCAGAATTTAAATGACTATAATATTTAGCCTAAAAATAAAATAATAAATAAAAGAAAACTAGGAGTCTCAGACTCGGTCCATTTCCTCAAATTCGGTTTATGCCTCAACGTCCGGTCGGACCGGTGCGTTTGCATTTCGCCGGGGCCTACAGACCGGTACGGTCGTCGCCCGAAAAATCAGTTTAGAAATTCATTTTCGAAAGCCAATTTTGAAATCAATATAAATATAGTTTTTGTAAAAATTTGGGCAGCACTTCCTCTATTTCGGGTCAAACCCAAAACTGGGAAATGCGCCACGGAAAACCTGCAATTATTCCAAACCAGGGAAAACCCATTTGTATAGAAAATATATCACAGAACCAAATCCGAAACCACACCGAAAATCCCGTTTTATCCAAAACAAAACCACAGCAACACAATCTCACAGACAAACGTCACCCAAGTGCTAAACGTAGCTAACGGAAAATTATAACGCAGCTATCCGGATTCCCGAGAGGGAACCGGAGGACCGATCTATCATCATCGACTCACGGGAGGGACGAACTACTCTGATTAACAGAAATTACCAAATTCCGTTGGCGGGGAGCCGCGGGAAAAATCTCGGGAAAGAAATCCGAACTAAGTCGGCAGCAGGTAGAAGTTCCGAACCGCGGGAAAGTCCACGGACAGCGGGAAATCCACGGAAAGGGTGCTGGACAGCAGCGAATGGCCGCGGAAATGCTGACAGCGGCGGAGGCGGGGGTTTGCTGGCCTCGGGGACAGCGGCGGACAGAGCCGCGGACAGCGGCGCCGGCTAGGGCGCGGGATCGGCGCGGATCCGACCTCGGGCACGGCGGCAGAGCCGCGGGGAGGGTCGCGAGCTCGGGGGAAAAACTCGGCGAACGGATCCCGACGGGGATGGCGGCTCGGGAAGGGGCTCGGGATGGCCGCGGAGGGACGGCGGACGGCTCGGGGCACGGCGGAGGCGCGGGGCGTCGGCGGACGGCGGCGGATGCCGCGGGAGGAGGCGCTCGCGGGAGGAGCACCGCCGCTGCGGGCGGTCGGGAGACGGGAGGTCACACGCGCGGAGAGATGCGCGGATCTGGCCTCGGCCGGCGGGGAGGAAGCTGCGCGCGGGGGCGCGGGGTGGCAGCGGCTTTCGGGGACGGCGACGCCGGAGAGGGCTTCGCCGGAGGCTGGCCGGGCCGCGGGGGAGGGGGCCGCGGTGGGCGCGAACGGCGGGGAGCCGCGCGCTGGGTCGGCGCCGAGCTCGGGTGGAGATGGTTTTCTTCTCTGATCCAGAGAGAGAAAAAATGGAAGAGAGAGATATAGCTTGAGATCTGAGAATAAAGAGAGGAAGAGAGTTTAAAGGAATTGGTGGTGGTGGGGTGGGGATGTTCTGTGCTTCTCTGGAGTATAAGGGGAAATGGAGGACAAGGTGAGTTATAAGGAGTGAAGGAAAAGATGTGGGTTATATCTCTTCTTCTGTGAACATGAAGATAGGAGTGGAGAGGGGAGTTACGGAAATGAAGGGGTTTGAGGAGTTATAAGGTGGAGTTGGGGGGAAGTTTTGAGAACGTGGGAGAGTTTAAATAGAGGAGTGGGTTAAGGAATGTGTGGTGGGGAAAGTTGTTCGGGAATGAGTGTTACTAAATCCTAGCAACTGAATACTGGTCCATCGGGACCAGTTCTCAACCAAACATCTATTTTTTTTTTATTTTTTTTTTGTTTATTTAACCAAGTCAAAAATAGGAAAGAATTTGGGGAAAGAAAGGGGTTGGGCTCAGGCCTGGGTCTGGGCTCGGACTCGGGTCTGGGTCCAAACGTACAAAAGTCCAAGTTGATTAATAATTTCGAAATCATTTTCCACTCAAAAATATTTAATAATATTAATATTAATAATAATAATTAGAAATACTACTAATAATAATTAATTACAAAAATATGGATTTCACAGAATACAAACACTTGTCATATTCATTTGGTACAAAACCAAATTCTATAATGACTTTGTCAAATTTGTTGTGCCATTGCTTGGGAGCTTGCTTTAGGCCATAAAGAGATTTTACTAATCTACAAACCTTCTTTTCTTGACCTTTAGCAATAAAATCTTCAGGTTGCTCCATATAAATTTCTTCTTCTAAATCTCCATTTAGAAATGCTGTCTTTACATCCATTTGATGGATCAGCATATCATGAATGGATGCTAAAGCTAGAAGGGTTCTAATAGAAGATATTCTAGCTACAGGAGAGTAGGTATCAAAATAATCTAATCCTTTCTTCTGGGTAAATCCTTTGGCCACTAATCTAGCCTTATATTTTTTTCTATGGTACCATCGGCTCTAAGTTTTTTCTTAAAGATCCACTTACAACCTATTGGTTTGCTGCCTAAAGGAAGGTCTGCTAAAAACCAAGTATTGTTCTCCATGATGGAGTTATACTCATTGTTAATAGCTTCTTTCCAGAAAGGGGCATCAGGAGAGGATATGGCTTCTTCATAAGTTGAGGGATCACCTTCTATCAAAAATGTGAAGAATCCTTCTCCTAAATTCTTTTCAATTCTTTCTCTTTTACTCCTTCTAGGTTCTATGACTTGTTCAGATTGAGAATTAGGCATTTGGTCATGAGAACTAGTAGACGGAGTAAGAGAAGGGTTAGAGGAAGATGAAGGGGTTCTATCCTTGAATGGAAAAATGTTCTCAAAGTAAACTGCATCTCTAGCTTCAATGATTGTGTTATTAGAGATTTCATTTACTTCAGAGTGGGTTACAAGGAATCTATTGGCATTACTATCTAGGGCATATCCTATGAATGCAGCATCTACAGTCTTAGGTCCTATCTTCCTCTTTTTGGGTTCAGGAATTCCTACTTTAGCTAGGCATCCCCAAACTTTGAGGTAATTAATCCTAGGGGTCCGACCTTTCCATAACTCATATGGTGTCTTATCATTGGTCTTACTGGGTATCCTATTAAGAATAAACAGGCTGACAATAAGGCTTCTCCCCAAAGATTATCAGGGGCACCTGAGCTAAGAAGCATGGCATTGACCATATCTAAAAGAGTGCGATTCTTCCTTTCAGCAACTCCATTGGATTGTGGTGAATAAGGAGCAGTTACCTCATGAATAATTCCGTGCTCTTCACAGAAGTTAGTCATTTCATTTGAGGTATACTCTCCACCACGATCTGATCTAAGAATCTTAATCTTCCTATCCAACTGGTTCTCAGCCTCAGATTTATAGACCTTGAATCTGTCTAGAACTTCATCTTTGGTCTTAAGGAGGTAGGTGTAACAATACTTTGAATGGTCATCTATAAAAGTTACAAAGTATTTCCTACCGCCTCGAGTCAAGACCCTATTGGAATCACAAACATCACTATGGATAAGTTCTAGGAGTTCAGAATTCCTATGGACAGATTTGAAAGGTAATCTAGTATGTTTGGCTTGAACACATATCTCACATTTGTGTTCATCGTCTATAGAAGTCTTAGGGATAAGATCTAAGTTCATCATTCTTTTGATAGATCCTAAGTTCACATGACCTAGTCTACCATGCCAAACATTTGATGATTCAACATTTGCAACAAAAGAAGGATTTGAACTTTTATTCATAGTACTTAAAATAAAAAGTCCATCTTTCACAAATCCTTTTCCAATAAACAGATCATTCTTAGAGAAAACTACTTTATTTGCCTCCATAACAATTTTGTATCCTGAGGCTACAAGGAGGGATCTACTAACAAGATTTCTTCTGACAGACGGCACATGAAGCACATCATGGAGAGGTAGAATTTTTTCTGATGTCATCTTCAGATCTATTCTTCCTCTTCCTACGATATGTGCAGATGAGCCATCTCCTAGGGTCACACCTCCTCCACCCGATTCTTGACAGTTGAAAAAACAGGAGCGATCAAATGAAACGTGAACATTAGCTCCAGAATCCAACCACCAATTATCAGAATGGAAAGAAAGGTTTACTACAGGTTGATAGCTTACAGACCTGAAGGAGCTAGAAGACCCATTCTGAGTCATGTTCGCCTCTGGCATGTATGAGTCTATTCCTTTGAAGGAGGTTTTCTTAGTGATTAGGCTTGGGTTTGCCATAGATTTCTATAAGGTTTAATATGGAATTAGATATAGCTATGGACTTCAACCTAATCTGATTTATGTTCCAAGTCTCTTTAGAACTTGAGAATAAGATTTCAAAAAACTACAGAAATTTATTTACTCAATAAAGATGGCTTTAAACTAAAATTAACAATTAAAATAATTTTAGTAATAAACCCTTAAATTTTTAGTTTTCAAGTTTTGATAAGGTTGGGTTAGCTGTAGGGGCCGGATCCCAGCAAGCGGAGGTTCACTAGGAACTCTTAAGTACCGGTCGCTTAGACGAATTTTTCGCCTTGTTGACAGAAGGGCCCTTTCGGCTTGTTCCCAAACAAATCTTAACTTTAGAACTTTAAAAATAAAGGAATTTTACTAAATCAATTAATTGTTTGATTTAGCCTAAAATTAAAATATTGAGTAAAATTGAAAAATAGTATTGAAAAAAAAAAATTCTAATACAATTGTATTTGTCTAAGATGTCAATTTAACAAATAATTACAATTAATGAATATTAATTGAAATGTGAAATATAATTGATATGTCAAATAATGACAATGAACAATTATTAATTGTGTAGCAAATAATATTAAATGAGAGACAAATATTAATAGAATATTCAATGAGAAATAAATATTGAAGCTTTTAAAGCCTTTTTAAAAACAATATTAATTGTTATGTTTTCAGCAATATTAATGTAAATGAACAACAGAAGCCAACAAAAAAAATGTTAAGCCAATGGTGTAAACGTTGACAGCAATATTGGTGTAAAAGTTCAACAGAAGCTAATAGTAAACAAAGAAATTATTGCTAACAGCAAGCTAATAGCTAACAAAGAAATATTTGCTAACAGCAAGCTAATAGCTAACAAAGAAATATTTGCTAACAGCAAGAAAATTGCTAACAAAGAAATATTTGCTAACAGCAACAAAATTGCTAACAGTTTTATAACAAAGCAATTTGTTGTGTTTTACAAAGCAAGTTGTATGGACAGTAACAAAGCAAGTTTTGTATAATAAATTGCTCACAGAGTGAATTTTTCTAACAAAGCAAATTGGTAATAGAACAATTTTGTAAGAAAGCAAATTAATATATAACAAAGCAATTGCTCCCAGAGTGAATTTTTCTAGCAAAGCAATTGTTCTAACAAATATGTAATAGAACAAATGAATGTATAAGAAAGCAAATTTTTTTCTAGCAGAGCAACTTATGCTAACAGAACAAATAACTTCTGTTTTGTATGTGAGAAATTTTTTTTTTATTTTTTTTTTTATGCTAACAGAACAAATAACTTCTGTTTTGTATGTAACAAAGTTTTGTATGCTAACAGTGCAACTTATGTTAACAGAAAGAAATTTTTTTTTTTTTTTTCCTGACAGAAAATGAAAAAGAACAAAGAAAATATTTTGTGAAAAAAAGCTAACTCTTAGATTGTTGGAAATTCTTCAATTTTCTTCACTTAAAACTGCAAACAAAATAAATTACGTAAATGTTACCGGCCTCCGAGGAAGTCGTGCACGAAGCACTGCCCTAAGAGTTAGCTCGGGTCTATGTGCAGACCGTATCCGAACGCTCCTAGTGGTAAAATCCCCGCTCCACCGGAATCTCGTTGTCGCACACGACGTCGGAGAGAGTGACCACGTACTTAGCTCTGCCCAGAGCAATGAAGAAGAACAGCGTAATACGAAGGAGACGAGAATTTTAGAGAGTTTGGAGAAGAAGAATTTCTGTGTCTTCTAAGTATTGAGATTGGCCTCAATATATAGGCATTCCTCTAAGGTTAGGGAATAAAGGAGAATGAAGACAATTTAATCCAGCCAATAAATACTGAACGTTACAAAATTCAAATGAAAAACCATGTGGTACATTGTACCTGGACATGAGTGAAGTTACAAGTTTAATGGGTTCATAACGGTCAAAATTATTGTAAGGGAGTTGAGCTTTTGCTAGCTCATGTGTATGTGAACACAACACACATTCAGCTAACAACTAACTCTATTATAACATTCATCAAATTTAATTATACAAACATGTCCAAATAATCGTAATCCTTTCTTCGTAAATAACTCGTTTCAAACTTTTTAAATCTTTTTAAATTATCAAATAATTTTCGTTGTCAAAAATAGACATCTAGATCAAAAATTAATAGTTAAATAATTTTGGTTACAAAAAAAAAAAAAAACTAATTTTTAAATTATTAAATAATTTCTAATTTTATTGTTATTTGAAAGTAAACTTGAGGGTTAAATAGTTTTATGTCGTGTAATTAAAAGTATTTGACGATGAACTTATGAATTTTTTTTTTATTTATACTGAATTTGTATTTTAAATGATATCATAATATTTGAGAGAAAAATAATAAATTCATATATTTATAATACATTTTAAAATAATAATAAAAACAAACCATAGAAGTGTAATATATAATTATGAAAAACAAACATGCACTTTAAAGTACTAGCACTGCATATCTATGAAAAGAAAAAGAAAAACATACACACCAGTCATAAGTGTGTAAAAGTTAATTTCATATAGATCCAATAATGTTTTCATAGAGATCCAACAATGCTATTTGCTGACTGTCAGCTACCTAAAGGAAACCTCCATTATCCAGACTCAGGACCAACGGTAAAGTTATAAAACATGATGCACAGCACAAAAGGATTTGTGCAGAAGTCGTCCAATGATTTAGCAATACAATCTTCCCAATTAATCAATGGAATTTACCAATTTGGTTTTCAATATAAAAGCTATAGTCCGACCCAAATCTCCTCTTTTATTTTTCAACATTTCAACAGTTAAATTGATTTCTCAACATTCAGCTTTAGCCATATTCAAAATTCAAACATAGGTAAGGATACAATCACACCAAAGAGGTACAAAGGGGGGAAGAACTCATTTCCTTATATTGCTTGTCCAATATGAAGATCAAATCTTCCTTACCAAGTTCCCTAATTCCCTAATACATACTACATTGAACTCATATCTCCTCAAATGGTGCTTCGCGCCATTTGGCTGCCGTTATAGCGCAATTAAACTACCTTCACCATATACATACGCTAAGAAAAGACGTATTTATCTCTTTTCGCCAGAAACCTTCACTTCAGACTGTGTGGTAACGAACACCTCCTCCCTTTGGGGGCGGTTTTTGTAGATGACCCACAAGATGAGGCAGAGCATGACTCCAGCAGAGATGAGGGCCATCCCAGCATTCACCAACCGAAGTGCATGATCCAGATCAGGGCAGTACATTGTGGTGATAGAGTGGAAGGTCTCACGAACAAATTGGCAGTCTCTAAGGCTGAGAAGCAAGGGGGTGTAATGATCGAGGGCATAGCTCACGTTCACGGCAGCCACCAGTTGGGTGTATATATCTGGCGTGATTCTTCCTGGAGTCATACAGGATCCTGATTCTGAAACTTCACATGTATAGTTCTGCCAGACCTGAAATTTTGAACAAGGAGTGATTAGGTAATAAACAATGTTGTTCATGGTCAGATGAGATACACTACTGCTAGCTTACAAGTAATTATAGTGTAATACTAAATAACTATTGAAAAAGTTCCATCAAGTGGAGGAAACCCTAAAGTCTGGAAACAAATAGTCCACTTTATCATAGGAAAATGACTTTCTAAGATCCAAGGAGCGATATGGTCGATTAACGTACATTCTAGTGAGCGATTCTAGGGTTCCAGAAAACAAATTATGGACAGAAATCAGATCTAGAATGACAATTAAAGCAAAACTATAAAACTTTAAGCCAACTTGAAATAGAAGCAAGCAAGAGCATCAGGATTTAATCCCATTGATCTCAGAATTGGATGAATAGTTTTCGCTTCAGACATTAGAGTTACAGCTAAATCTTCACACATGACACAACTAGACACCGCAAAAAATAGCTAGGGTATATGACCTTAACTGATCAACAATTGTTGGATGAAACTGAAAGACAAGCTTTTATATGTTGAATAGGAGATGTACCTAATCACTATTAAAAGAACAGATCTTGTTTCCAACATACAACACCAAGAAAAATAGCAAAGGCAAGAAAGGTAACCGATAAAGGTGGATAGGAAGAGAATTCATGACATCTAAGAAAGGTTCACTGGCCAATAGCGATACGTATCGCCAATATCATATCGATACTCACCCCCCACCGACACCAACTGAAACCGAGATCGTCTCTCTCTTAAATGGTGAATTCAACATGGAAAAAGAGAGAAAAGTATTGTTTTTGTGTGTGTGCGTTAAGAGAGGGGGGGGGGGGGGGTTGGTGATATTGACACACCATGCTAGAAAGTGTTGATAAAAAAAAAAAAAAAAATTATCGTCACAATGCAACCATTACCATTTGTCGAATTATTTACTATACATTCACATCGTTCATACATCTTATATTATTCCATTCAAACTCTCCCTCTTGTGGGTGAATAATCTCTCTTGTGGGTAAATAATTTAGCAGTTTTTAATATCCCATTCAAAATTAACAGGAAATGACAAAAGTAATACATAATGTTATGTCTAAATGTGTCAAATATTTTTCTAGCTCCCTTTTTCTTCGTTATACTCTTCTATACATAAATTGAGAATATATGGACCAGTTACCTTAGGATCTACCTTTCCCCTGTCATCGACTTTTGGGTTGCCAGTCCCTGGTAGATAGTTAATTACCAACTTTGTTTAATTGCAGCAAAATGAATGCATAAAGTAGATATTTATTGCCAAATGCAGCACAGCAGGGGGTTGTGTGTTTTTTTTTTTTTAAAATCCTCCGTAGTTGTCTGGTATAGGAAAGTAGCTAGACAAAAAGTAAGGCATATGAAGGGTCTATATCTAGAAAGCATTACGTGTGCATCAGGATGTGAAAGTTGGGAAAAGTTCAGAAAAAGAAAACCTCCGAAAAGGGCTCAACTGACACGGATATGTAAAGAAAGGTTATGGGTTGCCAGTCCCTGGTAGAGAACTAACAAGGAACTCGATTGAAGAACCATCTGGAAGAGAACAAGAGTAAGGTTATGGGAGTTCATTTGAGCAAAGAAGTAATAACGCATCAAGGCAGCAGAATATGTTTCCAATGGAACACCAAGTTAAATGAGTTGCAGAAGCAACAAATGAAAATAGACTAGCCAAAGTAGCATATAATTTCTAATACATACATGAAAACTATATATTACTTTATGGTCGTAAAAAATGAGATGGAATTTATAATTCCAATAAAAATGTATACTCACCATTGATGCATTGTCAAATGACACTTCCTGAGGTTGACACTGCTGACTAAGCAGACTGGAATTATACGGAGAACATAGTGAAGGCATCAGGGTTCCAGACTGGTTGTAAAAAAAAGAATTGCTATTCTGAGGCGGGCTGTTTGAATTGGCAATTGAAAATATTGCTGTGTTGACCATATTCACAAGCTGTCGAATCACATCTTTACTCTGGTAGAGTGTCTTATTAGTAGTTTGTTCGTCTACACATGGGAGAATGTTACTGAGAGCAGTCTCTGCTTGTGGATAGCGCACCCATTCATCCATGGAGGTACATGTATCACCTACAGCACTGCAAGGTGAAGAAAAAGAGTGAGTCCCTAGAGCCAGTACTAAATTATAGTGTGCGTTTTTCCTCTATGGAATTAGATTACAGTATTCTAGATGAAGAAATATAGTGGGCCCAAGAGCTAGCATAAAATCAAATGGTATCACTATCGTGTAATATAACACACACAAACAGAAAGAGACTACGCACATACTGCAGAACTAAGAAAAGTGGGCTCAAAAAATATAATGAGAATCCAAATCTGGTCAGAGAAGAAAGTTCATCAAAACAGAAAAGTTCAACACTTTCAAGAACTGATTTGACCGCAACAAACCCACCGCATGAGTACATGTGATCTACCAAGTCATTTAAGAAGAAATAGTATGTCATACGAATGCCAAAATCCGATGTTGTCGGTCTGAAACTGCCGGTACACATACTCATATATAGTCGATATCAATGTGTTCATATTTCATGCAAGTCAACTGGGATGAAAACTCACTTGTTGATGATAACAAAAACGCCACAGAGAAGAAATGTAACTGCCACAAGTAGCCACCCACTCATAATAAATCTGAAAGATGAAAAAGAACCTTATAAAGGCTATTCTACAAATTAATGAAGCAACGAACATAACCATATATACTGAACTAAGATACGGAATCTTTGCTTACATGTACATTGCATGTTTGTGCCCCAAAATTGAGAGTACTGCACAAGGATAAAATACTTAATTAAGATAAAGGGACAAAAAGAGAGCCAATGCATCAATACTAAGCGAATAAGAATACGTACAAAAACCTATTATGGCAAGTAAGAGCATGACCGCTGCTACCGTAATCAATGCACTCCGCCTAACAGAAGAGGAAAAGGCATAAGTGCAATGCAAGAATGAAATACCACCATATAAAGAGAGAATAAGATGTCAACTCGTACACATTGTTGACGACTCTTTTGATTTTTCCAGAAGTTTCATATGTTTTCTCTGATAAGGTGCTAGCTGCACTATTCAAGTCTCGATTCAACTTGTCAATTTCATTCTGAACATCTAATGGAAGATAAACCTCTTCTACATCTATTGTCTTTGCAAATGATAGAAAACCTGTGACATTCCTTAGAATCTGAACAGTAAAATCTGACTGATTTACCACAAAATTTAAGGTATCCAGCAATTCATCATGGAACTCATCCTGCCCAACGGATAGAAGAATGCATCCAGTTCTGGCAGAAATGACGAGGAAAGAACTATGAGAACCGTACATAGATAGGACAAAATGAGTAGCATAAAACATGTAGCATCTGATGCAGGTATATATACATATATTGCAATACAGTATATTAGGATATGTAAATGCCACAGTTAAACTTCTAGTAATAACAGATACCAAACTATGACTATCAGAAATCTACTCAGGTTTTCAACTTTGAACTAATTTCACTAGAAAATAGTATCCTGAAAATACTTCAGCATGCATGCCTCTCAATTTTGAATAAGAAACTTCAGGATTCAACAACTATAACATAAAATGTACATCTATTATGTTGCACGGACAGGATATTACGCAGGAAGGACACGGTGAAACAGACATGACACCCATTTGGTGTCCTACTGTATTTTGGAGTGCTCAGGTTGCGTCTGATACGAGTCTGACATGACATGGCTCAGATTTTTCAAGTGTCCGTGCTGCTTAGCATCTGTATCTCAACTTCCTATGGAATAAAAATATCAAATGCTATAGGTGCCCACACGCATGTACATCGACAAACAAGTAACAGACCCGCACAAAAAATGAGGAGAGAGATTGAGATTAGTATAATCTCTAATAGCACGTGAGAATTTTTTCTCAATTAACCTAGCATTACCGTAATGATTTCACAACCTCCGTAACTGATTCCAGTCATACTTTCATGGACACAAATCAGGATAAATAAAAGGAAGATAATCATGAAGAAAACGTATTATTCATGACCTAGCTTTACATGAATGTATGACTATGAATGCATGCATCTTAGTATTAGATGTAATATATATGTGCAATCTACAAGTAATATGTATATGTATATGTATGTAAGCAAGCAAAATATGGTTTCTTGTAATGAAAGTATAATTGACCAAAGGTTAAGAAATTTTATGATGGGACACAAAATTTATGGATGTAACGGAAGTATCTGTGGTAATAAAATAGAATTGACCAAAGATTTAAGAACATTACGATGCAGCAGTTGTGAATAACAGCAACAAGGCAAGACAAATACGCTGAGAACGATATGATCCATTGTCTTTGGTGCCAATCCTCCATTTACAGCAATGATGTGCTCCTAAAGCTAATCCGAAAGAAATAAACCATAATAGTGCAAGAACGAATCCAGCAACTCCAGTGAAACCAACAGACTGCAAGACAAGTTATTGAGTAAGAAAAGCATCAACTTAGCTCCACGCGATGATTTTCAAGAAAATGTTAAGTCTTAAAAAGGTCCTCATTGTTTAACTTAAAGTTCAAAGGGGCATCGGAGGATCTCAAATAAATGCTATAGCATCTTAGCAAACATGGAAAAAAAAAATCTCTCTCAAGACACATTTGCGAGACTACGGGAATCCTCTTCTACCATTAGACTCTAGTAAGGTAACGACACAATTGTCGTATACTTCTTTCAAGCCTTCTTACTTTCTCAACGAATGATTTGTAAGATGTTGGTGCATGCAATTTTAAGTTCAGGAACAAATGGCATTCAGACAAGAAAAGTGGTCTAAACATTACTTTTACTGTAGTAACTGTTAGTAATTTTGTTATCGTTTATATAGTAATTGTTGTTGTTCCGTAATTGCTATTGTTGTTGATGTTATTATTACTACTAGCAAAGACATTGTAGAAGAGTATGGTATGTTTTAGGTCTAATGTAGGATTGTAGATTGTTCGAGTCAAATACATTTAGTCAAAGATTTGGTCTAGATGTATAGATTTGGTATGTGTCTACATCTCCTTATTGAACTCCATACTGAACCTATAAGGTTACATTTATATTCTTGACTTATTAGAGTATTTCTCTAATTATATGTTTATGATATTACATACTTCGACTCCAAAAGTTTGAATATTTCCTTCTCACAAAAATTATCAATGTGATGAGATCTAGAAGTTGCAACTTTTACAAAGTAATGCCCCGAAGGCAGTTCCTTAAGGCCACGTTTAGTACGCGGAATTGGAGCCTTGGGAAAGGAAAGTGATTACTTTCTGTGAAACCCATTATTTGGTAATAAATTATTAAATAGTGTTTTAGTATTATTATCATTAGTATTCCTAAATTATTATTATTATTATTATTATTATTATTATTATTATTAAATATTTTGGAGTGCAAACAATTTCGAAAATAATAAATAACACGGATCTTTGGATTCAGACCCAGACCCGAGTCCGAGCCCAGACCCAGGCCTGAGCCAAACCCAATTCCTTTCCTCTCCTTCTTAATTCTGATTTATGACTTGGTTTAAAAAAAAAAAAAAAACTATTTGTAGCTGGTCCCGTAGGACCAGCACCCCTCAAAACCCACACACACGAATTGGCCCATTCTCCCGAACCCCCCTACTATTTCTCCCTGCATTTTCTCTTTACCACAAGACAATTCCCCTCTCTTCCACACGAGCACAACCACCCCTTATTTACTTCCACTCTTCCCTCTCTCTGCTCACCAATATAACTCTCTCCTCTCTCTTTCACTTCCTCACAGGAGAACAAAGTTTTCCCTCACCTCTCTATACTCTCACCTCTCTCTACTCCATTTCCCCCAAACCCCCAAACCCTCATCCCCGGCCAGTGCTCCGTCGCTCGCGGCCCTGACCCTTGGCCGACCGCCGACTCACTCCGTCGACCCGCGTCCTCGCCCGCCGTCGAGTTACCCCTTCGGCGACCCCGACCAGCGCTCCCTGCGAGCGCGCGTCCGCCCCGCCTAGCTCCGGCCGACAGCGCCGCCTCGCCGACGTCCGGCGACCCCCTCCTGTCCGGCACCGTCGCCCCCGACGCCTATGAGCGCCGCCCCTTTTTCGCGGCTGAGCCGCCGGCCCTTGCGCGGCCACCCCGCCGAAACCCCTTCGACGTTCCCTGGCTCGCGCCCGTTTCCCCGCGTCAGAACCCGCAGATCCACCCCCCTTGGCCGCTGTTCCTTGGCCAGCACCCCTAGTCAGTCCCCTTGGCCGAGCCTTCTCCTGTTGGCGCCCAGTCGTGCCCTAGTTCTGAGATTTTACGGCGTTGCGTCGTCGACGTTGGGTCCAGCACTATTTTGAGAGTTCGTCGCTGATTCTGGATTATTCTATTCTTTCTATTTTTGCATCTGAGAGCTCTAGCCGAGCAACCCGAGGTATAACCCCCTGTCCCGCTATTTTATTATTATTTGTCGATGATGAAATGGTCCCCGGTTCCCTTTGGGAATTCGGTATTAGCGACGTCGTATTTTTCCGGGACTTTCGGAAAAGTCTCGTGAATTATTTTGGACTCCCGGAATATTTCGGGAATGGTTTTTGGTGTGTTTTAGTTTTCCGGAAATTTCCGGGAACGTTCTGTGACTTGTGGATTTGGAATCGGACTTCCGAAATTATTTCGGGTCGTCCCGATTATTCTGTGGATTGGCTGTGGATGTTTTATATATATAAAATGTAGGTTTTTCCCTGGTTTGGGACTTGCAGGAATTATCGGCGTCATTTTTTCAGTTTTTTGGTTGACCAAAAACAGAGGAGATGATGCCCGATTTTTCCATAAATCCTGAATTAATTTAAAAATGAATTTAAAATGATTTTCGGAATTTATTCGATATTTATTTTTGGGTGACGACCGTATCGGTCAATGGACCCGGCTAAGTGCAAACGATACCGGCCCCGCCCGGACGTTGAGGCAATTAGCCAGATGAGGATCGGACCATTATCTGAGACTTATGATTTATCATTATTTTATTATTTTTCTGTTTACATTTATTTAATATTTTCAGTTTAGGACTAACGGCAGTTTATCTTATTTCAATTTATGTAAATAAATTGTAATGGGCATAAGCCCAGCTGGCTGGTCTGTGACTGTAATAGCTTAGATTTCCTGCATTTTCCGGTTTTTTCGAGTTTGCGTATTTAACGATTAAAATGATTAAAAAGTATTTTTCGTATAAAATTAATTAATATTTTCTCACTTAAAATTTACCAGTTTATTAATAATTAAAAATCACGTATTTCTCACTAAACAAGAAAATTAGTTTTATATTTATAGAAAATACCAAGTTTTCCTAAACTAATCTGGTAGCGACGTTGTTTTCCCGAATTCAAAGTTAAAGATATTTTTTTCTCGTATTAAATCAACGCACTTAATAAACGCGTTTTTCTGTGTTAGTTAATTAAATAACTAAAATTGGACTAGGACGCAAATAGAGATTACAACTAGCATAGCTAAGTTGGTTAACCTGAAAGCTGAGTCTCTCTCGAATCTAGGAATTCGAGGACAACTCTAAACTTTCCATCTCGGAGTCGTCCATCTCTCCAGTCATTTTCCTGAGGCAAGTATAGTTTATGTTAGTTTACAGTTATTTATTTAATCGCTTTACTGCATGTCTAAACCACGATGCAAACACGAAACTCTCTCCGAGAGTACTGTACTGTAACTACTGTAACTATTGGGGACTGGGGGAGTAGTGTAATGAGTATGACCACATCCAACTACTGTAACTACTGTAACTATTGGCTTACCCCTCATACACACGGGATAAGCTGTACCCTCCTGTAACAAACCCAAGCCGGTCATATGTCATTACCTGTTCAAATCACTGTTTTATATTGTAACAAACATGTTTTAAAACTGTTTAGAACTGCATGATTCTATTTCTTATTTAACTGTTTAAAATTAGCATGAATTGTACTTTGCTCCCTCCTGACTGGAGACCCAACATTTTAGGTATCACTGATGAGGCTTTGTTCCGCGATATTTCCCGAGGTTCCAACTAGAAGACGAAGATTTCGAGACTGATGAGCTGTGTACCTAGAGTTTTCTCTTCTTCTTGATGTATGTGGAAATGGTTTAAGTTGTAGCTTTCACTTCATTGTAAAAGATCAATAAAGTTTTAAATTTCCGAATTTTGAGTTGTGACAAATACAGATGTTGTTGTGGTTATCTGCTAATGGAACAGCTTACTGTCGCCGTCTCAACAACGCAGGCTGGGCATGATCCGGTTCGACCCAATTATTTGGGATCGGGTCGTGACACTTTCCTTTGTTTGGATGCCAAAGGAAATGAGGAAAGGAATTTGATTCCCAAGAGGAAGGAAAATAGGGAAAAGGTTCCTCCTACCAACACAATGATTCATTTTTCCCCTCTAAGGATTCACCTTCCCTCCCAATTTTTTTGGCTTTTCCAAACACCGGAAAGGAAATTGATTGGAATTGCAATTTCCCAAAGGAAAGGAAATATCATAGAATCAATTATTTCCTTTCATTTCCGCAAACCAAACGAGTGAGCCTCCCCTAAACATCTTTTATTGAATGATGATATCATATCATAACATCACGAGCATGCCATAGAACGTTACAATTCCAAGAAGGTCAAATTACTATTAGATGAACGATTGACGTTTGGGAGTTGGGATTGCGGGATTGCCCAATGAAGATTCCGGTAATCATTTGGTCAGTTGAGTTCTCCTCTATAATGTTGAATAATCTCGATATCAGCACCAATAACATGAATGGTCAGGCGTGTTCATTCTATATAAATTACATTTTAGAGTATGATGTTTATGCATTTGACATATTGTTACATATACATATTTCTCTATTTGCTTCACATCTGATAAACTTTGGCCAGGATCTCCTTGATCCCATCCTTTTCTCTCTCAAAGGAAAGGCCAAGTTACTATTGTATTCATTTCTTAATTTATAACCTCAATGAAAGCTAGAACCTACATGGATCCAGCCGTCCTTACCAAGGCAAAAACAAATTACTATTGTAGCTTGGAGGAAAGTAGTTTTTTCATAGCCCGACTAAAATATATCTTGTTTGCTTCCGCAACTGTGTGGGTAAATTACCCAACATCACTACTCTGTTCATTTTGAATTAATGATCAATAAAAATGAAGCATTGAGAAAGAGCAAACTCGACCTTTTACTGACACTCGCTATGTCTCCAATCAAGATAGAAGCCTAAACGATAGCTTCCCTTCTCTCCACTCTAGAGCTCTCTTCTTCTTCTTTCCTTCTTCCCCACGGTGGGGTGGGTCTTAACACTCACCCCAGACATCACCCCCCCCCCCCCCCCCCCCTCCATCCATCCACCTCCACTCACTCCACCTATTCAGCAGCCTCCACTATTCCCTTTAGATTCAACACTCGAAACTCCTTTATGGTCTTAAATTCTAAGTGGACAACATCAGAAGTCCTCTATGCCTGTTTCGCTACCAACTCTAGAGAGGCTTAAAGACAAAACCAAGAAGAAGCTGGTATACGGTCAAGAACAACTTGATCTATGGAGAGAGCCATGGCGAAGATGCATGATTGGGAAATTTCTGAGGTGTCCTCCTCCTCTTACCTCCCTCAGAGCAAACATAGCCAAAAAGTGGACTTTTGTTCCAACACCTATCACCTCCATTGAGGATGATGCTCTTCACATCATGACGGAAGGGCCATGGAACTTCAGAAGAGAAGTAATAAATATTTTTGCTTGGAAATCTCACTTTTCGCCTATGCTAGCCAAGGGCCCAAGATCACTACTGCTCCTGTTTGAGACAGATTCCTGGACTGCCACTGGAATTTTGGAATGATGTAACTATCAAGACATGGTGTCCATGCTCGAACGCCTTGTGAAAGTTGACAATCGCTACAAGACGCTCGATCACACTTGATGTGTGCGTGTTTGCATCGAGATTGCTCTCTCAGTGCCATTGATGAAAAGCTTCTGGCTTGAAGAACCTGAGTAAGAGCGTGGCTCACAGCAACTTGTTACTTACGAGAATTTGCCACTGTTCTGCTTCATTTGTGGTTGCATAGGGCATGGTGAATATAGTTTACAGATCGGCCGATACCGATCCGATACGGATACGGTTTGGCATGCCCCGATCCGATACCGACAGATACCCGATACTGACTGTTGAGAATCAATAAGGGACTTTTAAGTCCCACATCGGAATATGTAGTATGTAGAGGAGCTAGACTCCCTATAAGTAGTGAAGTAGTCCATCAATAAATCATCCAACTATTATTTTCTATATGGTATCAGAGCCATAACTCTCTCCCTCTCCACACAAAAAAAAAAAAAAACAACAAATTCTCTCTCTCTCTCTATAGCCGACCCCCCCCCTTAGCCGCTCCACCACGGCCTAGCCGACCCCCCCCCCCCCCCCGCGCTCCTAGCCGACCCCCCCCCCCCTACCGCTCCTCGCCGCTCACCACGCCCTAGCCGACCCCCCCCCCACCCCCCCCCCCCCCCGACCCCCCCCCCCTGCAGCAGCCCGACCCACTCCCCGCCCCCCCCCCCCCCTCCTCCAGCATCCCCGACCCCCCCTCCTGCACCCCCGACCCCCCCTGCCGAACCCCAGCAGCCTCCCGCCCTCTTCCCGCACCCTCCCAGCAGCACCCCCTCCCTCCTAACCCTAGCCTCTCTTGCTATGGAAACTCTAACCCTAGCTCTAGCAGCCCCATCCAAACCCTAACCCTAGCCGTCTATAAAAAAAAGGAAAAAAAAAAAAAAAAAAAAAAACGGCGTATTTCGAAGACAGTCGAGATGTCAAATGCTTTATTTGCACCGACTATGTTCCTAGATTGCGCCGTTTGGAACTAACAAATGTTTATTTTGTTATTCCGCCTTCACATCGGGATCTCTACAGAGATTGATCATGTCTTCTCTGGTGTCCTGACGTGTTCACTTTACATGCGCGTGCCGGTGCTGGCCATGTTAGTAGCGCATTCGTAAAGTCTGTGACGTCGAAGAAAACGACGAAGGCGACGAAGACGGAGAAGACGACGTTGGGAAAGTTGCCGACTCCGACGTCGAAGAAGCCGAAGAAGACACGAATAGGGTTCACAGTTGAAGAAGGCATGGATTCGATCAGTGGCAAACTGACGGCCGAAGAGATGAAGGCCTTGGTTGATGATATCTTATCAAAGAGATTAACCGAGGCAACCCCACGTGCGATCATACTGATGTGGATCCGTCACCTTACAAAATGGGAAAATTGGAGAAGCTGGAGACAAAGTTGGAAGGAACGTCCAACTACTTGAAGTGGTCGCGGCAGGCGATGCGGACGCTGAAGGGACGTGGCTTGGTTGGCTATGTCACTGGCCAAGCCAAGGCGCCAACCGATCACTCCGCAAAGGAGTTTGCTGTTTGGGAGATTGTCAACAACGTAGTGGCTGGGTGGTTGACTGCCTCATTAACCGACCAGGTGTCGGGCAATGTCGAGGCAATGGAGGCTGCTGCTGTATATGGCGGACTCTAAAAGATATGTACTCCGGCTCCGGCAACCCTATGCGAGTCTTTCAACTGCAAGATGAACTCGATATGGCCCAAGACGAACGTACCATCTCTGAGTACGCAGCCCTGTTGAAGAAGTACTGGTCTGATCTAGATCATTATGATCCTCTTGGGATGGAAGATGCACAAGTCAAACCGGCATTTGCGAAGTACTTTCAGACGTTCCTGGCTTATATTTCGCGGCAGCGTATGATGAAATTCCAGAAGGGACTACACCCTGTATTTGAGCAGAGACGGAATATCCCCTATTCCAATCCACGCTTCCGACCTTGGAAGAAGCTATAGCCGTCATGACACAGGAAGAAGCTCGACTGAAGTTGATGCCCAACAAGGGATCCTACCAGGGGGAGCGAGCCGAGGTTGAAAAGTCTGCCCTTGCTGCCTTCAATCATCCTCCATCTGTTGGTGGTGTTTGCCACAATTGTGGTGACTCCGTACATTACATCCGATTTTGTCCAAAACCCTTGCGAAATCAGTCTACTGTTCGAGGACGGGCGTGGCGGCCGACGGGGTAATAGAGGAGGTTATGTTGGTAGACGGGGAGGACACAAAGCGAATCTGGTGGAGGAAGGGGAGAATCTACTGGCTGAAATAACCCCGCTTGAGAGGGAGTTCCTTGAGAAGTTGCGAGGCACAAAGCTGGTTTCGGCCGACAGTCCTGGGACGTCTTCGACCTCGGGAGATCACATCACTTACTTTGCCCAACCGGCACCGGTGATTCTGCACGTGCTCTTGCATCTGTCCATCAGCCAGGCTGGATAATGGACTCTGGGGCATCTCGCCATGTCACGGGATCCCGTGGTGCGTTTCAGGACTATACTAAGCTACCATTGCCGGAGAGTATTCAGACCGCTGATGGTACATCCAGACCTGTAGTGGGTACAGGCACTGTCGCATGCACCCCTTCCATCACTCTAACCAATGTCTTACATGCTCCATCTTTTCCTGTCAATCTTTTATCCATTAGTGCCATTATACTTGATCTTAACTGTACTGTTTCCTTTGACATTCCTAAGGTGACTTTTCAGGAGAAGGGGACAGGACAACGACTTGGGACTGGCACATGGCATAAGGGGCTGTGGTATTTAGACAGGACTGGACTGGACAACGCATTGGCATCCTGGTAGCAGACGCACCACCAGAAGCTTCCTGTCGCAGTGTTGAAGCCGACTTGCTACTCCACCACCAGCGTGTCGTCATTCCTCTTTTCAAGTTATTAGTCGAATGTATCCGTCCTTATATCAAAGGGCTGATAAAGAGAAGTTATTTTGTGATGCTTGTGAGTTAGAAAAACATACAGAAGCTCGTATGTAAGCTCGAGAAATAGGAGTTCAGCTGCTTTTGACATGATACATTCGGACGTATGGGGTGCCCTGTCCTACAACCGGAATTTACGGTTTTCGATGGTTCGTCACCTTGATTGACTGTTTATACCCCGTGACATGGGTCTACCTTATGAAAAATAGTGACGTCCTTGAGCTTTTCGAGACTTTCATCGCCGGGTGGACACACAATATGGCGGCTAAAATTAAGTGTTTTCCGCTGACAATGGGACGAGTATACTAAAAGCAGGTTGCTGAGTATTTTTCCACCCATGCAATACTACATCAATCTTTCATTGTTATACTCCGGAACAAAATGGTGTGGCTGAACGAAAAAACAGACACCTGCTGGAAGTCGCACGGACGATGATGCTGGCTATGAATGTCCCGAAGCACTTATGGGGCAGGCTATTTTGACGGCCTCGTATCTCATCAACAGAATGCCGTCTCAAGTATTGGACTGGAAGACACCATTGGAGATGCTTACTGGGGCAACTACATACACTGTTCCACCAAAAGTTTTTGGATGTGTGTGCTTTGTCCAAGATAATAGGCCCGGCGTTGGCAAACTGGATCCTAGAGCAGTTAAATGTGTCTTTGTCGATTACACGCGACTCAAAAGGGATATGCCTGTTGGAGTCCAGTCGAGCGGAAGATGTTTGTCAGCATGGATGTTACATTCAGAGAACTCGAACCATACTATGGTTCGGATGAAGGTTCAGCATTTGGTGACACATCTAACACAGGTGGTGTTCGATGTGAGGGAGAGATAATAAGCCCAAATGTGGTCGTCGGATCGGTTCTGTGTCCGGTTGTAGAAAACTGGACGAAAGGGGGAGAGCACGGTGACTCAGATACAGAGAATGAAGAAGAAGATACATATGTTACGCAGGGGGAGAGCAGACAAGGGAAAAGGAGCTCCAAGTCTACAGAAGGAGACAACAGAAGTCCAATACTGTGCCTATGTCGTGCCCTGTGCCTACTGTACCAAGTCCCTCGTCTACTCCTGCTCCAACTCTTGAAGATGTTGCCCCGCACTGAATCACTCGGATTCTGATGCGGATCTCTCCGACTCGGATGGTATAATCTCTCCACCACCTATTGTTCCCTTAAGGAGATCTTCTCGCATCAATGCGGATAAGGCTCCTAGTCGTTTTGCTGATTATGAACATGACATTGCCAACTTCTTGTCTTATTCTAACATTTTTTCGAATTATCGAGCCTTCATTGCATCGTTAGACTCTACTTCGTTGCCCAAGTGTTGGCAAGAAGCAAAGAAAGATCCAAGATGGAAAGCTGCAATGATGGAAGAACTTGGGGCACTGGAGAAAAATAAGACATGGGAGCTGGTTCCATTACCCAAAGGGAAGAAAGCTGTGGATGCAAATGGGTGTACACAGTGAAAGAGACGCCAGAAGAAAAAGTAGAGCGGTATAAGGCGAGGTTGGTTGCAAAAGGATTCACACAGTCATATGGCATAGACTATGATGAGACGTTTATCCCAGTAGCAAAAATGAGCACCGTGAGAACTCTGGTCTCCATTGCAGCGAACTATGGGTGGAAGCTATACCAGCTAGATGTGAAGAATGCTTTCTTCATGGGGACCTGCAAGAAGAAGTGTACATGGAGCTCCCGGCAGGGTGCTACGCGACGGAATCAAACGGAGGGACGTCGCAAGGAAAGGTGTGTAAACTGAAGAAGTCGTTATACGGGCTCAAACAATCTCCTCGAGCCTGGTTTGACAGATTCAGAAAGGCTGTCACAGGCATGGATACCGTCAAACAAATGCAGATCATACGGTCTTCCTCCAGCATGCAAGAGGCCACATCACTATACTTGCTGTATATGTGGATGATATAGTGATCACAGGTGATGATGAAGTCGAGATCACTAAGCTGAAGTCAAAACTCGCGAAGGAGTTTGAGGTGAAGGATATAGGGGCGATGAGGTACTTTCTAGGTATCGAAGTGTGTGAAGGCGAACAGGGAATTGTTCTATCACAAAGAAAATACACACTAGACTGCTGAAGGAGACAGGGATGCTGGGATGCAAAGCAGCGGTCACTCCAATTGACCAGAAGTGCAAGTTGGGAGCAAGCAGGAGAGCCCGTTGATCGTGAAAGATATCAAAGACTTGTAGAGAGATTGATTTATCTGGGACACACTCACCCTGATATCTCATTTGGTGAGTGTAGTGAGTCGCTACATGCATGATCCAAGAAATGGTCATATGGAAGCAGTATTTCATATCTTGAGATATCTGAAAGGAACGTCGGGAAAGGGGCTATGGTTCAAGAAGAATGGACGCATAGAAGTTGAGGGATACTGTGATACAGATTGGGCAAGCTGTATAGACGACAGAAGGTCTACCACGGAATACTGTGTTTTTGTAGGAGGAAATCTGGTCTCATGGAGAAGCAAGAAACAGTCAGTGGTAGCACGGTCGACAGCTGAAGCAGAATACAGAGCAATGGCTCTGGGAGTGTCAGAGTTGCTATAGGTGAAAGCATTGCTGACAGAGTTGAAGCTGGATAATGGCGCACCATTGCGTCTTCTGAGCGATAGTCAAGCTGCAATAAGTATAGCTAACAATCCAGTTCAGCACGACAGAACGAAGCACATCAAAATTGATCGATTCTTCATCAAGGAGAAGCTGGAACAAGGGATACTGAAGATTGACCATGTCCGCTCAGAAGAACAAGTTGCAGACTGTCTGACTAAGGGTCTTAGTTCATTAAGTTGTCGAAGCTATGTAACAAGATGGGGATGATCAATATCTATCGCCCATCTTGAGGGGGAGTGTTGAGAATCAATAAGGGACTTTTAAGTCCCACATCGGAATATGTAGTATGTAGAGGAGCTAGACACCCTATAAGTAGTGAAGTAGTCCATCAATAAAATCATCCAACTATTATTTTCTACACTGACTGATACCGACATTGAGGGTTTTTTTTCCGGTCAATTCGACAAAAAAATTGAACATAAAAGACCAATCAGCAAGGGTGTAAGGTTGTAAAATCATGTAAAAGAAGAAAACTTATCTATCGCACGTAAACCGATCAGCAAGGGTGACTAATATTTCATTCAATTTCAAAACTGCTAAGAAATAACACTGAAAATACTTAAAATTATGCCTAAATATATTTTCTAGAATATTTATAATTATTTGTTTTCCGATACCAAAAAATCCAATACTCCGATCCGATACCGCCAATATTGTCGATATCGCCGATTACGATACCGATATTGTGAACCTTAAAGTCTTCTTCTAAGCAGGCCCCCTCCCAGCTCGATCTGAATCATTCTCCTCCCTCGAACACTGTCAACTTCCCAAACTGAGAATTAGCAGGCTCGATCTGAATCATACTTGGTCTGATGGTAAACGGTTTCACGAGAGAAATTCCCTCCAACCCAATGCCAAGAAGTTTCTTAAGTCTCTGATAGCTACTACACTTTGGTCTATATAATGCCATAAATGATTGGATCATAATGGTGGCAACATCACGCCAGCACATATATTCCATCGTGCCTTTGCCAACGCCATTGTTGATTATAAACCCACAAACTCCAAGGGATGAGGGAAACGTACTAATTATCTTGGCAAGTTCCTAAATTTTCATATTTGTTTAAATTAAATGCAGACGGGGATTTTAACTACAGTGATGGCAAGGTTGGGGATGGTTATATCATTTGGGGCACCCTTGCAAAATAGGAGGTGTTAGCACATACAACAAAAATGCCTTGTAGAACGAGGCTCTAGCTATCAAAATTGGGCTGACGGCAGCCATTGATGAAAGTTCGACTATTTTCATGTAGAGACGGATGCTCGAGAAGCTGTTGACTTCATAACCACATACAAAGGAATACCGTGGAGCATCACAACACTCACTTCGGACATTCGACGGCTTCTCATGAAAATTACTGTTGGTTTTGCTTATGTAAAAGAAGATGTTTTTGTCATGAAGTATAATATACCTCCTGATCTTCTTGAAATTTTGTATCGTGACTGTTCCGATCACAGGTCACAGTATTGGTTGATTAATTAAATTATCTTGCTGAAATGGGAAAAAAAGAAGAAGAAAAAAACTTTAGAAACTCACCACCCAATAGTGCTTGTTGGTGATATCCCAACCTCCACTATAAAGCTTGAACTTTCTTAGTATGTCCGGCCTCCGCGTCCTCTTTGCTGCCAGAACAAGGGAGAATTTTGCGTCAGGCGCAATAGGAACTGGCCCTGACTCCACCGGAGTAAACTTCAGTAACCCATTCTCCAGTGGGGCGAAATTCTCGGCAGCTTCAATTTCCCCAACAGAAAATAATCAAAATTGAATCAGATGACCATAATTAATGAATAAATAGAATCTGAAAATCCTAAATTGGAAAAAAAATTGCTGAATTTCCAATATCAATAAAGAATCGCAGCCTAAGTTACTGACTCCCTCTTCAAAAAATTAATATTATAAACTAATCTTCAAAAAAATTCACAAATTGGCTAAAATCTTTCCATAAATATAATACAACTCTATTTCAGCAACAAATTTCAGGAAGGGAAATTCCCGAAATAAAATTAGGATAAATTCCAGATTATTTTACGTGAAAAAAACGGAAAGGTCGTCAATTCAATTAAAGAGCCATATTCATGTATCGCTCAAGTAAAAAAAAAAAAGTGTTTAATCGCCAAAAGGAAGAAGAAGAAAAAAAAAATCCAGCTCGAAAATTCCTCCGTAAGTTTCAAGAAAGGAAGGGTTTTTCCATGCCAGCGTTACCAAATCGGGGAAAAAAAAAACGTTAAGTTGGCAAAGTTCCATAAATAGGAAAGCTTCACTGCCGAATGCCAGCTGAAGAGAAAAACAATGTCACATCTCGCCGGAGGCTACCGCACCCCCAGACCCACCCAAAAAATCCACAATGGGAAAGAAACCGAGCGAGTAACGAGCGATCTCACCGACCTGAATCGAATTTATCGGATAGATCCCTCCGTCCGCCGACGATGGCCGGATCCGCCACGGAGAAGCCGAAGACGGACGCCAATGCGGAGGCGACGAAGAGGAGTCCGACCGCGGGGGCCGACGGAGGAGTGAAGCCATCATCGCCGGGTCCGGCAGTGGAAGCACCACATCGAGAGGAGAGAGAAATTAGGGTTAGGGTTTGGATGGGGGAGAAGAAAGCCCGGGAGATGGCATTATATCGGCGGGAAACGAGCGAGAAAGTAAGATAGGAGAGTGAGGTAGTGTAAGATCACGGAGGAATAATCAATAAAATAGTATACATTTTCCTTTTTTTGTATATATTTTTTCCCAATATCTAGAGGCTTTTTTTTGGTTATTTAATAATACAAAAATGATATTTTGTTCCCAAAATATTTTGGTGATGTCATCTCCTATTATGTGGCATATGACATGATTGCTAACATGACAGCTGACATGACAAAATTTAACATTAAAATGAATATTAAAATTAAAATTAACATTAAGATAACCTTAACATTAAAATTAACCTTAACATTAAAATTAACATTAATATTAATATTAAAATTAATCTTAACATTAAAATTAATATTAACATTAATATTAAAATTAACATAACATTAACATTAATATTAATAATAACATTAACATTAATATTAATATAATATTAATATTAACGTAAAAAATTGGGTAATTAATATTTGGGTTAAAATTTGCCATGTCAGCTGCCACATAATGGGAGATGGCATCCCAAATATTTTGGGAGACAAATAGCATAATTGTTAATAATAAGATCTTATAGTTGACATTAGGATTTTGATTTTCAAATTGTCCAACGTTAGCGTCTGTGTCTCCAAATTTCTAGTGAACAGTGATTTGGAGACCTAAATACTAACATCAGACAATTTGAAAACCTAAACCCTAATATTAATATTATGTGAGACTTATTACTAAAAAAAAATCATTCCACACACCTAAACGTTCTTATGGTTTGAAGGCTAGAATCTGTCGGCTCGGTTTCGTTTGGTGTCTGTGTTATTTTTCACTTGAACTACAAGCACTGGTTTGTTAGTTTTAAATGAGAATCTACTTCAAAAAATATTGTTGTAATTGAAGATGTAATTAAAATAATGAAAAAGCTTGAATTTGGAAAATATTTATATATTTGTTGCACTTTAGAATATTTATATTTTAAATACTCAAAATATATTGTTGTAATATTTAGAATATTTATAATTGTTGTAATATTTGTTATATGGACTCCCATTTATAAACAACTAAACACTCTAAATTTATTATTGACATTAGAATGGTATTATATATCTTGGACTGTTAAATGAAAAGAAAACATCAAGGGAAAAAAAAAAGTCATTTTCGAATGTAGATACAAGAATTTGTACTTATAATCCCCTATTAGGAAAACTGGGGCCACTCTAGTCTGCCTTTCTCAATCACGGTGTGGGAAAAGAAAATTAGAAGATACCCTCATGTTAGTTAGCAACAAGTAGGTATTCTGGTTCAACTCTTAACTATAAAGATTTCAAACTCAACAAAGCGACTAATCAAAACTACTAATTTAATCAAAGTGATTGATGTTTAACTTTATATATACTAGTAAATGCACGTACTTTGCACGTATAATAACTGCTATAAAAATAGTATCCAACTATAATCAAATATCTCTTCTAACTCATGTGGTTAAGGTGTGAGATATTTTTCTTGTTTTGTTGAGTTCGATTCTCCATGTTGACAAATTTAAACTTTTTTCAACAATTTTTACAAATTTATTTTTTTTATAAAAAAATGGACGGTAATATAATTACGGCTTAGATGACTCACTTTTGAGCCGTTTTGAAGCCTCATTATATACAGTAATATATTATATATATATATATATATATATATATATATTAATATTATATATATTACAGTATATTACAGTATATAATATATCAGTATATTACAGTATATCTATATATATATATATATATATATATATATATATCTTATATTATATGTGTGTGTTGTGTGTGTGTGTGTTTATATACTGTAACATATTATATATTATATATTATATATATATATATTAATATATATATATAGATATATATATATATGTGTGTGTGTGTGACATATATATATATATATTATATATAATATATATATTATATATATGTCACACACACTATATTATAGATATATATATATATATATATATATATATATATATGTCACCCACAACACATATATATATATATATATATAATATATATATATATATATATTTATATATATATATATATATGTGTGTGTGTGTGTGTGTGTGTCAGCTACCGCGATTGTCTAGTACCCATTCGGAGGGTCCAAAAAAATTAGTTTAATATAAATATATTAATATTTTTTTATCTAAAATAGATCTAATATTTTTCATGAGCCTTACTTAATACAAAACAATTATGATGTAGTGGCTACTATGTTAGGCTTGTATACATGATGTTCTTAGGTCAATTCTTAGTAATAACATTTGTTTAATTAACTTTTTGTATATATATATATATATATATATATATATATATATATATATATAATATATATATATATATATATATATATATATGCAATGACCTCTAACCTAGTGGTTTAAAAGAGATGTATGCGGCCCAAGTGGTCGGGAGTTCGAGCTCGATCAAGTGGAGACGAGTTCGTCACAATTACCCATTACTTAAAATAAATAAATAAATAAATATATATATATATATATATATATATATATATATATATATATGGGGCTAATTTTGAGAGTTCGCTTTGGGATCCCATGAACTGAAGGCCGACACTATATATATATATAGAGTGAGAGAATCTAGTGCATGTTAATATATTTAATGAACAACGATTTACTCAACCAGTTGTCGGAATGAAATTACGATCAAATGGTGATCATGGACCAACAACATAAACACGTTGTCATAAAAATCTAGTGTGCGGATAAACTACCTATATAAATTTTGAGAATTTTGTACTATATATATATTTTTTTTAGAAGTTATCAAAATGATGCTCCTCCAAGCCTAATCTCGTGAAGACCGTTAAGTTTGTGAAGACTAATCTCGTGACCGCAAGTTTAGCTTGTTATAAGACGTTGGTGACGATGAAAATGCTAAGAGTATAATGGTATGTTGTCTAAACTCACAAACGAAAAAGAATACGTGATGGAGAAAGCAGTAAAATTGCTATAGAAAATTTAGCATGTTTGGTGAACATAATCACTCAAAACAAGATTCGACCGTCTGCATTGATTCGTTAAGAAAAACCAACAAGTTATGAAGAACATCAAAATGCTCTTTGTCACCTCCCCGTGTCCCTTGCCGCCTCACTACTCTTGCTGCCTTGCATCAACTCTGTGTTTGATGCATATGTGCAAATTGTACAACTAAATCGTCATTTTGTCGATGTACAAGTTTGAACTATACCCTAAAAAAAATAACATTATCTATTTGTAAAATTCTCTGTCATATCAACCATCTGAACTAACATACCTTGTATATACAAGTAAATAAATAAAAACTCAAATATTAAATATGCATATTTAATATTTGCTTCAAAATGGAATGGTTGGATCGAAATCATTAATAACCGAAAGCCAATAAATCCCAACAATTCCTTCTTGACATTTCCTTGGGTTAGGGGTATGAGAGTAGCAAAAAGCAAAATGTAGCATGAGACAAGAGGAAGAGGCAACGTAGCTTTTATGGAGTGCATGCCTATAATTGTTAGGAAAGGTGGTAGGTTCCGTTCAACTAACTCTCTTTGCTTTAATTAATTGCTTCTTTTGAGACCTTTATCACTGGAGAAGTCTATGCTACATATATAAACGAAATTTTCAACCAGGAACATAAAATCACAGTAATTTATATATGAAGAAAATATTTTTGTAACCATTAAGAAAAATAATAAATAAAAATGTCCTTAGTAAGGTTTAAACATGATACGGATAATTTTTAACTGTTAAAAATTGGATATTTAGACTTTGGGTCTCAAATAACTACTAAAATTTGTATTTGGATCTCTATATTATACATAATTAGTATTTGGATCTCAAAAGTGTCACTAAAAATAATAGTGATACTTTTTGTGACATTTTTGAAACATTAGTGACATTTTGAGATTCAAACACTAACTATATAATATGAAGATCCAAACACAAATTTTATATTTTATTGAAATTCAAAGTCTAAATATTTCTTAAAAATTAAAGAAATATCGTTGGACGTTTCTATCACATTATACGTCCTTGACAAGGACATATATCTCTCTTTTTATTAATTAATTAATTAATTTGTTGTTAGAGGATGCTAAAGAAGATGGGAGGAGGGAATCAAGCTAAAACATCATTATAACGAGCCTCATTTGAATTTATTCTCATAAATTTTAACAAATTTTTTTGTTACCGTAGAATTTTTTTAACCAAATATTTTTAACTTATGTTTACTAAATAAAATTATTCATTAAATTTAACATAGATATTTAATTATATATATATATATATATATATATTATATATATATATAATATATAATAATAATAATATAATAATAATAATAATAATATAATAATTTTATTTTTATTCTTTTCAAATAATGAAATATGTACAACTTAGGTGCATCTATGTAAGAGTCCAATTTTGTTTACCTACCAAAACTTGGTGGGATGATCACCTTCCAATAAACAAATAACACGTGACATTTATATTCCTCACAAACTACTTTACAAGTGGTTTTGTTCACTCACCAAAATCGTTTTGTGTCACGTGTCACTTGTTTAGTGAGAGATGAACATCCCACCTATCTAGTTTTGTTGGATGAACAAAATAGACTCTATATAATATTACATATATGAGTCTATTTTTGTTTATCCACCAAAGTTAGGTGGGATGTTCAGTTCCATAGTATTATTATTATTTTTCAGCACGTGCGGGTTCAATTAAATCGTGTGTCCCCCGCACACTTTTTAGCCGGTCGTCATATCGTTTCGGACTCTTCGTGCGGATCGTGTCTGCACTGATTTTGTTCACAATCGTCCCACACGCATGTCCCGTGCACTACGCGCGCTCCAGAGCTCCACGAGTCGGCCGACGTCTTTCGACGCCCGCAACTCGACGCCTCGCTTCGTCCACGACGTCGAAGGCGCCCCCGACGTCTTCACGACGCCTACGATAGCCAATGCCGTCCAGCCACCCATTATATGTGCACGACGTCCTTACGACGTCTTCTCGCCCATACGGCATCGCACGACGGGACGCGTGGTCGGCAGCCGTTTATATCCGTGGTAGAATGGTGCCGGTTCTCGATCGTCCGCGCGGCGTCTTAGTCGTTGAGTTTTCATGTACGAGCGTCCCATTCTGACTCACGCCAGCTCAGATCGTGACCATTTTTTGTCAGTCCTACGATGTTATAGATGTCCCGTATCATACAGGTCAGACTAATCATCGCCCCTGAGGGGGTGCGGAGCGACACGAAGCAGATGAGATAGTTCCATATTATAGTGAAGAGGGAGGGGTGAATATTGAAAATTTTCTTGGAGGAGGAGGAAGGTGTGTAATATTATTGATGAGATCCAATCCATCCAACATTTTGAATAATGTGCATGTGGTTGCATGTGAATTTAGGTCAGAGCTTAAATGTCTTGGTGTGTGGGCCTGCCTCTGCATGGGCCCTGGCTTTATGAATACGTACGGAAGCAGATCCATTTTTTGGGAGAAGATTAAGACGGGCACTAGAGGATTTATGGGTTTGGTAAATACTTCCTTTTTTTATATGAGTAATAATATGTACCTCCAAAATTAATATATATGTATATTTAATTTTATCATCTCACATATATATGGATATTAATATTTAGATTTTGAAATTGATCAATATTAGAGTTTAGATCTCGAAAATAATATTCATAGAGACTAATGAACAATAATTTCGAACCTAAATCATAATGTCGGTCAATTTCGAGACCCAAACTATAATATCCATATACGTATGTGAAACCCTAAAACTAAATAACTTTTTTTAAAAACATAAATATTAAAATAAAAAAAAAATCCCCTCTTGCTTTTAAAAGCTAGCTGCTTATCAAGAAATTATGTATTGTTACCAAGCAACAAGTTTTAGTCTGCATTAAAAATAATAAGTAATTCTTACGTTGTGTATACTGAATATCTTGTGTCTATTTGATTGTTATAAGTACAAAAAAATGTTTATAACGATATATATTTATAATAAAATAACCGTACAAACAAGTTAAAGAATAATTACAAACATATTTTCGTCAGAGGCTCTGGCAGAACTAGTGTATTTGGTTGGTTTGTTTGTTTTTTTTGTTTTTGGCTCTTTGGCAGGTGGGTTGGGGGTGTCAAGGAAAAGTGTATTTGTTTGGTTTTTTAAACAGATTTATGAACGATCTTTGAGGAGGAATTTGATCTATCTCAAGACATCATACATTAAGGCCTCGTTTGCTTCGCAGAATGGAAGGAAAGAAAATCAATTTCTTGTCATTTTTTTCTTTTGAAAAATTTTAATTTCTATTGATTTTTCTTTCCGATATTTGGAAATGTCAAAGAATTTGGAAAAAAAAGTGAATACTTCAATGTGGGAAAGTAATCACTTTCCTTTGGCACCCAAACATAGGAAAGTAATCACTTTTCT
Source organism: Iris pallida (assembly GCA_029216955.1). NCBI lineage: Eukaryota > Viridiplantae > Streptophyta > Magnoliopsida > Asparagales > Iridaceae > Iris > Iris pallida. The sequence continues at coordinate 2,465,922 of JANAVB010043017.1, forward strand.
TTTCCAACCCGGAGATTCTGCGAACCAAACGAGACCTAATAGATAATATTACCGAGATTGCAGTGGTTCGATTGGATTGGGCAACGACTAATCATAGAGAAAATTATCGGACCTCAAAGTCGGCTTGAAAATGTATTTTCCTGACAGCGGTGAAATATTCGGCTGTGTTTGATTGGGCGTTTTTTCCATGGAAAATATTTCCACCACAAAGTTTCCACCAATTGTAGTGTTTGATAGCTTATATTTTCTATGGAATTATTTTTCAAAAAACTATCATTTTTCATATTTTCTTCTAAAATGGTAGAAAATAAAACTTGTCTAACCCATAAGAAAATATCATTTTTCATTAAAAATAACTATTTTCCGTAGAAAATAACGACAATCAAACGACCAAATTAAGTTTTCCATGAAAATTTTTAAAATTCCATAAAATAATTTCCTAGGAAAATAATTCCATGAAATTAATTTTTTTTCCACGTATTTTCCACCTTGCAATCAAGTGATTAGCCTACTTTGATCGTGAATTTGAGTCATCAAATCAACAATCTATCAACTGAAATTTAGGGAATTGGAAGATGATCATACCAGACCAGCTACGAGGAGCCGACTTTACATAAGGAATCGTATTGGAGATGAAATGCCTTTATTTAGGAAAAAAAAATTCTTTCATTTGTATTTGTATCAATTTCTACAAATATTACAATCATCTCGAAAAAAGTACAACTTAGCCCAATCTTTTTTTTTTTTAACATTCTTTGAGATGCCTTCATTCTCGGTCCATATTTGACTGGTCCATCCGAAATTAATATTAAGATAAATTAATAATTAAGTAATATCATAATTATTTCATTTGTTAGAAGATAATATAACAAAATTTAAAAGTATGCATTAACAACTTATGTATTAATTTGAAAAAATGATATATCATTAATAATTTCGGATGAGATATACATGAAAATAGCGTTTTACATGAAATAATGTTAGTATTAAAATTTGAGCAAAGTGTTCCTCTATCATTCTCGCACACCCTTTTTTTTTCTCACTCAAGAAGTGAAGAATAACAAAAAAAAAAAAATCTTGCAGAATGAAGTAGTAATTGTAGTTCTCTTTAATTTCCTTCATTTCATGCTCATTCTCTGAGCCCAACAGGCTCTATGCGCATAAGAGACTGCTTAGTGGACCATAAGTTGGTCTTGGGCTGTATAGTTTGGGTTAAGCCTGCTAGTCCATTACATAGTAACTCCGACTAAATTGAGAATGCTCAATGATCCAATCCATATTGTTGTAATTTTTAACAAGGACTTGTGGTTTTCTTCAACCGAGTACAACAAATTGCAATTTAATGCAAATGCATATGATACCATCACTACCATGAAATTCCATATTTTTTTTAGATTTTTTTATGCGGCCAAATAAGCAAAACTGAAGTATGGATACTGAAAAATATACATTAAAAGTCTAAATTAGATACAACAAACATGGCTATTATATGTAACCTTCGACTATATCGATACTAATAAGGGAAGGAATGTAAATATTTCATATTATTGCAAGTTTTATTCCCGAACAATATCTAACTCATGGGTAATTATTTATACCATGGTATGGCCATTGCCATCAAAGTCTTTTCCCACATAATAGGGCCGGTCTTGAGATCATGGGAGCCCACGACGAACTTTCAAAACATTCCATACATGTGAAAAAAGTAAATAAATAAATAAATAGATATAAAAATAAAATTGTTGTATGGCTAGCTTAGTACTAGCTCACTACTAGCAAATACTGATGTAGCGGAGAGAGATAACCAATTTTACAGACTTAGCTGGTTAACATTAACATTAATATTAAAATTAAAATTAAATTAATATTAGAATTAACATTAATATTAACTTTAACATATAATTAATATTAACGTTAAATTAAAATTAGTATTAACATTAACTTCAAATTAACATGAATATTAATATCAATATTAAAATTAATTAGTATTAATATTAATTTTAACACTAACATTAAAATTAATATTAACATTAAATTAAATTTAGCATTAGCATTAACATTAACAATAAAATTTTGGATAATTAATTTTTTGGGTTAAAACATGACAAGTCAACTGCCATGTCACTTTCCATGTCAGATGCCACATAATGGGAGATGTCATTACCCAAATTTTGGAGCCAATTAACATAAGAGAAATATTTAAAGAATTTTTTAAAAGCCGTTGACTAGCTAAACCTGTAAACTTGGTTACCTCTCTCCGCCACATCCATTTGCTAGTAGTAAGCTAGCCATACAATTATGAAAAAAATTTATCAAATGTCCAAAACCGCAAAAGTTTTATGAAAAACCTACCAAAAAATAATATTTTATCGCGTACCCAGAATTAGCGAAGCTATATAAAAGGGTGCGGAATGACATTTTTGCCCTTCTAATTTATTGAAAACATCCACGAAACCTACTCTTAAAAAAACGTTTCGATCCTTCCACTTCTTCCATACGCTGCTCACTTTCGAATTTGTTTTCTCCTCCAAAATTTTCAAATCTTACTTAAAAAACTCGTCAGTGGCTCTCCATTCGCAATCTTCACACCCGTTGTAAAATCACGGAGAATTGTCATTCTTCGTGTTAAAATAACGGAGAATGACCATTTCCCGTGTTAAAATTATGGAGAATAGTTATTCTCCGTGTTAAATGACGCAGAATGGTCATTCCCGTGTTAAAATTTATGTGTTAAAATCAAGGAGAATTGTCATTCTCCTTATTAAATTGACGGAGAGTAGTCATTCTCCGCGTTAAAATGACGGAGAATGACCATTCTCCGTGTTAAAATGCAGAAGAAATGTCATTCTCCATGTTAAAATTACGGAGAATGGCCTTTCCCCCGTGTTAAAATGCATCACTACTAAAATATCATCAAATAGAGACGTAATGTAGCGACGGCAAGAAATTACGTCGCCAGTAGCGACTTCTTTATAAACACGTCGCAAAACGTCGCTGGCTAGCGACGTTCTGCGACAGGAGTATACTACGTCGCTGAATAACGACGTTCAGCGACATATTATAAGTATATGTCGCATTGGTTGCGACGTTTAGCGACGTCAACACGTGACGTCGCTAAGTTATTTTACTTAGGGCACGCCGCTGCCTTCTTTCCCCCTCACTCTCACTCGAAAACCCCCGAAAATTTTAATTTCCCCTCCCCCCGGCGACTCCCCCCCCCCGGCGACCCCCTCCCCCGGCGACTCCTCCCCCTCCGGCGAGCTCCTCCTCCTCGAGATCCTCCTCCTCGAGCTCCTCCCCCAATCCGACCTCCTCCTCCTCTTCCTCAGGTAAACCCTAACCTAACTCCTCTCCTTCCACCTCTCCTCTCCCACGGACACACACACACGGACACGGACACACACACACACACACACACACAGACACGGACACACACGGACACACACACACACCCACACACACACAGACACACACAGACACAGACACACATTGATATGCACGTCAAGTGTTTGTCAAAATGACTCAAAGAGCATCAATGCTCTAAATTAAATTTTAACCTTTAGTTTAGGAGTGCTTTGCTATAGCTTTAGCATTGGTATGATAATCTAGCATACAAGAGTATAATAGAAGTAGTATATTGATTGGGGGATTTGTGGTTTAAGTGGACTGTGGGTGTGTATTTGTGTGGGCTGTTTATTCCATATGTGATCAACCATATGACTGTCCAGTCGTTGTATATATATATAGACTCAAGTTTGTAAGTGTGAATGTATACATTGTTAGTCTCTTAGTAGGTCAGTCCATTGCCTTTATATCGATTCAATCCCTTAGCTTTGTTCAGTCAGTGAGCTTTGAACAGTCCATATTTGATCCACATGTTAGCATTTACCACTGTAGTCCAGTTTGGGGGATTATCACAGTGTAATGTTCAGTCCCATATCCATTTGGTATCAACTATGTGTATCAGTCTTGCTTGGCATATTGCAGTCCATATTATCTCTCCATATCAGTCCAGGCATTTATTTAGTTCAGTCCTTATTTGTCTTGTATTCAGTTGTTCAGTCCCATGACTGACATATAGATTAGGTATTGTTTGGTTGAAGGATTACCTTTTTAGTTCATTCCACCCTTGCACATCGACATTAGTTATCAACTTAGATGTCCAGCCTGTCCTTAAATCAGTTTTGAATCAATTATTCAGCCCCCAAATTGCTTATTGGTTAGTTCAGTCCCCTATTGAATATGAGTTCAGTTCCTGAGGTCACTTGACTAAATACTTGAGTATCAGTCCCTAACATCAAGTGTCTAGTCACCTACCTACCATGTATCAGTCCATGCCACACAGGTTCAGTCCTATTTTCAAATGGGTCAGTGTTTGGAGTGTGGCTCGAGTTTGGGGCTTTTGATGATAGGTATTCTTGTATCAGTCAACAGGTGGTCTATTTGAGTAACAGTCCTTGTAGATTTCATTTTCCTTAAACTGTAAATAGGACTGAGATTGGTTTTCCTATTCCTGAGATAAATCCACTGAATGTGTCAACTGATTCCCTTGAATAACTGAAATTGAATTGACTATTAACCAATAACGATAAGGTAAAGGGTACCAATAACGATAAGGTAAAGGGTACCAATAGCGATAAGGTAAAGGGTACCAACTTAAGGTATTGGTATTGGGATACCAATAGCGATAAGTAAACGGTACCTTGGTAGGTAATGACTAGAAATAGGATATTTGACTTAGATTGGACTAAGAGTTGACAAAGTCAACTATAGGTCAACCCTTGACCTACTTTGACCTTGTTTGACTTGTTTGACTTAGGTTGACCTTGTTTGTCTTTGTTTGACTTAGTACAACCTAGTTTGACCTAGATTGCATATCATTGATATTAGTAACTGTCCGCTACTAATGTGTCCCTAATAAGACATAATATACGAATTTGTGCCTGTTGGATAATGTGTGTCCATCTTTGTAGAATTATTTCCAAATGGATATGAATTACTACTTGCGGAATCGTTCATGGATTACAATCGTCGTCCTGATGATATGTGTGGTGTGCGGGATGAATACATAGCGGGAGTAGAGCAGTTCCTGCAGTTTGCTAAGGCGTTCCCTCAGTACATGGACGGTACCAAAATTAAGTGTCCGTGTGTGAAATGTCATAACATGAAATTATCCAGAAGTGGAAGTGACATCATTTGTACTCGAGGGTTTCACGCCTAATTACTATCAGTAGACCGTACACGGAGAACTTGTGTCTTTAGCATCAGAGCCGGAGCCTTATGTTGAGCCATATATGCATGCGGGACCTAATTTTGTTTCAGATAATCATGCATACGACGACGGGTGCATGACATGGTTTTCGACGCTGCGGGGCCTAGTTTCGTTCATGATGCACCTGAGGAGGCACCGAACGCCGATGCTGCACAGTTCATGGAGTTGCTGGAGAATGCAAGGACTCCATTGTATCCTGGTTGTGAGGATCATTCACCGTTGGAGGTGGTTACAAGACTGTTGAGCATTAAGTCAGATTTTAATATGTTGCAAGAATGCTACAACCGAGTGTTGGAGTTGATTATAGAGATCTTGCCGGCGGGTGCTAAGTTGCCTAAAGACTTCTACCGGTCTAAGAGGATCGTGAGATCGCTCTGGATGGGATACGAGAAAATCGATTCCTGTCGCAATGGATGCATGCTGTACTACAAAGACGACAAGGACGCAGATGTGTGCAGATTTTGTGGTGCTGATCGCTATAAGACAACTAGTACAGAAAGGTCTACCGGTGCAAGAAGACCGACCGATTCAATGCACTACTTGCCTTTAACGCCGCGGTTGCAAAGATTATTTATGGTGAAAGAGATGGCCAAAAATATGAGTTGGCACATGCGAGAACAGATTGAAGGAGTGTTGGATCACCCATCCGATGGAGAAGCGTGGAAGCACTTTGATCGAGTGTATCCCGATTTTGCTTCAGATCCGCGTAATGTCAGGTTGGGACTATCTTCTGACGGTTTTACTCCTTTTGGTCTTTCGGGATCCCAGTATTCGTGCTGGCCTGTGATTGTCACTCCGTATAACCTACCGCCTTGGATGTGCATGAAGACTCAGTACATGTTTCTAACCGTTATAATTCCTGGTCGAACAATCCAAGAGGAACATTGACGTGTACTTACAGCCTTTGATAGATGAGTTGAATCAGTTATGGAAGTAGGCGCTAACACGTACGATGTTTCCAGGAAGCAGAATTTTAGATGAAGGCAACCCTTATGTGGACCATCAACGATTTTTCGGCCTATGGAATGTTATCTGGATGGAGCACTCATGGCCGTCTTTCATGTCCGTATTGCATGGACGTAGTAAGCTTTTCGCTTGAAACACGGAGAAAACCGTGCTTCTTTGATTGTCATCGCAATTTCTGCCAAAAGATCACCCGTTCAGAAGGAACAGGAATGCATTCCGTGTCGGCGTTGTAGAGAAGGGTGATCCACCGCCAAGGTGGTGCCACGATATGGGAGGAGGTTAAAGATTTTCAACTGCTATCGAAGATCCTAACTGGGTACAAGTGCGATGGATTTGGTAGAGATCATAACTGGATAAAGAGGAGCATATTCTGGGATCTGCCATTGTGGCCCATCCCGCAAAGTCAATCGGAGGGAATCAGAACGCCAACGGCGTTGGAACTTAGCCTTGCAACGGCTGCTCGAAGGCTCGCTCGTCCAGGCGACTCCTCGCACAGGTGGGGTAGTTTTGGTGAACTTGCCTCATCTTAGCCTTCACTTAATAATATGCATGTTTTCAACTTGCACTGGTAGGCTAATCTAAAAGCTACGCACCAACATAGCTAAGGAAATAATCCCGTCGGGTCAGAATGTCCTAGAACATAGAAAATGGTCCCACGGTCTACTTAGAAGTCGGCTCAGCGTGCTTTAAAATGATACTCATCCTTCGATCCCGTGGCTTGGGAGAAGAAGTTGGCCTAAGTTGCTAAATTGCCTCGATACTTGAAATAGCCTAAGTCTTAGGCGTCGCCTGCGTAAATGCTTGCTAAAGCAGGCACGGTCCCATTGTGCAAGGCTTGGCATAGCCTTCGCATGTCCCGTTGGTCCCGTCGATTCGTCCCGACACTCGAATTTGCCTAAGTCATAGGCGTCGCCCCCATGAATGCTTAACAAAGCATGCACGGTTCTGTCCCGTAAGGCTTGGCATAGCCTTCGCACGTCCCACAAGTTAAGTCGTCCTGCACAGCTCGTTGGCTTAAGTCTAGGTACCCAGCAGTTGGTTATTCAAGTCGACCCCGTGCCTAGCACGATCCCTAGACGCGTAGCTCGGCGCAGCCTTTGCTCGTCGAGTCGTTGCCCGAATAAGTTAGACAAGAGTTGTGCTGGGCTATCGAAGCCATTTCTAGCACTGTCCCGCTCTAGCTGTGGTTGTCAAGTCGCGTAGCCCCTTGAGAATAAGGCTCATCGTGCAAAGTATGTGACTTGAATGTTAGCGTCGCCTAGAGAACCAGGCCTGTCTAAGGCACGAGTTATGGTCGGTTTAGTAAAAAGCTTACCACGAACAAAGGAAGTCCACGCGACTTGTTGTCGCCGAGATCGGTCCCGTAACTTGGGAGTCTCGCCATGTCTTGATATGTCCCGCACACGAGATCGGTCCTCCGGCTTGGGAGTCTCGTAAGTCTTGATAGAAAGAAGGAAAAGCATGTTCATGTTAAGAAAAGTCTGGTAGATCGAGTTTAGACTTGCATGGTCATGGACAACTTGTCGATAAGGTGTAGTCTTCTCGAATGATTAGGGGCGCCGGGATCATTTGGCCCGGGAGAAGTGAGTTGTGGCTCAAAGTAGGATACTGGATAACCGCATGGGAGACTTCGGCGCCTCCGGGCTAGCTACCCGTGTAGGGACGTGACCGATATCCACGAGCCAGTCCAAGATAGCTTGAAATTGCTAGTGACCACTCATGTAGATGTGTCGGCAATAGCGGCACACTGTGTATGCCTTTGGATTGAGTCTATAGTTTGAATGCAGGTCTAGTCGGTAACACAAGGTCTGGGCCTAAGACTGGGCTACAGCATAGGCACCGTGCTTGGCACGATAGATTGGCGTCGGATGTCCATGAGATCGATGCTAGGTTTGGCAAGTCTTGTCTAAGTTGGTTCATGAGTCAATAGAAGGGCCGCAAGGCGGCAGCATGATAAGTCTTGATATGTTGCGAGGCACGGCCTCAATCTCGAAGCACGGTCAAGTTTAAGCAAAGTCTAGAGGCACGACCTCCCGTTGTCGTCCCATGGCCGTCCTTGGCACTTGAATCGTTGGCACGAGGATTGGTCTAGAGGCGTTTGAGTTTAAACCAAGGTCCTGGCACGGCCGAGTTTGCGTAAGTTGCTCTTCGGCATAGCATTGTCTTGAATATGTCTAAGTTGCGAATAGAATGTGGCACGACCCTGCCATCCCAAGTTGAAGTTTGGTCAAGTACCTAGGCGATGAGGCACTGCCTCGATCGAAATACACGCTGTATTGTAGCACGACCATGTCGTTGCACATCGAGTTGGCTAGACGTTAAGTCTTAAAACTGATCCTAAGGCAAGAATAGAACGACAATTGAAAGGGTTTAAGCTGCACAAAGTAAATGAACGTATTGGTTATGTATGGGTGGGCGAGAAGCTCACTCCACCAGTACAGTGGTACTGACACCCACACAGTGTTTTATGTGCAGGCACAGGTAGAAGCTCGTGGCGCGGAGCTCGCTTGGATGCGTCGAGGCACGAGTTCCTTGGCGAGTCGAAGCGTGCGGCCGCGTGATCTGAAGACTTATACAGGGCATAATGTATGGACATCGCCTTCCGAAGCTTCCGCTGACTCAAGCATTGTAATAAGAGAGAGAGCAGAGAGTGACTTTGTAAACGAGAGAAAAGTGAGCACGAGAGACTTAATTTGGCCTTGCGCCCACAAATGTAATCTTGTGTTCAATATCAATAAAAGAGCTTCTTTTGAATGACTTGTGTTCATGTGTTCTTCTTTAAATTCTGCTGCAATGTATTCAATGTTTCTGTTTGGGACTTCTGTGCGACCCCCGTCGCCGCCGATAAAATCGGCCGTTATGGAACTGCCTTGCACGAGCGCAATCTAGGCTCGTGCGGCATCACACCTTAGCGAGGACGATCGCTCCTATGGGAGCGGGGCGTGACATAATGGTATCAGAGCACGGCTTTACGTCCTTGGACTTCAAATCGAATTTTCAGTTTTGAAAGCTCGTCGTTGGAAAAAGAAGTATGCGCTCTCTCTCGAATGTCCCTCGGCATGTCCATACAATAAGTCTAAATATTTTCAAAAGCTCGTTCAAGCGTTCAACCAAATGCATCGATAGCAATGGCCTTTGTGCCGAACGGTGGTAACTTGTCTTGAATAAAACGTATGCTAAAGTTAACAAGTTGCACGTGTGCCCGAATAGTCCTGCGTCGACCTTAGAAGTCGCGTGCATGCCTAACTATAGTCCAATGTTGACCTTAGCATGTGAGCATGCAAACTCGAATAAAAGTCCGTACGGGATAACCATGCGCACGACCTTTTGGCTAAGTTGCGTCGCACGTCGCGCACCTCGACCTTTTGGTGCAAAACGAGTTACGAGCAATATCAAGTACCGTCGATCGGGAACGAGCTACACTTAGAGTGTCTATCGATAGGAACGCTATCGAGTTAACGCTTAGGCGTACATGGAGGATTGACTTGGATTTCGAGAAAATAGTACGAACGACTTAGTGCGTCGTTGCGACGAGCGACTACGCTAGCGATTCGTCGAACGAATCCGAAGGATATCTTAGAGAATTATGCGAACGTGATTGTGGGCTAGATCATATAGCTCGAATTCGAGTGGTGTATGGATTTTCTTGGAAATCATTCGAGCAAATATTGAGGATTACGAGTACGTCGGCGAGGCGACGATCGCACAAAGCCTTAGAACGCGTCACGCTTAGTTGATCGTGACTTCGTGTGTCCCGAACGAGCGTCTCGTTCGAACAACTTGCATATAGGAAACGCAAGTGAGAAAACGATATCGAAGTGATTCAAAACGATGAATGAAAATGAATGGTCTTGATCGAGAAACTTAGAGGATTGCGCGTACGATATCGGATGGATTCAAATGAAAACGACTTGAGTTTTGAACAACGATCTTGAAACGAGCTTGAGGAATAGCGATCGAACTTGATCTTGAATATCGAGGAATGGTGGTATATCCAGTTCGGACAATAGCATCAGGCGCATGATTCGAAATTGGTTGCAAAGGAAGATCGTCAGGTTACGATCGTCGATGGTATTGAGGCGTATCAAAGATCGATATGCGTAACTCGGGGGTACTCTGACTCGGCGAATGACGATCGTGCAAATGTCATTGTTTGACGATGCTGTACTCGGGATATTGAAATGTGTCGAAGAAAAGATAAAACTTGGCTCGAGGATTTTCTAGTTGAATGAATGACGGTCGGACTATCGAACTTGGATTGGATGAAAAATGAAAATGGTTGGATTTGCTTCGTCGATAACCACAACTTCGATTCTTGTCTTATGCGAGCGCAACCCCAGCCTCGCACATGCGTCGCGCCGATTAGGGCGATCACTCCGCGTGAGCGCTGGTATGGTGATTCATACAGCGGGGGTGATTGACCTAGCTTGGCGTGACAATTTGTGTGCTTCGACTTGTGGTTTGACGCGAAGGTGACTCGAGAATGGATTTGTATGCTTGAAGGATTGAATTTGAGGATTGAGTAGGTCCAATCCGCGTATCGAAAATGCGTTAGTCTAAACTCAAACAAGAGTTACGCCCCGATGAGGATGATTATTCGCGGGAGCGTTGCATGGTGATTCATGAACCACCGTGGATAATCGGACTCGCGTGAGATTGGGGCACAACGTATTGTCGAGCTAGATGACCTCGTGATCGAATGCACGAATTGGTTAGAATTGGTGATTTGAATAGATTCGAATACGCAACGAATGCGTTGACGAATAGGTGATCGTACTCGATGTTTAGAAATCTGAGTGACGCGAGCTTGGTAGAAAACCCCGTACTACCGACTATGGTTTGACCCTAGGATTGGGGTCAGTGTTGGCATTATTGTTGGAGAACTATGATTCCAATCCTGACATTGACTTAGCCTCGCAAAGATTGGCCTAGCGGTTAGGCGAAACGCCCCTGTTGCAGAGTTATCAATCGAAGAATTGATCTTGAGGATTGGTTTGAATGGATAGCATGAATCACGAACGTAGGAAATCCTCCTCACGAAACTCGACTGACATGCATATATTTCAGGGACACCTGGGTATGTGCACGATACGACTCGAGTGAGAATGACGAATTCTCTATCATGCGGCTTGGTGAATGCATGTATTTGGGGGACGCTTGGAATGCGTGCACGATCCAGCCAAGTGATACGTTGATTTAAAATGAGACTTGGGTAATGGAAGAGTGTCGAGATCTTGAAATCATGTTAAAGGAAAGATTGATAATAGTGCGAGCGTGGCTCGGAATCGAGGAAACGCGTAGGCGAAGTGCGTACGATTAAGTCTTGGCCATAGAAATGATAGGAATGGCTTGCCACCAGGAAAGTCTCGAGGACGAGACTTTTTCTAAGTGGTGTATGTTAGTGCCCCATCCCGCAAAGTCAATCGGAGGGAATCGGAACGCCAACGGCGTTGGAACTTAGCCTTGCAACGGCTGCTCGAAGGCTCGCTCGTCCGAGGCGACTCCTCGCACAGGTGGGGTAGTTTCGGTGAACTTGCCTCATCTTAGCCTTCACTTAATAATATGCATGTTTTCAACTTGCACTGGTAGGTAATCTAAAAGCTACGCACCAACATAGCTAAGGGAATAATCCCGTCGGGTCAGAATGTCCTAGAACATGGAAAATGGTCCCACGGTCTACTTAGAAGTCGGCTCAGCGTGCTTTAAAATGACACTCGATCCTTCGATCCCGTGGCTTGGGAGAAGGAAGTTGGCCTAAGTTGCTAAATTGTCTCGACACTTGAAATATCCTAAGTCTTAGGCGTCGCCTGCGTAAATACTTGCTAAAGCAGGCACGTCCCATTGTGCAAGGCTTGGCATAGCCTTCACATGTTCCGTTGGTCCCGTCGATTCGTCCCACACTCGAATTTGCCTAAGTCATAGGCGTCGCCCCCATGATGCTTAACAAAGCATGCACGTTCTGTCCCGCAAGGCTTGGCATAGCCTTCGCACGTCCCAAGTTAAGTCTCCTGCACAGCTCGTTGGCTTAAGTCTAGGCACCCAGCAGTTGGTTATTCAAGTCGACCCTGTGCCTAGCACGTTCCCTAGACGCGTAGCTCGGCGCAGTCTTTGCACGTCGAGTCGTTGCCCGAATAAGTTAGACAAGAGTTGTGCTGGGCTATCGAAGCCATTTCTAGCACTGTCCACTCTAGCTGCGGTTGTCAAGTCGCGTAGCCCCTTGAGAATAAGGCTCGTCATGCAAAGTATGTGACTTGAATGTTAGCGTCTCCTAGAGAACCAGGCCTGTCTAAGGCACGAGTTATGGTCGGTTTAGTGAAAAGCTCACCACGAACAAAGGAAGTCCACGCGACTTGTTGTCGCCGAGTCGGCCCATAACTTGGGAGTCTCGCCATGTCTTGATAATCCGCACACGAGATCGGTCTCCGGCTTGGGAGTCTCGTAAGTCTGATAGAAAGAAGGAAAAGCATGTCATGTTAAGAAAAGACTGGTAGATCGAGTTTAGACTTGTATGGTCATGGACAACTTGTCGACAAGGTATAGTCTTCTCGAATGATCACGGGGCACGGGATCATTCGGCCTGGGAGAAGCGAGTTGTGGCTCAAAGTAGGATGCTGGATAACCGTATGGGAGACTTCGGCGCCTCCGGGCTAGCTACCCGTGTAGGGACGTGACCGATATCCCACGAGCCAGTCCAAGATAGCTTAAAATTGCTAGTGACCACTCATGTAGATGTGTCGGCAATAGCGGCACACTGCGTGTATGCTTTGGATTGAGTCTAGAGCTTGAATGCAGGTCTAGTCGGTAACACAAGGTCTGGGCCTAAGACTGGGCTACAGCATAGGCACCGTGCTTGGCACGATAGATTGGCGTCGGGATGTCCATGAGATCGATGCTAGGTTTGGCAAGTCTTGTCTAAGTTGGTTCATGAATCGAATAGAAGGGCCGCAAGGTGGCAGCATGATAAGTCTTGATATGTTACGAGGCGCGGCCTCAATTCGAAGCACGGTCAAGTTTAAGCAAAGTCTAGAGGCACGACCTCCCGTTGTCGTCCCATGGCCATCCTTGGCACTTGAATCGTTGGCACGAGGATTGGTCTAGAGGCATTTGAGTTTAAACCAAGGTCCTGTACGACCGAGTTTGCGTAAGTTGCTCTTCGGTATAGCATTGTCTTGAATATGTCTAAGTTGCGAATAGAATGTGGCACGACCCTGCCATCCCGAGTTGAAGTTTGGTCAAGTACCTAGGCGATGAGGCACTGCCTCGATCGAAATACGCTGGTATTGTAGCACGACAATGTCATTGCACATCGAGTTGGTTTGACGTCAAGTCTTAAAACTGATCCTAAGGCAAGAATAGAAAGACAATTGAAAGGGTTTAAGCTGCACAAAGTAAATGAACGTGTCGGTTATGTATGGGTGGGCGAGAAGCTCACTCCACCAGTACAGTGGTACTGACACCCACACAGTATTTTATGTGCAGGCACAGGTAGAAGCTCGTGGTGCGAAGCTCGCTTGGATGCGTCGAGGCACGGAGTTCCTTGGCGAGTCGAAGTGTGCAGCCGCATGATCTGAAGACTTATACAGGGCATAATATATGGATCGCCTTCCGAAGCTTCCGCTGACTCAAGCATTGTAATCAAGAGAGAGAGCAGAGAGTGACTTTGTAAACGAGAGAAAAGTGAGCACGAGAGACTTGTAATTTGGCCTTGCGCCCACAAATAATCTTGTGTTCAATATAAATAAAAGAGCTTCTTTTGAATGACTTGTGTTCATGTGTTCTTCTTTAAATTCGCTGCAATATTCAATGTTTCTGCTTGGGACTTCTGTGCGACGATCCGTCGCCGCCGATGAAATCGACGTTATGGAACTGCCTTGCACGAGCGCAATCTAGGCTCGTGCGGCATCACGCCTTAGCGAGGACGATCGCTCCTACGGGAGCGGGGCGTGACAGCCATACTGGAGTACCAATCTGATCAGACATAATCTTGATGTCATGCATATTGAGAAGAATGTGTTTGATAACATAATTAATACTATGATGGACGTAAAGAGAAAAAAAAGACAATCACAAGGCCAGGTTGGACTTAGAAGAAATATGCAAACGTCCTACGTTGCATTTGATACAGCAGAATGGAAAAGTTCCTGCCGAAGTCAATTTTCTCGCTGGACAAGGAGGATAAAGTGAGACTTTGTCGTGGATCCAGGGCCTAAAATTTCAGACATACGTGTTAAATTTGAGAAGATGTGTCGATCTGAAGAAAAACTAATTAATGGGTATGAAGAGCCACGATTGTCACGTATTCATGGAGAGGTTAATTTCGATTGCATTTCGGAAATTCTTACCGCAGGCAGTTTGGGATCCATTGACGGAGCTTAGCATATTCTTCAGGATCTTTGTTCTAAGAAATTGCTCGTTGATCGTCTAGAAAAGCAAGAGAAGGACATTGCGGTAATACTATGCAAGCTAGAGAGGGTGTTTCCTCCTGGATTCTTCGACTCTATGGAGCATTTGCCGATTCATCTATCCTATGAGGCACGTGTTGGTGCCATCGATATCGATGGATGTACCCGTTCGAGCGATATTTGAATCACCTAAAAAGAAAGGTGAAAAATAAGGCACGGGTCGAGAGTTCTATTTGTGAAGCCTATGTTCTCGAGGAGATTACAAACTTTTGTTCGATGTATTTCAAGCCTCATGTTGCAACTAATAGAACGAGAGCTTCCAGAAACGACGAGGGAGATCATGAAAGTAATGATTCAATACTGAAGGTATTCAATGCTCCAGAAAAGCCATCGGGTAAGATGAGAAGAGATATCTGAACGATAATGAGCTAAGGGCTGCTCAGGTGTATGTATTACTCAACTGCGACGAGGAAGAAGTAGTAAAACTGGAGGGGTAAGTAAATAATATGTCTACATTATTTTAATAGTGTTGAGAATGATACTATTACATTAATTGCACGATGTTGTTTTCAGCATATTTAATGATGATGTGAGGTCAGGTAGGCCACACATAACAGAAGAAGAACTAGAACAAGAAATGAGGCGTTATTTTTATCATGGTTGAGTGCATATGTAAGACTTGAGAACTCTGTAATTACTTTCTGTATATGCACTTGATTGGAAAGCTTAATTGCTTCTTTCGTGGTATTTAGGTCGATCATCCATACGCAAGACTTGAGAATGAGTCTATTAGAACGCTAGCCAAGAGACCAATTTATACTACAAAAATATGGCCAAGCTACTGTGTTAATGGGTTTAGGTTCAAGTCAACAACTTGCCCGATCAGAGACAACTTTGTGGATCTCGACTCCACCAAAAACAACTGTTTGTGTATTAGATCTTCGAACTACAAAGATGTTGATGCGGGCAACATTTCTATGGCGTGCTACGAGAGATCGTGGAGCTGACATATAGTTATGGAATAGAGCCTGCTAAGATTGTGTTATTCAGGTATGATTGGTTCGATCCGATTGAAGGTCAAGGTTGGAAAGTAGACAAGCACGGTCTTGTTGATATAAACTATCGACGTCGATATCAAGCCTATGAACCATTTGTCCTATCAAGTCAGGCTCAGCTCGTGTACTTTACAAGTTATCCTAAACGGGGAACAACAAGGTCGGACTGGTGGACAGTATGCAAGACCAAAGCTAGAAATACCTTTGAGGTTGACGATATAGCATATCAACAGGATGAACTACCTCTTGTAACAAATATTATAGAAGTGGACACGACGGAAGTTCCTCATTACACATCTAATTATGTAGAAGAAGTAGAATTATCTGAAGAGGAAGATGCAGATGAAAGTGAAGATGTAGAGGAGGAAGAAGAAGAAGAAGAAGAGCTAAACGAACTAGATGAATTTTCAGAAGAGGATTAAAATCTGTGATGTCTAGCATATAAATATATTTTTGTAATAATAAATCTGTGACACTTTAGTGACACTTTAGTGACACTTTTATCTGTGACCATGATATTTTTAAAAAATTTGTGATGTCTATCATAATAATAAATCTGTATTTTTGTTTTATTGTCATATGTTATTATCAGGTATGACTAGACCATCTGGACGACGCGAAGGATTTTACATTAGCCAGTCCCGTCAGCCTCGGCGTGGGGATGGAGAGGGCAGTTCCGTACCCTCATCCTCATCTCCGAGTACGCCATTGTACCGTTCTGTTCCCGGTCCATTATCGGGACAGGGCAGTTCCAGCAGGTTACCGACTCCTCCCTCGTCGTCCAGCCCTTCCTGATCCCGCGTCCAGCAGGTTGCCGACTCCTCCCTAGTCGTCCAACCTTCCTGATCCCGCGTCCAGCATCCCTGATCTCCCGTCCAGCATTCCTCCTGTCGACGGCTCTATGGGGGGAGCCGACGCCGAGCATATGGAGGACGGCGATCAGACTGATCCTGCCCAGGCAGGAGGTGAGAGCGACCCTCCATGCGCTCCCCCGGACGAGACACGTATGGAGATTTGGACGGACGGGCCTATGAAGTAAGTTAATTAATTAATATATTTCTCAAATGATTATATGTACATATATATTCATGAAAAATTATTTTGTATAGATATCGGCCTTCTGCAGTACAGAGACAGCTGGAGACATTTCTGAGGCAGAACTATGGTGGGGCTTGGATTAACTACTCAGATGCTCCCAGATAGGAAGGCCTTTTGGTTCGCCCACTTCAAGGTAAAAAATTTGTTTATTTTTAAATTTTAATAATCATTTGTGTATATTATACAACTTTTGTATTTTACTTCTTGTAGAGGACCTATTTCTATCCACCACACCGGACGGCGAGGATTGAGGGCCAATTTTCTGCCGTCGCAGCCAAGCTCATCCGTGATGTGATCGATGACCAGAAGCGTCGGGATCGCTCCGGAAGGCCGATCCAGGGTTGGATTACGCCAGAGCAGTGGACTGCGATGAAGGCTAGATTCAGCGAGCGCAGGTAAGTGGTGTGGTGGCTCCATTCCGATGACGGAGCATTTTTATCGTCTGGTACGTTTCCTATGACGGACATTAATTTATATATAGTTCGATAGAATGTTTAATACTAATAATAGATATATATTTTAACAGGTAAAATGGGTGATGACCCGAACATGGTGACCATCTTCCTGGTCACCCATCGGAGGGCTGGGGAGTTCATTGACGAGAGGGCGACGCAGGCATATGTACGTTCTATTCTTTATATTAATACTATAATTTAGAAACAGAAAAATAGATATCAATATAGACTTTATCAAACACTTACACGTTAGCAAACATGGTCTAGGCCGAGTTTGTTCGGCTACAGAAGGAGGCGGCTGCTGCTGCTGCTGCTAGTGCGCAAGCAGAGGGAGGGCTGGTACTTCCTCCCAGCCGCCTACAGATCCATCGTCGGACGAGCTCTGGATGACCGCCGTTGGCGGTCTTCAGAAGGGTACGTACTACGGTACGGGATCCTACGGCGCGTATTTGGCTTCGGAGTCATCCCGAGCCCCCTCTGTCAGTGGCAGTCTCCGGCTACGCAGGTGTAATGTCCCAAATTCGTGATACGTATTTAGTGTACGTATACGTGTTTTGGACCCTATTTTATTTATTCATGGTTAGTTATCTTGGTTTATTTTGTATTGGCTTGGTTTTATTGGCATTGATAGTTTAATTGGTTTTAATGATTCATTGATTTATTTGGGCTTGGTTTATTCCTGGGTTGGTTCGGTTTGGGATTGCTCTTGGTTCATCATGAACCAAGGGGTGAACCTCCTACCTACCACCACCACTCATATTTATTACCTATTCTTCTTCTCTCTCTTCATTATCTCTTCTTCTTCCATTTACTCCCTTCACCTACAAGAGAGAAGAGAGAGGTCTAGGTAAGTACAACTTGCTTCCACAAGAGAGCTCATTTTATTGTTCCATTAGCTTCTCCTTATGTTTCTAAGACACATTAGAACTTGTCATTTTCCATTTTGAGGCTTTAATTTTTGTAGATCTAAAAATTAGTTATTTTCGGATTTTGGTAGTTTTGATCTATCAAACTTTCTTGTTTTCAAGTTTTGATGGTTTCATGTTGTAGAGAATTTATTCTACCCAATTTTGACCTTTGAAAAGTCAGATTTGGACTTATTTTGACCAAGTTATGGACTTTTGAAGCTTTTAGGTTCAACCCATGGAGTTCTTGCAGATTTGGAGAAGACAGTGAGCAGTGCGCGAGCTTTTTAGCTTGTGCCACTGAGCTGCGCGCGCTCTTTAGCGCAGAGCAGTCCGACCATACGCTGCCTTTTGGGAGCGTATGTCTTGCATACGCTCACTTGGGTGACAAGGAGTCGTATGGAGTCCATACGCTGCCTTTTGGGAGCGTATGTCTTGCATACGCTCACTTAGGTGACAAGGAGTCGTATGGAGTTCATACGCTGCCTTGATGAGGAGTCGTATGGAGTCCATACGCTGTCTTTTGGGAGCGTATGTCTTGCATACGCTCACTTGGGTGACAAGGAGTCGTATGGAGTTCATACGCTGCCTTGATGAGGAGTCGTATGGAGTCCATACGCTGCCTTTTGGGAGCGTATGTCTTGCATACGCTCATTTGGGTGACAAAGAGTCGTATGGACCTCATACACTGCCTTTTGAGGCGTATGGATGACTTGCACTGAGCGTATGACTTGCACTGAGCGTATGACTTGCACTGAGCGTATGACTTTTGCACTGAGCGTATGGCCTTTGGCTGACTTGGTCTTATGTCAGCGTGTCAGATTTGGTTTTATTTTTCTTAAGCTTGGCTCTTCTATAGTCCTGTATATTGATATTTTATTAGATATTTATGCC
>JANAVB010043017.1:2484981-2659981 GCA_029216955.1 Iris pallida
GACGTGCCCGAAACAATGACAAGTCGTACATGACGGAGGTACCCATTCATACTCAATGGTCTGCACACACCGTCTCCCCATTGGGAAGCATTAGTTCTATTTGTCTGGGTAACTCACAGGCGACTTCGATCTCTATAAAACCCGAGCATACGACAGCCTCTTACGTCTCGCAGTCAGGAGATCTGTTCTCAAAGGGTTTCCCACCATGCTTGCCATCTTCATGATTGCTGGAGTACTCCATAATTGCGGGGAAAGCCAGGGAAATCTAATCCAGATAGGAACACTCGTGAGACGGTCTTTTGCAAAGCACGATTCTGGCCTCCATCTCCTGAGGACGACTAATCTGCCATCAAACGTCTATGGACCCCCCTCCAAAATTCGATCCAGGTCTTCAGCTAAATCAAATCTAATAAAGTAGAAACCATTCTCTCTGGAAAAATCTCCATCTCTCCTTTGGGTCTCCACATCCGCAAGGCATATGCTTTTAACTGTCCATAGTATGGTCTGTTGCCCATAACATAAAGAATCAATGTGTTTCTCCAGAACTCCGTGGTTTCTTCAATGTCATCGGACGTTATCTCCACCACCTTCCTTCCATCTATTACCTTCGGCTCCACATATTGAAGTTCTACCTCCTCCTGAATTTTACCTGGTTTACACAAATCCGCCCAAGATATAGGAGTCGGCATCGAGCTCTGCCTGGCAGTACGATTCTGATTTCTACTATCTCCTTCCACATCGGCAGCCGCACGTGTCTTCTCCTCTCCCCTCCACATCAACCATCGGAGGTATCCGACCTCGTCCTCCCCCAAGATCAGTCGGCCGACCCTGTCCGCCCCTTGACGAGTTGCCGGAGGCATCCCTCTTCTAGGCGGTGCTGCCTGTTTCGCCGGTATGGATCTGTTTGTCCATTGATTGGGCTGCCATCCGTAACCTCCCGAATATCGATCCTTCCTTCCCTGCGGCCCCTGCCGCCGCCGCCTCTCCACTGTGGTCCACCCACCCCCCTCGTCGCGAGGTGCGTCGACTCCTATTCCTTGGGGGACATCCACCGCTGTTCTCGTCGCCCCAAGGAAGAGTCTCCAGGCGGAAACCCTAGGTTCTGCATTTTATATATATATATATATATATATATATATAATATATATATATATATATATAATATATAGAGAGAGAGAGAGGTGTTAATTATAGGTATATAATAGAGGTATATAATAAATATATCTAGGTATATTTAGTTATTATATATTAACAAAAAAACACAAATAAACCCAAAAATCGAATAAACCGAAAATCGAACCGATTTAATTCGGTTCAGTTCTGTCATTGACCAATTCAGTTCGGTTTCGATTTTGCTTATTCGGTTTCGGTCAAATTCGATTTTCGGTTATTCGGTTCGGTTGCCGAATACTTACCCCTAGTCGGATCCACTTTAACTAGAATAACCAAATTCTTTTCTTTTCTTTTTTTTTTTTAGAAAATAGAATAACTAAGGTTACACTTGGGCCTCGTTTGGTTCACGGAATGGAAGGAAAAGAAAAATCAATTTATTAGCATTTTCCTTCATTTAGAAAATTACAATGTTCATTGATTTTCCTTTCGAGAGTTTGAAAATGCAAGGCGGAAAAGTAATTTCTTGCTTGGATAGATGGAATCACTTTTTTCATAATTTTTCTTCCATTGGAAAATATTTTATTTTCTCCTCAATTCCTTTGGCACACAAACATAGGAAAGTAACCACTTTACTTTTCCAACCCGATGATTCCGCGAACCAAAAGGAAGAGGCTTAATCACATAACTACAATGGGTAGGGTCTAAGGCCTTCTCCAATGCGGGTTTCTATCTTCCCTATTTCTAGCACATAAATCCAATTTTAAAAAAAAAAACCTCCCGAGAAATATTCTATGACAATTTCTATTTGGAGAATTTATATAAGAATTTCTACATCTAGAAATCCTCATAAAAATTCATCTCTCTCGTACCAATTAATATTGGACCCCACACCATTAAATTGATCATTTCGTTTATTATCACATATGATAGAATTAGAGAACCATTGGAGTTTTTTTTTTTTTTAATATGCAATTTCTATATGGAAACTCTACCAATTAGAATATAAATCCAATTATAGAAATTTTCATTGGAGATGGCCTAACTTTGAAAAAATCCACTATAATTTTAAAACTTTACAAAATATATAGGATCAATTTTGATTAATTTACCATTTTATCCGAAACTCCATTTAGTATCAAATATAAAGTACAAATCAAATTATTTTATTCTTAATGACCGTTTATTTTGAATATATAATTTATTTCGAACAAACAAAATGAAACATAATATGTAATTTAAATTAATTTTACTGTATTTTTTTTGAACTTTAAAAGTATGTGCTATGTTATTAAACACTCGATCATCTAATATTCAAAAATCCTAAAGGAACTCGTGAGGACTTATTTTTTAAACTCTGCTATAAAAAATCGTTTGATTACATACATCTCATTCTTTGATTTTTCTAAAGTGCCTATAAAAAAAATCTAAATCTAATAATTTTGTTTTTATACACGTGCTTGTAAGTTCCTATTGTAAGTTTATACTTTAGTTTATGTAGTCTAACCTTTTAATATTGGATATCCACCCCACACCCCAGTCGCAGAGAAAGATCTAAGAAAACTAAATTTTTCATGAGAAAATCATTACAAGGTGAAAACTATGTAAAAGATAAATTAATTTCACAGAACTATCTTACTAAGGAAAATTATTCCATGAAAAAAATTCAACGAAATTAATTTGAGTGTTTGATTACCATTATTTCAGAAATCCTATGGGTTGCATCAGTTTTATTTTCCACTATTTTAGAGAAAAATATGAGAAATTATAGATTTTTGAAAATAATTTTTTTGGAAATATATGCTATCAAATGTTATGGATGTTGAAAAATTTGCGATAAAATATTTTTCAAAAAAAAAAAAAAAAAAAGCTCAATCGAAGTATCGAACACAATCTTATTTTTTTTACTTTTACAACATTATCATGTTCCTCGTGTGAAAAAGCAAGAGCCCAAGCAAGCAAGCAACCATAACTTGCCAAGATGGGGTGGTCGATTGGTGGAACTCGGAAAAGCCTTCCACCTCCCTCTCTGGAAGTCACTTCCGGACAAACACGTTTCGTGCTTCCCATGGGGGGCAGGTGGGACCCACCACTACGGCATGAGATTGCGATTGTGAGTGCGAATCGTGTACAAAATGGAAGGTGCATGATGATCAATGGTGTGGTATCGGAAGAAAATTTGAATCATTGTCACGTCTTCATCAAACTCTGCCTACAACCACACACACGCACTAATTATCGAGTTCGACTACAGAAGCTCAAAGGCCACGTTTGGTTCGCAGAAAAGGAAAAGGAAAGGAAAGGAAAGGAAAGGGAAGAAAATTCAATTTCTTGTTCTTCTTGTTTTTTTAAAATTTTTATAATTTATATTAATTTTTGTTTTGTGCTTTTTTCCGTTGGAAACTTGAATGGCTAGAGGGAATCATTTTCTCTTAGGCCTCGTTTGGTTCGCGGAATGGAAGGGAAAGGAAATCAATTCCTTGTCATTTTCTTTCCTTTGAAAAACTTTAATTCCTATTGATTTTTATTTCCGATGTTTGGCAATGCCAAGGAATTTGGAAAGGAAAGTGAATACTTCAATGTGGAAAAGTGATTCCTTCCTTGGATGGATGGAATCACTTTCCCCCCTAATTTCCCTTCCATTGGGAATCACTTTCCTTTCCTCCTCAATTCCTTGGGCGCCCAAATATAGGAAAGTAATCACTTTCCTTTCCCAACCGGGAGATTCCGCGAACCAAACGAGGCCTTAGGGGTGTGTTTGATTGCAAGGTGAAAAATACATAGAAAAGAAATTAATTCCATGGAATTATTTTCCTAGGAAAAAAATTCCAAAGAATTTTAAAAATTTTCATGGAAAACTTAATTTTGTTGTTTGATTGTCATTATTTTCCACGGAAAATAGTTATTTTCCATAGAAAATGATATTTTCCTATGGGTTAGACAAGTTTCATTTTCCACCATTTTAGAAGAAAATATGAAAAATGATAGTTTTTTGGAAAATAATTCCATGGAAAATATAAGCTATCAAACACTACAATTGGTGAAAAATTTGTGGTAGAAATATTTTTCATTGAAAATTACTTTTCTTTTCTTCTTCAGTTTTTGACATCCAAACAGTGGCCTCGTTTGGTTCATAAAATCTTCGAGTTAGAAAAAAAAAAAGTGATTACTTTACTATATTTGGGTGCCAAAGAAATTGAGGAGGAAAGGAAAGTGATTCACAATGGAAGAAAAACTAGGAAGAAAAGTGATTCTATCCATCTAAGCAAGAAATCACTTTCTTACATTGAAGTAATCACTTTTCTTTCCAAATTCATTTACATTTCCAAACATCGGAAAAGAAAATCAATGAAAAATAAAAATTTTCAAATGAAAGAAAATGACAAGGAATTGATTTCGTGAACCAAACGAGGCCAAATATAAGCTCAAATAATTTTTCTTTCCCAACGCCATAATTTTGCGAACAAAATGAGGCCAAATCGAAGCTCAAATAAAACATAACCATACGTGGTATTATTTTTATTTTAGATGTCTGAACTTTTTCTGTTTAGATTTTTGAAAATAAATTAAAGGATGAAACGCAATAACCATTAGTACTCGATTTCTAAATTTGGGAACTCATGAGTTCCTTAGGATTTTTGTTTTGCACTATATATATTGGACATTTTTAAATATTCAAATAAGGGCAGGATACAGTAATTTAAACATTTTTTGTGTTTTTACTTTAACATGCTAATCTCCATGTAGTGATGTCTTCTATAACTGGTAATTTATAAGCTCGAATCTTGAATTCATAATTTACCACTTAGCTTGTAAATCCGAACAAAGAGATTATAACATTCAACAAATTTAATAATACAAAACATGTCCAAGTAATCGTTATCCTTTCTTCGTAACTAACTCTATTATAACATTCATCAAATTTAATTATACCAAATAATCGTAATCCTTTCTTCGTAAATAACTCGTTTCAAACTTTTTAAATCTTTTTAAATTATCAAATATTTTTTTTTTTTGAAATCGGAAATTGCATTAACACTTTAAGGATTACATAGTTCATGTCATTAAGAACATGAGATGAAACACATTCAGGAGTATCATCATAAGAAAATAGATGATTTGATTGACTAAAAAAGAAAGTATATGAAGCTTGATGAAGAGCTTCAGCAGCCAAATAATGTGCACATGAATTTGATAATCTGTTGACGAAGCCGAAGGAAATAACACCAGAGGAATTAAGAACTCTCCTAGCATCTTCAATAGTATGCCTGACTCGCCAAGGAACTGATACCCAATTGAAATTAATAGCATCAATCAGAGGTTTGCAATCACCTTCAATAATCACATGGTTGATCTCTGCACTGGAATATAATAACAATGCTAAACGTAATCCCATGGCCTCCGCTTCAATTGGACTACCACCACCCTCTATCTTGGAAAAAGCTTTCATGAAGCAACCATTTGTATCACGGAGAATAGCTGATGCAGCCATTTTTCCATCCACATACGCGTCATCAAAATTAATCTTCCAAGTATTAGGGGTAGGCTTGATCCAATATGTTGGATGGTGAGGTTCCTCCATAGTGTTACCAGAAATAAAGTTCTTTAAGTTGATAGCTTCAAACTTGGCCTTCATACTGACAGCTTCAGTGTAGATGCTTTTCACACAAATTGGCTTTTGTTCAAATACAGATTTGTTCCTAGCCTTCCAGATGAACCACAAGTGATAAAAAACAAATGAGATTTTGTCTTGATCTCCCTCCGTTAACAACTCAGTAATAAAAGCTATCACCGATGTTGAACTGATGATTCGATGAGCAATTGATGAATGATATGCCATAATGTACCTGTAATTGGACTATGGAGAGTTAGATGATCAAGGATTTCTGGATATACCTGACAGAGTGGACAATTGGCATCAATATGAGCAAGTCGTCTATTGATGTTTGCATTGTTGGAAGGGAATTGGACATGAGCCTCCAGATGAACATAAGGACCCTGGGACTTAGATTTTTTAAAGCCCAGAGTTTGCGCCATTGCTTGAATCCATTACTGTTGGTACACTGCTCGCTTGTAGAGAGTTTTTCATGGATAACTCTATAAACAGATTTTGTGGTAAGGACACCATCACTAGTATGTTTCCACACTAGTTGATCTGAATTGCAATTAGTAGATAGGGAGATCTTCAAGATGGCATTGGCTTCAGTAGGAGGGAATAGAAGATTGATAAGATTACTCTTCCAACTAGTTGTTGCCTGATTAATAAGATCACTCACTTTAGTAGCCCAACGGGGAGCAAAACTATAACCAGATACCTTCGAATGCGGCAAGGAGGGTACCCATGGATCAGTATAAATGTTGATTTTAGTTCCATCTCCAACAGACCAAAAAACATTATCAAATAAGAAATCTCTGCTACGCAGAAGACTAATCCATATACTCGAAGAAGAAGAGGAAGGAATTGCTGTCCAAAAACAATCAGTCTTCAGGTATTTTGCCTTAAGTAGGGAAGCCCAGTCCGAGTCAGGATTGATCAGAAATCTCCATGCTAATTTGAGTAGAAGAGATAAATTTGTGATGTGAGGATCTCTAAAACCCAATCCACCTTGATATATTGGCTTTGAAAGAACCTCCCATGAAGTGTAATGAAGTTTTCTTTTCATTATTACCCCACCAAAAGTCTCTTTGAAATTGACTCAATTTATTCGTAATCTTCTTAGGGATATGATAAGAGATAGGTAATAAGTAGGGAGGGATGCCAATGTAGATTTAATCAGAACTGCCCTACCAGCATGTGACAAACAACTTCTTTTCCAACCTTGAAGGCGGGTGGAGGTAGCAGAAATGAGATTTGAATATGTACTTGCTCTGATCTTTGATTGAAGAAGGAGATGTCCCAAGTATTTGTCAGTCTTACTCATCAATTTAACACCCAACATATCAAGATATAGTTGGCGCATAATTTTGTCAGTTTTATTGGAGAAAAACATGGAAGATTTCTCGAAATTGATACGCTGACCTGTCCACTGTTCAAATGTTTGAAGGATAATCTTGACTTGATTGACATTGTGAAGAGAGGATTTGCCAAAGATGATAAGATCATCATCAAAGGATAGATGCGAATAGGTAGTAGGGTGTCGATGTATTTTGATACTATCATAAAGACAACTTCTATCCATGATATTGAGAAAAGTGGATAAAATCTCCATACACATTATGAATAGATAAGGGGAAAGAGGACATCCCTGACGGATACCTCTACTAGGATAGAATGTTGTTGATGTTCTCCATTAATCAAAATTGCAAAAGATGTCGTAGATACACATTGCATGATAATAGAATGAGAAAGTCCAGTGAATCCGAAACCTGAGAGGACTTGCTGAAGGAGACTCCATTCAATCCTATCATATGCTTTAGACATATCAATTTTTGTTGTCAAAAATAGACATCTAGATCAACAATTAATAGTTAAATAATTTTGGTTACAAAAAAAAACTAATTTTTAAATTATTAAATAATTTCTAATTTTATTGTTATTTGAAAGTAAACTTGAGGGTTAAATAGTTTTATGTCGTGTTAATAAAAGTTTTTGACGATGAACTTATGAATTTTTTTTATTTATACTGAATTTGTATTTTAAATGATATAATAATATTTGAGAGAAAAATAATAAATTCATATATTTATAATACATTTTAAAATAATAATAAAAACAAACCATAGAAGTGTAATATATAATTATGAAAAACAAACATGCACTTTAAAGTACTAGCACTGCATATCTATGAAAGAAAAGAAAAAAAAACACACCAGTCATAAGTGTGTAAAAGTTATTCATTTCATATAGATCCAATAATGTTTTCATAGAGATCCAACAATGCTATTTGCTGACTGTCAGCTACCTGAAGGAAACCTCCATTATCCAGACTCAGGACCAACGGTAAAGTTATAAAACATGATGCACAGCACAAAAGGATTTGTGCAGAAGTCGTCCAATGATTTAGCAATACAATCTTCCCAATTAATCAATGGAATTTACCAATTTGGTTTTCAATATAAAAGCTATAGTCCGACCCAAATCTGCTCTTTTATTTTTCAACATTTCAACAGTTAAATTGATTTCTCAACATTCAGCTTTAGCCATATTCAAAATTCAAACATAGGTAAGGATACAATCACACCAAAGAGGTACAAAGGGGGAAGAACTCATTTCCTTATATTGCTTGCCCAATATGAAGATCAAATCCTCCTTACCAAGTTCCCTAATTCCCTAATACATACTACATTGAACTCATATCTCCTCAAATGGTGCTTCGCGCCATTTGGCTGCCGTTATAGCGCAATTAAACTACCTTCACCATATACATACGCTAAGAAAAGACGTATTTATCTCTTTTCGCCAGAAACCTTCACTTCAGACTGTGTGGTAACGAACACCTCCTCCCTTTGGGGGCGGTTTTTGTAGATGACCCACAAGATGAGGCAGAGCATGACTCCAGCAGAGATGAGGGCCATCCCAGCATTCACCAACCGAAGTGCATGATCCAGATCAGGGCAGTACATTGTGGTGATAGAGTGGAAGGTCTCACGAACAAATTGGCAGTCTCTAAGGCTGAGAAGCAAGGGGGTGTAATGATCGAGGGCATAGCTCACGTTCACGGCAGCCACCAGTTGGGTGTATATATCTGGCGTGATTCTTCCTGGAGTCATACAGGATCCTGATTCTGAAACTTCACATGTATAGTTCTGCCAGACCTGAAATTTTGAACAAGGAGTGATTAGGTAATAAACAATGTTGTTCATGGTCAGATGAGATACACTACTGCTAGCTTACAAGTAATTATAGTGTAATACTAAATAACTATTGAAAAAGTTCCATCAAGTGGAGGAAACCCTAAAGTCTGGAAACAAATAGTCCACTTTATCATAGGAAAATGACTTTCTAAGATCCAAGGAGCGATATGGTCGATTAACGTACATTCTAGTGAGCGATTTTAGGGTTCCAGAAAACAAATTATGGACAGAAATCAGATCTAGAATGACAATTAAAGCAAAACTATAAAACTTTAAGCCAACTTGAAATAGAAGCAAGCAAGAGCATCAGGATTTAATCCCATTGATCTCAGAATTGGATGAATAGTTTTCGCTTCAGACATTAGAGTTACAGCTAAATCTTCACACATGACACAACTAGACACCGCAAAAAAATAGCTAGGGTATATGACCTTAACTGATCAACAATTGTTGGATGATGAAACTGAAAGACAAGCTTTTATATGTTGAATAGGAGATGTACCTAATCACTATTAAAAGAACAGATCTTGTTTCCAACATACAACACCAAGAAAAATAGCAAAGGCAAGAAAGGTAACCGATAAAGGTGGATAGGAAGAGAATTCATGACATCTAAGAAAGGTTCACTGGCCAATAGCGATACGTATCGCCAATATCATATCGATACTCACCCCCCACCGACACCAACTGAAACCGAGATCGTCTCTCTCTTAAATGGTGAATTCAACATGGAAAAAGAGAGAAAAGTATTGTTTTTGTGTGTGTGCGTTAAGAGAGGGGGGGGGGGGGGGGGGGGGGGGGGGGGGGGGGGGGGGGGGTTGGTGATATTGACACACCATGCTAGAAAGTGTTGATAAAAAAAAAAAAAAATTATCGTCACAATGCAACCATTACCATTTGTCGAATTATTTACTATACATTCACATCGTTCATACATTATATTATTCCATTCAAACTCTCCCTCTTGTGGGTGAATAATCTCTCTTGTGGGTAAATAATTTAGCAGTTTTTAATATCCCATTCAAAATTAACAGGAAATGACAAAAGTAATACATAATGTTATGTCTAAATGTGTCAAATATTTTTCTAGCTCCCTTTTTCTTCGTTATACTCTTCTATACATAAATTGAGAATATATGGACCAGTTACCTTAGGATCTACCTTTCCCCTGTCATCGACTTTTGGGTTGCCAGTCCCTGGTAGATAGTTAATTACCAACTTTGTTTAATTGCAGCAAAATGAATGCATAAAGTAGATATTTATTGCCAAATGCAGCACAGCAGGGGGTTGTGTGTTTTTTTTTTTTAAAATCCTCCGTAGTTGTCTGGTATAGGAAAGTAGCTAGACAAAAAGTAAGGCATATGAAGGGTCTATATCTAGAAAGCATTACGTGTGCATCAGGATGTGAAAGTTGGGAAAAGTTCAGAAAAAGAAAACCTCCGAAAAGGGCTCAACTGACACGGATATGTAAAGAAAGGTTATGGGTTGCCAGTCCCTGGTAGAGAACTAACAAGGAACTCGATTGAAGAACCATCTGGAAGAGAACAAGAGTAAGGTTATGGGAGTTCATTTGAGCAAAGAAGTAATAACGCATCAAGGCAGCAGAATATGTTTCCAATGGAACACCAAGTTAAATGAGTTGCAGAAGCAACAAATGAAAATAGACTAGCCAAAGTAGCATATAATTTCTAATACATACATGAAAACTATATATACTTTATGGTCGTAAAAAATGAGATGGAATTTATAATTCCAATAAAAATGTATACTCACCATTGATGCATTGTCAAATGACACTTCCTGAGGTTGACACTGCTGACTAAGCAGACTGGAATTATACGGAGAACATAGTGAAGGCATCAGGGTTCCAGACTGGTTGTAAAAAAAAGAATTGCTATTCTGAGGCGGGCTGTTTGAATTGGCAATTGAAAATATTGCTGTGTTGACCATATTCACAAGCTGTCGAATCACATCTTTACTCTGGTAGAGTGTCTTATTAGTAGTTTGTTCGTCTACACATGGGAGAATGTTACTGAGAGCAGTCTCTGCTTGTGGATAGCGCACCCATTCATCCATGGAGGTACATGTATCACCTACAGCACTGCAAGGTGAAGAAAAAGAGTGAGTCCCTAGAGCCAGTACTAAATTATAGTGTGCGTTTTCCTCTATGGAATTAGATTACAGTATTCTAGATGAAGAAATATAGTGGGCCCAAGAGCTAGCATAAAATCAAAATGGTATCACTATCGTGTAATATAACACACACAAACAGAAAGAGACTACGCACATACTGCAGAACTAAGAAAAGTGGGCTCAAAAAATATAATGAGAATCCAAATCTGGTCAGAGAAGAAAGTTCATCAAAACAGAAAAGTTCAACACTTTCAAGAACTGATTTGACCGCAACAAACCCACCGCATGAGTACATGTGATCTACCAAGTCATTTAAGAAGAAATAGTATGTCATACGAATGCCAAAATCCGATGTTGTCGGTCTGAAACTGCCGGTACACATACTCATATATAGTCGATATCAATGTGTTCATATTTCATGCAAGTCAACTGGGATGAAAACTCACTTGTTGATGATAACAAAAACGCCACAGAGAAGAAATGTAACTGCCACAAGTAGCCACCCACTCATAATAAATCTGAAAGATGAAAAAAGAACCTTATAAAGGCTATTCTACAAATTAATGAAGCAACGAACATAACCATATATACTGAACTAAGATACGGAATCTTTGCTTACATGTACATTGCATGTTTGTGCCCCAAAATTGAGAGTACTGCACAAGGATAAAATACTTAATTAAGATAAAGGGACAAAAGAGAGCCAATGCATCAATACTAAGCGAATAAGAATACGTACAAAAACCTATTATGGCAAGTAAGAGCATGACCGCTGCTACCGTAATCAATGCACTCCGCCTAACAGAAGAGGAAAAGGCATAAGTGCAATGCAAGAATGAAATACCACCATATAAAGAGAGAATAAGATGTCAACTCGTACACATTGTTGACGACTCTTTTGATTTTTCCAGAAGTTTCATATGTTTTCTCTGATAAGGTGCTAGCTGCACTATTCAAGTCTCGATTCAACTTGTCAATTTCATTCTGAACATCTAATGGAAGATAAACCTCTTCTACATCTATTGTCTTTGCAAATGATAGAAAACCTGTGACATTCCTTAGAATCTGAACAGTAAAATCTGACTGATTTACCACAAAATTTAAGGTATCCAGCAATTCATCATGGAACTCATCCTGCCCAACGGATAGAAGAATGCATCCAGTTCTGGCAGAAATGACGAGGAAAGAACTATGAGAACCGTACATAGATAGGACAAAATGAGTAGCATAAAACATGTAGCATCTGATGCAGGTATATATATACATATATTGCAATACAGTATATTAGGATATGTAAATGCCACAGTTAAACTTCTAGTAATAACAGATACCAAACTATGACTATCAGAAATCTACTCAGGTTTCAACTTTGAACTAATTTCACTAGAAAATAGTATCCTGAAAATACTTCAGCATGCATGCCTCTCAATTTTGAATAAGAAACTTCAGGATTCAACAACTATAACATAAAATGTACATCTATTATGTTGCACGGACAGGATATTACGCAGGAAGGACACGGTGAAACAGACATGACACCCATTTGGTGTCCTACTGTATTTTGGAGTGCTCAGGTTGCGTCTGATACGAGTCTGACATGACATGGCTCAGATTTTTCAAGTGTCCGTGCTGCTTAGCATCTGTATCTCAACTTCCTATGGAATAAAAATATCAAATGCTATAGGTGCCCACACGCATGTACATCGACAAACAAGTAACACAGACCCGCACAAAAAATGAGGAGAGAGATTGAGATTAGTATAATCTCTAATAGCACGTGAGAATTTTTTCTCAATTAACCTAGCATTACCGTAATGATTTCACAACCTCCGTAACTGATTCCAGTCATACTTTCATGGACACAAATCAGGATAAATAAAAGGAAGATAATCATGAAGAAAACGTATTATTCATGACCTAGCTTTACATGAATGTATGACTATGAATGCATGCATCTTAGTATTAGATGTAATATATATGTGCAATCTACAAGTAATATGTATATGTATATGTATGTAAGCAAGCAAAATATGGTTTCTTGTAATGAAAGTATAATTGACCAAAGGTTAAGAAATTTTATGATGGGACACAAAATTTATGGATGTAACGGAAGTATCTGTGGTAATAAAATAGAATTGACCAAAGATTTAAGAACATTACGATGCAGCAGTTGTGAATAACAGCAACAAGGCAAGACAAATACGCTGAGAACGATATGATCCATTGTCTTTGGTGCCAATCCTCCATTTACAGCAATGATGTGCTCCTAAAGCTAATCCGAAAGAAATAAACCATAATAGTGCAAGAACGAATCCAGCAACTCCAGTGAAACCAACAGACTGCAAGACAAGTTATTGAGTAAGAAAAGCATCAACTTAGCTCCACGCGATGATTTCAAGAAAATGTTAAGTCTTAAAAAGGTCCTCATTGTTTAACTTAAAGTTCAAAGGGGCATCGGAGGATCTCAAATAAATGCTATAGCATCTTAGCAAACATGGAAAAAAAAAATCTCTCTCAAGACACATTTGCGAGACTACGGGAATCCTCTTCTACCATTAGACTCTAGTAAGGTAACGACACAATTGTCGTATACTTCTTTCAAGCCTTCTTACTTTCTCAACGAATGATTTGTAAGATGTTGGTGCATGCAATTTTAAGTTCAGGAACAAATGGCATTCAGACAAGAAAAAGTGGTCTAAACATTACTTTTACTGTAGTAACTGTTAGTAATTTTGTTATCGTTTATATAGTAATTGTTGTTGTTCCGTAATTGCTATTGTTGTTGATGTTATTATTACTACTAGCAAAGACATTGTAGAAGAGTATGGTATGTTTTAGGTCTAATGTAGGATTGTAGATTGTTCGAGTCAAATACATTTAGTCAAAGATTTGGTCTAGATGTATAGATTTGGTATGTGTCTACATCTCCTTATTGAACTCCATACTGAACCTATAAGGTTACATTTATATTCTTGACTTATTAGAGTATTTCTCTAATTATATGTTTATGATATTACATACTTCGACTCCAAAAGTTTGAATATTTCCTTCTCACAAAAATTATCAATGTGATGAGATCTAGAAGTTGCAACTTTTACAAAGTAATGCCCCGAAGGCAGTTCCTTAAGGCCACGTTTAGTACGCGGAATTGGAGCCTTGGGAAAGGAAAGTGATTACTTTCTGTGAAACCCATTATTTGGTAATAAATTATTAAATAGTGTTTTAGTATTATTATCATTAGTATTCCTAAAATTATTATTATTATTATTATTATTATTATTATTATTATTAAATATTTTGGAGTGCAAACAATTTCGAAAATAATAATAACACGGATCTTTGGATTCAGACCCAGACCCGAGTCCGAGCCCAGACCCAGGCCTGAGCCAAACCCAATTCCTTTCCTCTCCTTCTTAATTCTGATTTATGACTTGGTTTAAAAAAAAAAAAAAAACTATTTGTAGCTGGTCCCGTAGGACCAGCACCCCTCAAAACCCACACACACGAATTGGCCCATTCTCCCGAACCCCCCTACTATTTCTCCCTGCATTTTCTCTTTACCACAAGACAATTCCCCTCTCTTCCACACGAGCACAACCACCCCTTATTTACTTCCACTCTTCCCTCTCTCTGCTCACCAATATTAACTCTCTCCTCTCTCTTTCACTTCCTCACAGGAGAACAAAGTTTTCCCTCACCTCTCTATACTCTCACCTCTCTCTACTCCATTTCCCCCAAACCCCCAAACCCTCATCCCCGGCCAGTGCTCCGTCGCTCGCGGCCCTGACCCTTGGCCGACCGCCGACTCACTCCGTCGACCCGCGTCCTCGCCCGCCGTCGAGTTACCCCTTCGGCGACCCCGACCAGCGCTCCCTGCGAGCGCGCGTCCGCCCCGCCTAGCTCCGGCCGACAGCGCCGCCTCGCCGACGTCCGGCGACCCCCTCCTGTCCGGCCGACCGTCGCCCCCGACGCCTATGAGCGCCGCCCCTTTTTCGCGGCTGAGCCGCCGGCCCTTGCGCGGCCACCCCGCCGAAACCCCTTCGACGTTCCCTGGCTCGCGCCCGTTTCCCCGCGTCAGAACCCGCAGATCCACCCCCCCTTGGCCGCTGTTCCTTGGCCAGCACCCCTAGTCAGTCCCCTTGGCCGAGCCTTCTCCTGTTGGCGCCCAGTCGTGCCCTAGTTCTGAGATTTTACGGCGTTGCGTCGTCGACGTTGGGTCCAGCACTATTTTGAGAGTTCGTCGCTGATTCTGGATTATTCTATTCTTTCTATTTTTGCATCTGAGAGCTCTAGCCGAGCAACCCGAGGTATAACCCCCTGTCCCGCTATTTTATTATTATTTGTCGATGATGAAATGGTCCCCGGTTCCCTTTGGGAATTCGGTATTAGCGACGTCGTATTTTTCCGGGACTTTCGGAAAAGTCTCGTGAATTATTTTGGACTCCCGGAATATTTCGGGAATGGTTTTTGGTGTGTTTTAGTTTTCCGGAAATTTCCGGGAACGTTCTGTGACTTGTGGATTTGGAATCGGACTTCCGAAATTATTTCGGGTCGTCCCGATTATTCTGTGGATTGGCTGTGGATGTTTTATATATATAAAATGTAGGTTTTTCCCTGGTTTGGGACTTGCAGGAATTATCGGCGTCATTTTTTCAGTTTTTTGGTTGACCAAAAACAGAGGAGATGATGCCCGATTTTTCCATAAATCCTGAATTAATTTAAAAATGAATTTAAAATGATTTTCGGAATTTATTCGATATTTTATTTTTGGGTGACGACCGTATCGGTCAATGGACCCGGCTAAGTGCAAACGATACCGGCCCCGCCCGGACGTTGAGGCAATTAGCCAGATGAGGATCGGACCATTATCTGAGACTTATGATTTATCATTATTTTATTATTTATTTCTGTTTACATTTATTTAATATTTTCAGTTTAGGACTAACGGCAGTTTATCTTATTTCAATTTATGTAAATAAATTGTAATGGGCATAAGCCCAGCTGGCTGGTCTGTGACTGTAATAGCTTAGATTTCCTGCATTTTCCGGTTTTTTTCGAGTTTGCGTATTTAACGATTAAAATGATTAAAAAGTATTTTTCGTATAAAATTAATTAATATTTTCTCACTTAAAATTTACCAGTTTATTAATAATTAAAAATCACGTATTTCTCACTAAACAAGAAAATTAGTTTTATATTTATAGAAAATACCAAGTTTTCCTAAACTAATCTGGTAGCGACGTTGTTTTCCCGAATTCAAAGTTAAAATGATATTTTTTCTCGTATTAAATCAACGCACTTAATAAACGCGTTTTTCTGTGTTAGTTAATTAAATAACTAAAATTGGACTAGGACGCAAATAGAGATTACAACTAGCATAGCTAAGTTGGTTAACCTGAAAGCTGAGTCTCTCTCGAATCTAGGAATTCGAGGACAACTCTAAACTTTCCATCTCGGAGTCGTCCATCTCTCCAGTCATTTTCCTGAGGCAAGTATAGTTTATGTTAGTTTACAGTTATTTATTTAATCGCTTTACTGCATGTCTAAACCACGATGCAAACACGAAACTCTCTCCGAGAGTACTGTACTGTAACTACTGTAACTATTGGGGACTGGGGGAGTAGTGTAATGAGTATGACCACATCCAAACTACTGTAACTACTGTAACTATTGGCTTACCCCTCATACACACGGGGATAAGCTGTACCCTCCTGTAACAAACCCAAGCCGGTCATATGTCATTACCTGTTCAAATCACTGTTTTATATTGTAACAAACATGTTTTAAAACTGTTTAGAACTGCATGATTCTATTTCTTATTTAACTGTTTAAAATTAGCATGAATTGTACTTTGCTCCCTCCTGACTGGAGACCCAACATTTTAGGTATCACTGATGAGGCTTTGTTCCGCGATATTTCCCGAGGTTCCAACTAGAAGACGAAGATTTCGAGACTGATGAGCTGTGTACCTAGAGTTTTCTCTTCTTCTTGATGTATGTGGAAATGGTTTAAGTTGTAGCTTTCACTTCATTGTAAAAGATCAATAAAGTTTTAAATTTCCGAATTTTGAGTTGTGACAAATACAGATGTTGTTGTGGTTATCTGCTAATGGAACAGCTTACTGTCGCCGTCTCAACAACGGTGCAGGCTGGGCATGATCCGGTTCGACCCAATTATTTGGGATCGGGTCGTGACACTTTCCTTTGTTTGGATGCCAAAGGAAATGAGGAAAGGAATTTGATTCCCAAGAGGAAGGAAAATAGGGAAGAAAATGGTTCCTCCTACCAACACAATGATTCATTTTTCCCCTCTAAGGATTCACCTTCCCTCCCAATTTTTTTGGCTTTTCCAAACACCGGAAAGGAAATTGATTGGAATTGCAATTTCCCAAAGGAAAGGAAATATCATAGAATCAATTATTTCCTTTCATTTCCGCAAACCAAACGAGTGAGCCTCCCCTAAACATCTTTTATTGAATGATGATATCATATCATAACATCACGAGCATGCCATAGAACGTTACAATTCCAAGAAGGTCAAATTACTATTAGATGAACGATTGACGTTTGGGAGTTGGGATTGCGGGATTGCCCAATGAAGATTCCGGTAATCATTTGGTCAGTTGAGTTCTCCTCTATAATGTTGAATAATCTCGATATCAGCACCAATAACATGAATGGTCAGGCGTGTTCATTCTATATAAATTACATTTTAGAGTATGATGTTTATGCATTTGACATATTGTTACATATACATATTTCTCTATTTGCTTCACATCTGATAAACTTTGGCCAGGATCTCCTTGATCCCATCCTTTTCTCTCTCAAAGGAAAGGCCAAGTTACTATTGTATTCATTTCTTAATTTATAACCTCAATGAAAGCTAGAACCTACATGGATCCAGCCGCCTCCTTACCAAGGCAAAAACAAATTACTATTGTAGCTTGGAGGAAAGTAGTTTATTTCATAGCCCGACTAAAATATATCTTGTTTGCTTCCGCAACTGTGTGGGTAAATTACCCAACATCACTACTCTGTTCATTTTGAATTAATGATCAATAAAAATGAAGCATTGAGAAAGAGCAAACTCGACCTTTTACTGACACTCGCTATGTCTCCAATCAAGATAGAAGCCTAAACGATAGCTTCCCTTCTCTCCACTCTAGAGCTCTCTTCTTCTTCTTTCCTTCTTCCCCACGGTGGGGTGGGTCTTAACACTCACCCCACAGACATCACCCCCCCCCCCCCCCCCCCCCCCCCCCACCTCCATCCATCCACCTCCACTCACTCCACCTATTCAGCAGCCTCCACTATTCCCTTTAGATTCAACACTCGAAACTCCTTTATGGTCTTAAATTCTAAGTGGACAACATCAGAAGTCCTCTATGCCTGTTTCGCTACCAACTCTAGAGAGGCTTAAAGACAAAACCAAGAAGAAGCTGGTATACGGTCAAGAACAACTTGATCTATGGAGAGAGCCATGGCGAAGATGCATGATTGGGAAATTTCTGAGGTGTCCTCCTCCTCTTACCTCCCTCAGAGCAAACATAGCCAAAAAGTGGACTTTTGTTCCAACACCTATCACCTCCATTGAGGATGATGCTCTTCACATCATGACGGAAGGGCCATGGAACTTCAGAAGAGAAGTAATAAATATTTTTGCTTGGAAATCTCACTTTTCGCCTATGCTAGCCAAGGGCCCAAGATCACTACTGCTCCTGTTTGAGACAGATTTCCTGGACTGCCACTGGAATTTTGGAATGATGTAACTATCAAGACATGGTGTCCATGCTCGAACGCCTTGTGAAAGTTGACAATCGCTACAAGACGCTCGATCACACTTGATGTGTGCGTGTTTGCATCGAGATTGCTCTCTCAGTGCCATTGATGAAAAGCTTCTGGCTTGAAGAACCTGAGTAAGAGCGTGGCTCACAGCAACTTGTTACTTACGAGAATTTGCCACTGTTCTGCTTCATTTGTGGTTGCATAGGGCATGGTGAATATAGTTTACAGATCGGCCGATACCGATCCGATACGGATACGGTTTGGCATGCCCCGATCCGATACCGACAGATACCCGATACTGACTGTTGAGAATCAATAAGGGACTTTTAAGTCCCACATCGGAATATGTAGTATGTAGAGGAGCTAGACTCCCTATAAGTAGTGAAGTAGTCCATCAATAAAATCATCCAACTATTATTTTCTATATGGTATCAGAGCCATAACTCTCTCCCTCTCCACACAAAAAAAAAAAAAAACAACAAAATTCTCTCTCTCTCTCTCTATAGCCGACCCCCCCCCCTTAGCCGCTCCACCACGGCCTAGCCGACCCCCCCCCCCCCCCCCCCAGCCGCTCCTAGCCGACCCCCCCCCCCCTAGCCGCTCCTCGCCGCTCCACCACGCCCTAGCCGACCCCCCCCCCGACCCCCCCCCCCCCCCCGACCCCCCCCCCCCTGCAGCAGCCCGACCCACTCCCGCCCCCCCCCCCCCCTCCTCCAGCATCCCCGACCCCCCCTCCTGCACCCCCGACCCCCCCTGCCGAACCCCAGCAGCCTCCCGCCCCACTCTTCCCGCACCCTCCCAGCAGCACCCGCCCTCCCTCCTAACCCTAGCCTCTCTTGCTATGGAAACTCTAACCCTAGCTCTAGCAGCCCCATCCAAACCCTAACCCTAGCCGTCTATAAAAAAAAAGGAAAAAAAAAGAAAAAAAGAAAAAAAAAACGGCGTATTTCGAAGACAGTCGAGATGTCAAATGCTTTATTTGCACCGACTATGTTCCTAGATTGCGCCGTTTGGAACTAACAAATGTTTATTTTGTTATTCCGCCTTCACATCGGGATCTCTACAGAGATTGATCATGTCTTCTCTGGTGTCCTGACGTGTTCACTTTACATGCGCGTGCCGGTGCTGGCCATGTTAGTAGCGCATTCGTAAAGTCTGTGACGTCGAAGAAAACGACGAAGGCGACGAAGACGGAGAAGACGACGTTGGGAAAGTTGCCGACTCCGACGTCGAAGAAGCCGAAGAAGACGACGAATAGGGTTCACAGTTGAAGAAGGCATGGATTCGATCAGTGGCAAACTGACGGCCGAAGAGATGAAGGCCTTGGTTGATGATATCTTATCAAAGAGATTAACCGAGGCAACCCCACGTGCGATCATACTGATGTGGATCCGTCACCTTACAAAATGGGAAAATTGGAGAAGCTGGAGACAAAGTTGGAAGGAACGTCCAACTACTTGAAGTGGTCGCGGCAGGCGATGCGGACGCTGAAGGGACGTGGCTTGGTTGGCTATGTCACTGGCCAAGCCAAGGCGCCAACCGATCACTCCGCAAAGGAGTTTGCTGTTTGGGAGATTGTCAACAACGTAGTGGCTGGGTGGTTGACTGCCTCATTAACCGACCAGGTGTCGGGCAATGTCGAGGCAATGGAGGCTGCTGCTGATATATGGCGGACTCTAAAAGATATGTACTCCGGCTCCGGCAACCCTATGCGAGTCTTTCAACTGCAAGATGAACTCGATAGGGTGGCCCAAGACGAACGTACCATCTCTGAGTACGCAGCCCTGTTGAAGAAGTACTGGTCTGATCTAGATCATTATGATCCTCTTGGGATGGAAGATGCACAAGTCAAACCGGCATTTGCGAAGTACTTTCAGACGTTCCTGGCTTATATTTCGCGGCAGCGTATGATGAAATTCCAGAAGGGACTACACCCTGTATTTGAGCAGAGACGGAATATCCTCCTATTCCAATCCACGCTTCCGACCTTGGAAGAAGCTATAGCCGTCATGACACAGGAAGAAGCTCGACTGAAGTTGATGCCCAACAAGGGATCCTACCAGGGGGAGCGAGCCGAGGTTGAAAAGTCTGCCCTTGCTGCCTTCAATCATCCTCCATCTGTTGGTGGTGTTTGCCACAATTGTGGTGACTCCGTACATTACATCCGATTTTGTCCAAAACCCTTGCGAAATCAGTCTACTGTTCGAGGACGGGGCGTGGCGGCCGACGGGGTAATAGAGGAGGTTATGTTGGTAGACGGGGAGGACACAAAGCGAATCTGGTGGAGGAAGGGGGAGAGAATCTACTGGCTGAAATAACCCCGCTTGAGAGGGAGTTCCTTGAGAAGTTGCGAGGCACAAAGCTGGTTTCGGCCGACAGTCCTGGGACGTCTTCGACCTCGGGAGATCACATCACTTACTTTGCCCAAACCGGCACCGGTGATTCTGCACGTGCTCTTGCATCTGTCCATCAGCCAGGCTGGATAATGGACTCTGGGGCATCTCGCCATGTCACGGGATCCCGTGGTGCGTTTCAGGACTATACTAAGCTACCATTGCCGGAGAGTATTCAGACCGCTGATGGTACATCCAGACCTGTAGTGGGTACAGGCACTGTCGCATGCACCCCTTCCATCACTCTAACCAATGTCTTACATGCTCCATCTTTTCCTGTCAATCTTTTATCCATTAGTGCCATTATACTTGATCTTAACTGTACTGTTTCCTTTGACATTCCTAAGGTGACTTTTCAGGAGAAGGGGACAGGACAACGACTTGGGACTGGCACATGGCATAAGGGGCTGTGGTATTTAGACAGGACTGGACTGGACAACGCATTGGCATCCTTGGTAGCAGACGCACCACCAGAAGCTTCCTGTCGCAGTGTTGAAGCCGACTTGCTACTCCACCACCAGCGTGTCGGTCATTCCTCTTTTCAAGTTATTAGTCGAATGTATCCGTCCTTATATCAAAGGGCTGATAAAGAGAAGTTATTTTGTGATGCTTGTGAGTTAGAAAAACATACCAGAAGCTCGTATGTAAGCTCGAGAAATAGGAGTTCAGCTGCTTTTGACATGATACATTCGGACGTATGGGGCCCTTGTCCTACAACCGGAATTTACGGTTTTCGATGGTTCGTCACCTTGATTGACTGTTATACCCGCGTGACATGGGTCTACCTTATGAAGAATAAAAGTGACGTCCTTGAGGCTTTTCGAGACTTTCATCGCCGGGTGGACACACAATATGGCGCTAAAATTAAGTGTTTCCGGTCTGACAATGGGACGGAGTATACTAATAAGCAGGTTGCTGAGTATTTTTCCACCCATGGAATACTACATCAAACTTCATGTGCTTATACTCCGGAACAAAATGGTGTGGCTGAACGAAAAAACAGACACCTGCTGGAAGTCGCACGGACGATGATGCTGGCTATGAATGTCCCGAAGCACTTATGGGGACAGGCTATTTTGACGGCCTCGTATCTCATCAACAGAATGCCGTCTCAAGTATTGGACTGGAAGACACCATTGGAGATGCTTACTGGGGCAACTACATACACTGTTCCACCAAAAGTTTTTGGATGTGTGTGCTTTGTCCAAGATAATAGGCCCGGCGTTGGCAAACTGGATCCTAGAGCAGTTAAATGTGTCTTTGTCGATTACACGGCGACTCAAAAGGGATATGCCTGTTGGAGTCCAGTCGAGCGGAAGATGTTTGTCAGCATGGATGTTACATTCAGAGAACTCGAACCATACTATGGTTCGGATGAAGGTTCAGCATTTGGTGACACATCTAACACAGGTGGTGTTCGATGTGAGGGAGAGATAATAAGCCCAAATGTGGTCGTCGGATCGGTTCTGTGTCCGGTTGTAGAAAACTGGACGAAAGGGGGAGAGCACGGTGACTCAGATACAGAGAATGAAGAAGAAGATACATATGTTACGCAGGGGGAGCAGCAGACAAGGGAAAAGGAGCTCCAAGTCTACAGAAGGAGACAACAGAAGTCCAATACTGTGCCTATGCCGTGCCCTGTGCCTACTGTACCAAGTCCCTCGTCTACTCCTGCTCCAACTCTTGAAGATGTTGCCCCCGCACTGAATCACTCGGATTCTGATGCGGATCTCTCCGACTCGGATGGTATAATCTCTCCACCACCTATTGCTCCCTTAAGGAGATCTTCTCGCATCAATGCGGATAAGGCTCCTAGTCGTTTTGCTGATTATGAACATGACATTGCCAACTTCTTGTCTTATTCTAACATTTTTTCGAATTATCGAGCCTTCATTGCATCGTTAGACTCTACTTCGTTGCCCAAGTGTTGGCAAGAAGCAAAGAAAGATCCAAGATGGAAAGCTGCAATGATGGAAGAACTTGGGGCACTGGAGAAAAATAAGACATGGGAGCTGGTTCCATTACCCAAAGGGAAGAAAGCTGTGGGATGCAAATGGGTGTACACAGTGAAAGAGACGCCAGAAGAAAAAGTAGAGCGGTATAAGGCGAGGTTGGTTGCAAAAGGATTCACACAGTCATATGGCATAGACTATGATGAGACGTTTATCCCAGTAGCAAAAATGAGCACCGTGAGAACTCTGGTCTCCATTGCAGCGAACTATGGGTGGAAGCTATACCAGCTAGATGTGAAGAATGCATTTCTTCATGGGGACCTGCAAGAAGAAGTGTACATGGAGCTCCCGGCAGGGTGCTACGCGACGGAATCAAACGGAGGGACGTCGCAAGGAAAGGTGTGTAAACTGAAGAAGTCGTTATACGGGCTCAAACAATCTCCTCGAGCCTGGTTTGACAGATTCAGAAAGGCTGTCACAGGCATGGGATACCGTCAAACAAATGCAGATCATACGGTCTTCCTCCAGCATGCAAGAGGCCACATCACTATACTTGCTGTATATGTGGATGATATAGTGATCACAGGTGATGATGAAGTCGAGATCACTAAGCTGAAGTCAAAACTCGCGAAGGAGTTTGAGGTGAAGGATATAGGGGCGATGAGGTACTTTCTAGGTATCGAAGTGTGTGAAGGCGAACAGGGAATTGTTCTATCATAAAGAAAATACACACTAGATCTGCTGAAGGAGACAGGGATGCTGGGATGCAAAGCAGCGGTCACTCCAATTGACCAGAAGTGCAAGTTGGGAGCAGAAGCAGGAGAGCCCGTTGATCGTGAAAGATATCAAAGACTTGTAGAGAGATTGATTTATCTGGGACACACTC
Source organism: Iris pallida (assembly GCA_029216955.1). Taxonomy (NCBI): domain Eukaryota; kingdom Viridiplantae; phylum Streptophyta; class Magnoliopsida; order Asparagales; family Iridaceae; genus Iris; species Iris pallida. The sequence goes on from JANAVB010043017.1 coordinate 2,509,034, forward strand.
ACCCTGATATCTCATTTGCGGTGAGTGTAGTGAGTCGCTACATGCATGATCCAAGAAATGGTCATATGGAAGCAGTATTTCAGATCTTGAGATATCTGAAAGGAACGTCGGGAAAGGGGCTATGGTTCAAGAAGAATGGACGCATAGAAGTTGAGGGATACTGTGATACAGATTGGGCAAGCTGTATAGACGACAGAAGGTCTACCACGGAATACTGTGTTTTTGTAGGAGGAAATCTGGTCTCATGGAGAAGCAAGAAACAGTCAGTGGTAGCACGGTCGACAGCTGAAGCAGAATACAGAGCAATGGCTCTGGGAGTGTCAGAGTTGCTATAGGTGAAAGCATTGCTGACAGAGTTGAAGCTGGATAATGGCGCACCATTGCGTCTTCTGAGCGATAGTCAAGCTGCAATAAGTATAGCTAACAATCCAGTTCAGCACGACAGAACGAAGCACATCAAAATTGATCGATTCTTCATCAAGGAGAAGCTGGAACAAGGGATACTGAAGATTGACCATGTCCGCTCAGAAGAACAAGTTGCAGACTGTCTGACTAAGGGTCTTAGTTCATTAAGTTTGTCGAAGCTATGTAACAAGATGGGGATGATCAATATCTATCGCCCATCTTGAGGGGGAGTGTTGAGAATCAATAAGGGACTTTTAAGTCCCACATCGGAATATGTAGTATGTAGAGGAGCTAGACACCCTATAAGTAGTGAAGTAGTCCATCAATAAAATCATCCAACTATTATTTTCTACACTGACTGATACCGACATTGAGGGTATTTTTTTCCGGTCAATTCGACAAAAAAATTGAACATAAAAGACCAATCAGCAAGGGTGTAAGGTTGTAAAATCATGTAAAAGAAGAAAACTTATCTATCGCACGTAAACCGATCAGCAAGGGTGACTAATATTTCATTCAATTTCAAAACTGCTAAGAAATAACACTGAAAATACTTAAAATTATGCCTAAATATATTTTCTAGAATATTTATAATTATTTGTTTTCCGATACCAAAAAATCCAATACTCCGATCCGATACCGCCAATATTGTCGATATCGCCGATTACGATACCGATATTGTGAACCTTAAAGTCTTCTTCTAAGCAGGCCCCCTCCCAGCTCGATCTGAATCATTCTCCTCCCTCGAACACTGTCAACTTCCCAAACTGAGAATTAGCAGGCTCGATCTGAATCATACTTGGTCTGATGGTAAACGGTTTCACGAGAGAAATTCCCTCCAACCCAATGCCAAGAAGTTTCTTAAGTCTCTGATAGCTACTACACTTTGGTCTATATAGAATGCCATAAATGATTGGATCATAATGGTGGCAACATCACGCCAGCACATATATTCCATCGTGCCTTTGCCAACGCCATTGTTGATTATAAACCCACAAACTCCAAGGGATGAGGGAAACGTACTAATTATCTTGGCAAGTTCCTAAATTTTCATATTTGTTTAAATTAAATGCAGACGGGGATTTTAACTACAGTGATGGCAAGGTTGGGGATGGTTATATCATTTGGGGCACCCTTGCAAAATAGGAGGTGTTAGCACATACAACAAAAATGCCTTGTAGAACGAGGCTCTAGCTATCAAAATTGGGCTGACGGCAGCCATTGATGAAAAGTTCGACTATTTTCATGTAGAGACGGATGCTCGAGAAGCTGTTGACTTCATAACCACATACAAAGGAATACCGTGGAGCATCACAACACTCACTTCGGACATTCGACGGCTTCTCATGAAAATTACTGTTGGTTTTGCTTATGTAAAAGAAGATGTTTTTGTCATGAAGTATAATATACCTCCTGATCTTCTTGAAATTTTGTATCGTGACTGTTCCGATCACAGGTCACAGTATTGGTTGATTAATTAAATTATCTTGCTGAAATGGGAAAAAAAGAAGAAGAAAAAACTTTAGAAACTCACCACCCAATAGTGCTTGTTGGTGATATCCCAACCTCCACTATAAAGCTTGAACTTTCTTAGTATGTCCGGCCTCCGCGTCCTCTTTGCTGCCAGAACAAGGGAGAATTTTGCGTCAGGCGCAATAGGAACTGGCCCTGACTCCACCGGAGTAAACTTCAGTAACCCATTCTCCAGTGGGGCGAAATTCTCGGCAGCTTCAATTTCCCCAACAGAAAATAATCAAAATTGAATCAGATGACCATAATTAATGAATAAATAGAATCTGAAAATCCTAAATTGGAAAAAAAATTGCTGAATTTCCAATATCAATAAAGAATCGCAGCCTAAGTTACTGACTCCCTCTTCAAAAAATTAATATTATAAACTAATCTTCAAAAAAATTCACAAATTGGCTAAAATCTTTCCATAAATATAATACAACTCTATTTCAGCAACAAATTTCAGGAAGGGAAATTCCCGAAATAAAATTAGGATAAATTCCAGATTATTTTACGTGAAAAAAACGGAAAGGTCGTCAATTCAATTAAAGAGCCATATTCATGTATCGCTCAAGTAAAAAAAAAAAAGTGTTTAATCGCCAAAATAGGAAGAAGAAGAAAAAAAAAATCCAGCTCGAAAATTCCTCCGTAAGTTTCAAGAAAGGAAGGGTTTTTCCATGCCAGCGTTACCAAATCGGGGAAAAAAAACGTTAAGTTGGCAAAGTTCCATAAATAGGAAAGCTTCACTGCCGAATGCCAGCTGAAGAGAAAAACAATGTCAACATCTCGCCGGAGGCTACCGCACCCCCAGACCCACCCAAAAAATCCACAATGGGAAAGAAACCGAGCGAGTAACGAGCGATCTCACCGACCTGAATCGAATTTATCGGATAGATCCCTCCGTCCGCCGACGATGGCCGGATCCGCCACGGAGAAGCCGAAGACGGACGCCAATGCGGAGGCGACGAAGAGGAGTCCGACCGCGAGGGGCCGACGGAGGAGTGAAGCCATCATCGCCGGGTCCGGCAGTGGAAGCACCACATCTTGAGGGAGAGAGAAATTAGGGTTAGGGTTTGGATGGAGGGAGAAGAAAGCCCGGGAGATGGCATTATATCGGCGGGAAACGAGCGAGAAAGTAAGATAGGAGAGTGAGGTAGTGTAAGATCACGGAGGAATAATCAATAAAATAGTATACATTTTCCTTTTTTTTGTATATAGTTTTTTTTCCCAATATCTAGAGGCCTTTTTTCGTTATTTAATAATACAAAAATGCTATTTTGCTCCCAAAATATTTTGGTGATGTCATCTTCTATTATGTGGCATATGACATGATTGCTAACATGGCAGCTGACATGACAAAATTTAACATTAAAATAAATATTAAAATTAAAATTAACATTAAGATAACCTTAACATTAAAATTAACCTTAACATTAAAATTAACGTTAATATTAATATTAAAATTAATCTTAACATTAAAATTAATATTAACATTAATATTAAAATTAATATTAACTAATATATTAATAATAACATTAATATTAATATTAATATTAATATTAACATTAAAAAATTGGGTAATTAATATTATGGGTTAAAATTTGCCATGTCAGCTACCACATAATGGGAGATGGCATCACCCAAATATTTTGGGAGCCAAATAGCATAATTGTTAATAATAAGATCTTATAGTTGACCTTAGGATTTTGATTTTCAAATTGTCCAACGTTAGCGTCTGTGTCTCCAAATTTCTAGTGAACAGTGATTTGGAGACCTAAATACTAACATTAGACAATTTGAAAACCTAAACCCTAATATTAATTATTATGTGAGACTCTATTACTAAAAAAAAAAAATCAATCCACACACCTAAACGTTCTTATGGTTTGAAGGTTAGAATCTGTCGGCTCGGTTTCGTTTGGTGTCTGTGTTATTTTTCACTTGAACTACAAGCACTGGTTTGTTAGTTTTAAATGAGAATCTACTTCAAAAAAATATTGTTGTAATTGAAGATGTAATTAAAATAATGACAAAAGCTTGAATTTGGAAAATATTTATAATATTTGTTGCACTATTTAGAATATTTATATTATTTTAAATACTCAAAATATTATAATTGTTGTAATATTTGTTATATGGACTCCCATTTATAAACAACTAAACACTCTAAATTTATTATTGACATTAGAATGGAATTTATAATATCTTGGACTGTTAAATGAAAAGAAAAACATCAAGGGAAAAAAATAGTCATTTTCGAATGTAGATACAAGAATTTGTACTTATAATCCAAATCTATTAGGAAAACTGGGGCCACTCTGGTCTGCCTTTCTCAATCACGGTGTGGGAAAAGAAAATTAGAAGATACCTCTCATGTTAGTTAGCAACAAGTAGGTATTCTGGTTCAACCTCTTAACTATAAAGATTTCAAACTCAACAAAGCGACTAATCAAAACTACTAATTTAATCAAAGTGATTGATGTTTAACTTTATATATACTAGTAAATGGACGTGCTTTGCACGTATAATAACTGATAATAAGAATAGTATTCAACTATAATCAAATATCTTTTCTAACTCATATGGTTAAGATGTAAAGTATTTTTCTTATTTTGTTGAGTTCGATTCTCCATGTTAACAAATTTAAATTTTTTTCAACAATTTTTACAAATTTATTTTTTTTTATAAATAAAATGGACCGTAATATAATTACGACTTAGACGACTCACTTTTGAGCCGTTTTTTGAGCCGTTTTGAAGCCTCATTATATACTGTAATATATATATATATATATATATATATATATATATATATATATATATATATTTGTGTGTGTGTGTGTGTGTGTGTGACAGCTACCGCGATTGTCTAGTACCCATTCGGAGGGTCCAAAAAAATTTAGTTTAAATATAAATATATTAATATATTTTTTATCTAAAATAGATCTAATATTTTTCAGGAGCCTTACTTAATACAAAATAATTATGATGTAGTGGCTACTATGTTAAGCTTGTATACATGATGTTCTTAGGTCAATTCTTAGTAATAACATTTGTTTAATTAACTTTTTGTTATATATATATATATATATATATATATATATATATATATATATATATATATATATATATATGCAAATGACCTCTAGCCTAGTGGTTAAGAGAGATGTATGCGGCCCAAGTGGTCGGGAGTTCGAGCTCAAGTGGAGGCGAGTTCGTCACAATTACCCATTACTTAAAATATATATATATATTGTTAGTCCCGGGGCTTGATCAAAGATGGAAAAACTGATGCAATCGAGATCTGAGATGTCACAAAAAAAACTTTGCAGTGATCAAACTCAAGATCTACGAAGGTACAATAAAACAAATAGCCAAATTACAATCTGAATGAGGGAAATAGAGAAGAGAAGATCTCTCGTTCTTCCTTGCAAACGTGTTACAATTGGGACCGAATGAGTTACAATAAAACTAGAGAGAGATAAGAAGAAGAACAATGCTGGGGTGTCAAAACACCGTTGCTCAAAGCAAGATTCGCCCCACACGATCTGCTTCCAGGAACCAGCAAGTTGAAGAACTTGTGGAACGCTCGAAGTCACCTCTGTTCAGACTCCTCGGATGGACTTGCAATGGCGGCAGCAACTCTCTTTCTCTTTCTCCTTTTCTGACTTGTAATTTCGTAGTGCTCACAAAGGAGGCCAGAAGAGAGTATTTATAGAGAGAGGGGGGAAACCCTAGCCGCCTCTTCAGTTATGGAAAGATTGAATCAAATCCCAAAAGATAGCAACGAGATTTAATTCAAATCCCACAAAGATAGAATCTGAATTAATTCAAATCCCACAAAGATAGGATCTGATTTAATCGCATTGATTCAGCCTTTCCATAACTGATTTGTAATCTGTACAGTCAGCGGATCCCTCCATGCGGCAGCAGCAGCAGCAGCCTGGCCGCATGGACCGCATGAGCCGCATGAGCCGCATGGACCGCATGGACCGCATGAGCCGCATGGACCGCATGAGCCGCATGGACCGTATGTGCCGCATGAGCCGCATGGGCCGCATGAGCCGCATGGACCGCATGTGCCGCATGTGCCGCATGAGCCGCATGAGGCCGCATATGAGCCGCATGCCGTATAAGACCGCATGGCCGCATATGAGCCGCATAAAGATCGCATGTACCGCATGAGCCGCATGAGGCCGCATATGAGCCGCATGCCGTATAAGACCGCATGGCCGCATATGAGCCGCATAAAGACCGCATGACTGCTGACGTGCTAAGTGCAAAGTGCGCCATCAAAATGCCACATTACGCCTCATGAGCCCATGAGCCCGAGTCCGAGTCCGAGTCCGAGTCGCTAAGCCCCTTTGGGGCTTAGCTCCAAATGGAATTAATCCAAGAGAATGACAAAAGCATTAATGCTTAATCCTTGGAGCCTTATTCTTACCTCCTTGTAAAATCACCCACATGGTTCCCTCCTTAGGGTCACCACCCCATGTACATCTCTCAACAACACACCCAAGTATATATGTTGAGATAACTCATGGTGCATTTCCGATGTGGGACTAAAATTTACAAGGCATGTTGAGAGCAAGCTCTCTCCATGTAAAGAAAGCACCAACAATCCCCCACATATCACAACATATATATGTGTCCAGGGTTGAGCGTTCCCCACAGTAACTGTCCATTTTGTATTAGGATAGATGTCGCTGACGACTTGAATCTTCCCGCATGGGTTAAATAACAATGTGATACAAGAATGGACTACGCCTTGAATTCTGCACCACAATTGTAATTCTTTCCACTCACAAAGTGTAGTTACGTGTGCTTCTGGCTGCACATTAAAGGCCCTGTGCCAGCCTGGTTTCAGTGTATAATTTTGGGCGTCTACAAGTTTACCCTCAAGAGACGGCCTGATATCTCTTTCCATACACTATAGGTGAGTTCTTTATTAAAGAGATATGGCATGAAGCCTTGCGCTTCCTTGCGGTGCTACGCCGCTATGACATAGCCTGAAGCCGAGGCATTACCCCTATCTGGGAACCTCATCGTAGTGTCATACTACTGTAGCATAAGGTCACAAGCCTCTTTGTAGTGCCAAACTACCCAGCATGAAGTCTTAGGCTTCCTTGCGGTGTTACGCCGCAACGACATGGCTTGCAATGCCGAGGCTTTACCCCTACCTGGGTACCTCATCGTGGTGTCGTACCACTATAACATGGGGCCATCCTTCCCCTTTGTAGTGCTGTCTACAACTCTTTAATTACGTCACACAGCATTAGGCTACCTGCCTATTTGCGGTGCTACGCCGCTGTGACTTGGCTTGCAAAGCCGAGGCATTACCCCTACCTGGGAACCTCATGGTGGAGTCACCCCACTGTAGCATGGAGTTTCACTCCTTGTAGTGCTGCTCTACCGTGCTTCCTGTAAAGCACACCAGGCATTCACTCTGCCTGAGAACTCATTAAGGCGTTTAAGCCAACCTTCCGCAGAAAAAATACATAGTAGACAACAGTGGTTATGGGTCCGTATCCCTTCCATGTTCCAGAGAACAAGTACCCACTGCTACCTGATAGTTTCCAGTCAGTGATCCTCCTTTGAACCAAAAGTTAGATGCCTAGTAGATTTCTCTTTGAACTAATAGCATAAAATTTTATGGTAGGATTACAAAGACACACTATCAGAATACCTTCAAGCCCATTTTACAAGCTGTGTCATCGACCAACTGGCGCTTGAGGCCCTTTGTGAACGGATCTGCCAGGTTCTCCTGACTCCGAACATCAACCACTGCAATTACACCTCTTTTGATAAGATCGTGTACTGCCCTATGCTTCAACCGCACAGTCCTCTTCTTCCCGTTGAAGAGGTCATTTGATGCCACCGCCGCAGTCGCCTGGTTGTCACAGTATATCGGTATCGCCGGTATCTGAGCCCCAACCACTGGAAGATCATACATGAGCTCCCGAAGCCATTCTGCTTCATCTGCTGCAGTTTCAAGTGCATAGAACTCAGATTCCATGGAGGAACGAGAGAGTACAGTCTGCTTCTTCGACTTCCACGATATAGCAGCTCCACCCAAGGAAAAGACATATCCACCTGTGGATCTCTCGCTTTCTACCTCTGAACACCAGCTAGCATCACTGAAGCCTTCCACTACTGTCGGATACCCGTTGTAGTGCAGTGCATATGTCTGAGTTTTCTTGAGATATCTCATCACCCGCTTCACAGCTTTCCAGTGCTCAACCCCTGGGTTGCTTGTGAACCGACTCAGCATTCCCACGGCGAAAGCTATGTCAAGCCTTGTGGCAGTTGTTGCGTACATCAAACTTCCGATAACGCTAGAGTACTCCAGCTGCCTAACGCTTTCCCTTGAATTTGGCTTCAGCTTCTGATCACACATGTATGGCGTATTGATCCCTGGAAGATCCTTATACCCATAGCGTGTGAGCATCTTCTCAATGTAGTGAGATTGTGACAGCGCTACTCCAGTGTCTGTCCTGATGATCTTTATGCCCAAGATGACATCTGCATCCCCCAAGTCCTTCATACTGAACTTGGTTGAGAGAAACTTCTTTGTCTCTGTGACACAGCCTATATCCGTACCTAGGATTAGCATGTCGTCCACGTACAGACAAACGATGACTCATCTTCCATCAGCGAACTTAGAGTAAACACATTTGTCCGTTTCGCTGACTCTGTAGCCGTTTGACCTAATAACTTTATCAAACTTCTCATGCCACATCTTGGGAGCTTGCTTCAAACCATACAATGATTTTACCAACTTGCAGACTTTGTCTTCAAGACCTTTGACGACAAATCCATCTGGCTGTTGTATGTAAATCTCTTCGATCAGCTCCCCATTCAGGAATGCGGTCTTTACATCCATCTGATGTATCACCAACTTATGTATAGCTGCTAGAGCGATTAACATCCTGATGGTGGTCATCCGGGCTACTGGAGCGTACGTGTCAAAGTAGTCTATCCCCTGTTTCTGAGAAAGTCCCTTGGCTACCATCCTGGCCTTGAACTTGTCAATAGTTCCATCTGCCTTCATCTTTTTCTTGAAGATCCATTTACATCCGATGGGCTTTTCTCCTTCAGGTAGATCTACCAACACCCATGTGTTATTGGAGGTGATAGAGTCAAACTCGTCATTCACTGCCTCCTTCCAGAAGATAGCATCTCTGGTCTTCATCGCCTCATCATAGGTAAGCGGATCTACTTCCACATGATAGGTGACAAAGTCATCTCCGAAATCTTTCGGTCTCCTCGCTCGCTTAGCTGACGGCTCTGCGAGTTCTGGTACAAGAGTTGTTTCCTCAACAACAGCTTCTTCTTGGACTACTGGCTCATATGAGATTTCAGTCTCATTTGCACCTATATCATTTTTCGGAATGTCCGAAAGAACAATATTTTTGTCTTTTGCAAACTTGTCTTCAAAGTATTCAGCATCACGAGATTCGATGATATGATTTGACTCAATATCAAAAAATCTCCGAGCATCACTCTTCTCGGCATACCCCAAGAAGATCGCCTTCGTAGTCCTTGTCCCTAGCTTCTGAATCTTCAGATCTGGGAGTTTCACATACGCCAGACACCCCCACACTCGAATGACATTCAAGTTTGGTCTGACTTTGAACCAGAGTTCATGAGGAGTTACGTCCGAAGTTGCATACGGCACTCTATTTAGAATAAAAGTGGCCGTCAATGCAGCTTCTCCCCAGTAGCATTTTGGAAGGCCTGCAGTAAGCAGCATAGAATTCATCATTTCTGTTAATGTCCGGTTCTTCCTCTCTGCTACTCCGTTGGATTGAGGAGAATATGGAGCAGTAGTCTCGCATATAATTCCATGTTCTTTGCAGAATGATGCGAATTCATAAGACCTGTACTCCCCACCTCGATCACTCCTTAACCTCTTGAGTTGTTGTCCAGTCTGCCGTTCAGCTTCGGCCCTGAACTCTCTGAACTTCTCGAAAGCTTCGTCTTTAGACTTGAGCAAGTAGACGAACGCGTATTTTGAGAAGTCGTCGATGAAGGTTATGAAATACTTCATCCCGGCCTTCGTGGAGAAATGTTTGAAGTCACAGATATCGGAGTGTACCAACTCCAGAAGATCTGTGCTTCGATTGACCCGATGAAAGGGTTTTCTTGTGATCTTCGTCTGAGCACACACCTCACACTTCTCCACCTTACCCCCACATTTGGAGATAAGTCCTAGACTAGACATTTTGTTAATTCTTTTACAATGAACATGTCCTAGTCTATTATGCCACAACTCAAGAGAATAATCAGAAAATGCAACTGTATTAATGTCTTCAAACTGGTTAACAAGCTGAATTTTAAACATTCCTTCGGTTTGATAAGCCTTCCCGAAGTATGTTCCTTTCTTGGACATCACCATCTGACCAGCATTGATGTCCATCCTCAAGCCTGCGTTGCAGAGCAGGCTTCCAGAGATCAGGTTCTTGGCAATCGCCGGAACATGCTTCACACCTTGAAGCGTCAGAGTGTTCCCAGAAGTGAGTTTCAGTTCCACGGTCCCGATCCCCAGAACTTCAGCTTGGGCCTGGTTCGCCATGACAACCTTCTCAGATATTGGCTGGTACGTGACGAACCATTCCTTGCCAGAACAGACATGGCAAGTCGCACCAGTGTCTATCCACCAGTCAGAGTCAACCCCCACATTTGTGACCTGTGCGATCATAGCAACAAAGTTAGAAACCAATGAAACCTTATTAAGCTCACCTTTCTCTGATTGTTTAGGCTTAGATCTGCATTCACTCTTGTAGTGGCCTTTCTTGCCACAATTGTAACAAGTCACGTGGGACTTAGTCTTCTGTTGCTTGAAAGAAGGACCCTTCACTTTTAGATTAGTGAAGTCCTTCTTCTTGGGATGAGAAGCCGCCTGCTTCCCCTTGGGATCTCTCGTCTGCACAAGATTGGCTTTAGCCAACTGTTTGGACAAAGTGTCCACCTTCTGTTGGGAACGCATCTCGTCCTCAACATGGATCTCTTGCAGTAGATCTCCCAAGCTAATGTTTAGCTTCTTTCTGTGCATCCTTGCATAGAAGGTACTCCATCCAGCAGGAAGTTTTGAGACGATCCCTCCGACGACAAACTTGTCGGAAAGGGGCATCTCTTCGTCTTCCAGTTTCTGATGCAGCTTCAGAAATTCCTTCACCTGTGGCAGCATGGACTTTTCGTCCTCAAAGAGCAATTTGTGATATTTTTCAACCACAAACATTTTGCTCCTGTTCTTGTCTTCTTCATACAGATTTTTCACAGACTCCCATATGTCTCTGGCAAGTTCCTTCTTCGAGTAGGATTCTGTCAGGGAGTCCTCCATAGCATTCAGGATGATAAGCCTGCAGATGCTATTTTTCCTTCTCCACTTGGCCTGGAGTTTGGTAGCCGCGTTGATGGCGGCAGTAGATCCAGTGTCTGGAACAGAGGGTTCTTCCTCCAACAGAACATGATCAACATCTTTCAGTTGAAGAGTTAGGTATACCTTTCTCTTCCAGACTTGATAGTGCTCTCCATCGAACTTTTCCAACTTGCAGAAGTCCGATTGGAGGAGCGAAGCATTAATGTTTTCCATCTGTACGGATCTTGCTTTGAGATTGTTAGTCCCGGAGCTTGATCAAAGATGGAAAAACTGATGCAATCGAGATCTGAGATGTCACACCAAAAACTTTGCAATGATCAAACTCAAGATCTACGAAGGTACAATAAAACAAATAGCCAAATTACAATCTGAAGGAGGGAAATAGAGAAGAGAAGATCTCTCGTTCTTCCTTGCAAACGTGTTGCAATTGGGACCGAACGAGTTACAATAAAACTAGAGAGAGATAAGAAGAAGAACAATGCTGGGGTGTCAAAACACCGTTGCTCAAAGCAAGATTCGCCCCACACGATCTGCTTCCAGGAACCAGCAAGTTGAAGAACTTGTGGAACGCTCGAAGTCACCTCTGTTTAGACTCCTCGGATGGACTTGCAATGGCGGCAGCAACTCTCTTTCTCTTTCTCCTTTTCTGACTTGTAATTTCGTAGTGCTCACAAAGGAGGCCAGAAGAGAGTATTTATAGAGAGAGGGGGGAAACCCTAGCCGCCTCTTCAGTTATGGAAAGATTGAATCAAATCTTTTGCCGTATATGAGCCGCATAAAGACCGCATGACTGCTGACGTGCTAAGTGCAAAGTGCGCCATCAAAACGACACATTACGCCTCATGAGCCCATGAGTCCGAGTCCGAGTCGCTAAGCAGCTCCAAATGGAATTAATCCAAGAGAATGACAAAAGCATTAATGCTTAATCCTTGGAGCCTTATTCTTACCTCCTTGTAAAATCACCCACATGGTTCCCTCCTTAGGGTCACCACCCCATGTGCATCTCTCAACAACACACCCAAGTATATATGTTGAGATAACTCATGGTGCATTTCCGATGTGGGACTAAAATTTACAAGACATGTTGAGAGCAAGCTCTCTCCATGTAAAGAAAGCACCAACATATATATATATATATATATATATATATATATATATATATATATATATATATATATATATATATGGGGCCAATTTTGAGAGTTCGCTTTGGGATCCCATGAACTGAAGGCCGACACTATATATATAGAGTGAGAGAATCTAGTGCATGTTAATAATATTTTAATGAACAACGATTTACTCAACCAGTTTGTCGGAATGAAATTACGATCAAGTGGTGATCATGGACCAAAAACATAAACACGTTGTCATAAAAATCTAGAGTGGCGGATAAACTACCTATATAAATTTTGAAAAATTTGTACTATATTTTTTTGATATTTAGAAGTTATCAAAATGATGGTCCTCCAAGCCTAATCTCGTGAAGATCGTGCAAGTTTGTGAAGATTAATCTCGTGACCGCAAGTTTAGCTTGTTATAAGAAGTTGGTGACGATAAAAATTCTAAGAGTATAATGGTATGTTGTCTAAACTCGCAAACGAAAAGAATACGTGATGGAAAGAAAGCAGTAAAATTGCTATAGAAAATTTAGCATGTTTGGTGAACATAATCACTCAAAACAAGATTCGACGGTCTTTAATAATTCGTTAAGAGAAATCAACAAGTTATGAAGAACTTCTGAAACGTTCTTTGTCACCTCCCTTGATCGGATGAATCGGAAAAAAACTCATATGCGTCGATGGATTACCCGAACATGAGCGGTTGCAAAAAGCTTCGGTTTCAATAAAGAAAAAAACTCCATTTCTGACATAGTTATGTTCTTCTTCTTTTTCTCTTATAAATATTTTATGATCTTTTGCTTTATTATGAGTGTCGGAGGGCCAGTAGAAAGATTACTGGGAATTAAGTCCCTAATAAAATAAAAAGTTACTGGTAATTATAATTCCTTAATGAATATATGCAAAGTGCACAACTAAATCGTCATTTTGCGTCGTTCGTCAATGTACAAGTTCGAAGTATACCCTCAAAAAATAAATCTTCCAACAATTTATTACAAAAGGAAAAAAAAATTCGTGGAATGTAATCCTTGTTTATTTGTAAAATTCTCTGTCATACCAACCATTTGAACTAACATACCTCGTATATACAAGCCAATAAAGAAAAACTAGAATATTAAAATACCTTGTTAGCAATCACCCGAATAAAATACGTATTATACGCAAATTTTTCCGTATCTTACATAAACGTATAATACTTGCATATTTTTGAAAATTTTGAATTTGTACGCAAATTTTAAGCCTGTGGCGTTTTAAACGCGTACCGTACGAATTTTTAAAAAAATTGGCCAAAAAAAATGTGACCAAGAAACCCAACAGTCTGAACTTTCTTGACTCTTGCTGCTATTAGATATTAAGACTGGCACAATTCTTAAATATTATGAAAAGAAAGAATAAAAAGTCTCACAGTAACCAAAAAAAGAAATCCAAGAGTCTTTGCATATGTTACTTGCAACAATCAAAGAAAAACCTTTCGGTTTTCCATCATCCAACTTCTTCTTATTCTCACACTGAACTCTTGTTTATGAAGGAGTAGAGGTGGGTGGGCCCTATATATATGCCGAATTTTTAGTGCCGAATCGGTTCATATGAAATGTACTAAACACGAATTAAATCTGATCCGAATGTTTTTCGTTAGACGAATTTTTAAACAAATTTTTGACCGTATTTTACTTATATTGTGCCAATTTATATTCGTACTTTGCCGTTTCAAATTTTTTCCATTTGCCGAATTGCTAACAAGGTTAAAATATCCACACTGTTGTAACTCATATGGCTTTTCACCTTTCATCTCCTTGTAACCTCCATGACCTTTGGCCCTTCATTTCTTCATAACCCCCAACCTCTTTCCCTATATAAAGAGAGGTTGGGATAGCTTGTAAGAGTGCACTTGTGGTTGATAATATACGAGAAAGCTTCGTCTATGTGTGTTTGAGCTTTTGCCTTACGACACGTTATCAGCACTTTGCTCGTGCAATGTCGGAGACCCGACGTACCGTTGATTTTTTTACCTCCTTCCACCGTACGGTAAGAAAGGTAATTTTTTAACAACATATTCTATGGTTTTCTTAGGACAAGAGCATGCATATGAAAATAAATTCTGTTGATGGCCACCAACCGGAATGTCTTTAAGTCGGTTGACTTGTACACGTATTTCGGCTACAACTCTGTCACAGTTGCAAAGTTGAGCAAAACTAAAGCAAGTTGATAGCACCATCTGTACTGTAATGTAGTAACATGAATGTGACACAGTAATAGCCCCACAATATCTGACACGACAATAACCCCACAATACCTTTGGTTATTAGTCGAGCTTGAGTAATAATTTCACTAGATATCAGGCACTTGCATTGCACCTCTAACATATACTACCAAAGTGAATAAAGGCTTCACCCTATGCTTTTATACATCCCTATTTTTTGAAAGAATGGCATTGGTATTGATCTGTATAGTTATATATTTAAAGTTACAAGCTTCTGTTAGATTTATTACTTTAGACCATATGTTTCTTTCAAAATGTAAATAATAAGCATCTTTCCTAAAATATCAGTTTTGACTAACATGTTTCCATTTTTTTTCTTAAAAGAAGTTATCTATTTTATTTTCAGTATGCAGCAAAAGAACTTCAGAAAATAAATTTTGCTTATGATTTTTAACTTTGCTATAATCTAGCCTTTAGCATACTAGTTTTTTTTTGAAAAAAAAAATATATTTATTAGTTAATTTCTGAGGAAATAAATTTTTGATAGCAAATTTTCATGTTGAAAAAAAAAATTTAGATGCTAACATTTTTTTGGTAATGATGGATTTGGAGCGCCCCGGCGAGCGCCGCAGTGCCATCTGCGCCCCGACAAGCACCTCAGTAGCATTTTTTCTTTATGTTACTCAGTGAATTATTGTAACAGATGGGTAGTAAAAAAAATTGTATTTTTTTTCTCGCTATTTTTTTGGCGTCGCTTCATTAGACGTCGGAAAAATAATTGATATTTTTTTTGGTGCCGTTTGCTTAGGCACCAATTCTTTTGTGTGTTGTTGCCTACTTATGTTGTACGTTTTTTTTTTAGCGTAATGGCGTGAAAATTGAAAAATTGTCTTGGCTACATAAACAAATTCTGGCACCGCCAAATTTGGGCCTCCCAAAAATAACCTTTTTGGTTAATAATTTTTCAAAGGCAACGCTCATTTTGAGCACGCACTAAATTGTCACATATTTTGCACAGTTCGCAAATAGCGTGAATTTCTTGAAAAATCTTATTTATTCTTACATTTGACAAAAATTTTACGAAGTCTCTCCGAATAGGCTCACCTATTTGGGTATGATGTCAGAAAGAACTTGGGGCTTGGTTCTTAAGAGGTCCCTGGTGACCCTCCTCCCTCATTTTCTCGCCTGGTCATATTCACGTAGAGCTACTAAAAGGGGTTGACCGAATATTATTTTTTGCTCAAATTGTATTTATAATTCTGCATTTTTGCAAGAAACTTATTGACCTCTCTATATCGGCCCGTCGATCGATATAAGATAATTTTTAAACAAAAATCGTTTTTTCAAAACCGTTGTTTTTATTTACGATTATTTGTTGTTGCTTATACAAACCAAATCCATATAAACCTGTCGTTTTATATGTTGATTGATCAAGATTTTTTTTTCCTGTTGTAGAAAAATGTCGATCAAGATTGAATTTCCCATCCTTGAAGCCTCTGGCAAGAACTACTTGGACTGGACACAAGACATCCAGAACCATCTAGATGCGCAGGGCCTCTTGGACGTCATATATAACGAGGAAGAGCGTGAAGTGGAAGTCACTCGCTCAATGAACGCCAAAGCGATGATTCTATTCCGCAGGCATTTATCTGACGCCATGAAGGCGGAGTTCATTGAAATCTCCTCGCCGAAGACGCTATGGGACTCTCTGAAAGAGCGCTTCGACCACCAGGAGACCATATGGCTACCTGAAGCACGCCATGACTGGTTGAACCTGCGCTTCCAAGACTTCAAGAGTGTAACTGATTACAACAATGAAGTCTGCAGGATTCGATCATTTCTCCAATACTGCGGTGAGATATTAACCGACAGTGATCTATTGGAGAAAACATACACCACATTTTCTTCCACTGACAACTTGCTCCAAAAGCAATACCGTCAGTTTAAGTTCACCAAGTTTCCCGAGCTCATCACCCAGCTTTTACTAGACGAGAAGAACAGTCTCATTTTAATGAGAAACAACAATTCTCGTCCTGCTGGAACAAAGGCAATTCCAATGCCTGATGCAAACGCTCTCCGTGGACCAAATCCACGGTGGAAACGAGACAAGGGCCAGTCGTCCCAGCCAAGGAACAGAGGCGAGTTTAAGTCTCGCCACCCAAAGCGAGGTTCTAACAAGAACCAAGGACCTTTGACTCCTAGGCAGTCTCATGGTAAGAACCAACGGGCCAGTCGTCCCAAATCGAGAGTGGAAGGCCAAGCACCTACTCTCTGCTATAAATGTGGTGCTTATGGTCATATGCAACGGACTTGCAGGACGACCCCCAAGAAGTTAATAACTATCACAAGGGGCGTCGGGCCGAAGCAAATCTGGTCAACGAGTACGAAAATCTAAATCTTGAGACCCCCGATTTTGTAGCAGAGATGGAAGAATGAATCTCCATTTTCTCTCTATATTTGATTTAAGTCATGAAACTTTTGCTACTTTGTATTTTCTGTTTTCTCGATAAATTAAAGTTCTATTTCGAGCACTTTCCTCAAACGTGTGACAAACTTTAATTTTTTTTACTTATAGGCATGGACCACGGGGCAGTGGATTGTCTGGTTGATAGTGGAACGACTCACACTATCTTGAGAGATAAATCATACTTTATCTCCTATACGCCTAAAGTAACTTCAGTGACAACCATTTCGGGACCCTCAACCCTTGTTCAAGGTTTTGGCAAAGCCCGTTTTTCGTTGTCCAATGGTACTCCCGTTGAAGTATCAGAGGCCTTATATTCTCCAAGGTCCAGTCGTACCTTACTGAGTTTTAAGGATATTCGAGAAAACGGATTTCATGTTGAAACTGCTCGAGAACATGGCTTCGAGTATCTTTTCATTACCTCCACTCAGTACGGCCAAAAGCGTATCTTGGAGAAGTTGAAATATCTTTCAAGTGGTTTGTATCTCACTACGATACAACACATCGAGAGTAATCTCATCATTCGCCGAGCGCCAGTTGATGAGATGACTTTTATGCTATGGCATGACCGGCTGGGTCATCCGGGTCAAAATACGATGCTTCGCACTATGAATGCATCACATGGGCATCCTCTTGGAGAAAAAAATTTCGTTATAAATCCAAAAGCCTATGCCAAGCTTGCTCGATTGGGAAGACGAATCTCAAGCCACTCCATGTGAAACCTACGACATTAGTTTCTCAATTCCTTGAAAGAATTCATGGAGATATTTGTGGACCAATCCAACCAACATGCGGACCACTTAAATACTTCATAGTTTTGGTTGATGCATCGACTAGATGGTCACACGTAGTGTTGTTGTCCACCCGAAATGCAGCGTTTCCTAAACTCCTCGCCCAGATCATTAAGTTAAGGGCTCACCATCCGGATTATCCGATAAAGTCTATTAGACTTGATAATGCCGCAGAGTTTACATCGAAGACTTTCGATGACTATTGCATGACTTTGGGAATAAATCTTGAACACCCTGTTGCGTATGTTCATACCCAAAATGGCCTAGCAGAAGCTTTTATAAAGCGATTGCAAGTGATAGCGCGGACCTTGGTTATGCGCACCAAACTCCCACTATCTGCATAGGGCTATACAATTTTGCACGCTGCAAATTTGGTCCGTCTGAGGCCCGTGGCCACCCAACCACTTTCCGCGTACCAGCTGGTTACTGGATGTGAGCCTGACATCTCACATTTACGCGTGTTTGGGTGCCTAGTCAATGTTCCAATTGAGCCGATAAGGAGTTCAAAATTTGGACCTCAGAAGCGACGGGGAATATATGTCGGTTATAACTCCCCGTCCATCATTCGCTATTTAGAGCCCTTGACAGGCGATCTCTTTACCGTGAGACACGCGGATTGTGACTTTGATGAGGCAATCTTCCCGTCGTTAGGGGAAGAAATGCACGCTAACGTTGATGAGGAACGACGTGAATTAGCGTGGCATATGCCCGCTGTTGCTCATCATGATCCCCCCTCTGCACATAGTGATAAGGAACTGCAGAGGATTCTAGGTCTGCAAGATATTACAAATCAAATGCCAGACGCATTTAACGACCTAGCAAAAGTCACGAGATCAATTATACCTGCTGCAAATGTGCCTGCAAGGATAGACGTCCCTGAGAGACGCCATGTTCCTGTGAAACATGTTGCTCCGGTCGAACCCGCCGAGCAAAGGACGCTGCCATCGGCCGTCCAGTCCGCTGCTATTCCCAAAAAGAAGGGAAGGCCGGTTGGTTCCAAAGATGTTCTGCCCCGGAAGCGGAGAAATCTTGTTAAAAGCGTTTTGCCACATGAGATCATTAAGGATCACGACGATGTATTAGAAGAGCGCGTTCCAGATGAAACGCCTATTCCTAATCATGCCGATAACCTCGAAATATCCGTCGAGTATGCTAGCTTAGACGATATTTTGAAGCGAAACGAAACTGTCATCGATGATGTGTTCATATACTCAGTAGCCACTGACATTATGAACAATGATGACATGGAACCTCATAGTGTTGCCGAGTGTCAACGACGAACGGACTGGTCACAATGGAAACAAGCAATCCAGGCTGAACTAGACTCCTTAGCCAAAAGAAGCGTGTTTGGACGTGTTGCTCCAACACCACCCAATGTTAAACCAGTTGGTCACAAATGGGTTTTCCTAAGGAAGCGTAATGATAGAAATTAATGAGATTGTGCGATACAAGGCTCGCCTTGTGGCGCAAGGCTTCTCACAACGCCCTGAAATTGATTACGAGGAGATGTATTCTTCCGTAATGGACGTCATAACGTTCCGCTACTTAATCAGTTTAGTAGTTTCCGAAAAACTGAATATGCAGCTCATGGATGTGGTCACAGCCTATCTCTACGGGAATCTGGACACAGAGATATACATGAGAGTCCCTGAAGGACTAAAGATGCCTGAATCAAGTAGTTCCCGACCACGGAACGCGTTCTCGATTAGACTGAGGCGTTCGCTATATGGATTGAAACAATCCGGGCGAATGTGGTATAACGGCCTAAGCGAATACTTGATCGGTTTGGGATACGTTAATAACGAACTTTGCCCATGCGTGTTCATAAAGAAATCCACTTCAGGATACGCAATCATCGCGGTCTATGTAGATGACATGAATCTCATAGGAACCGAAAAAGACTTGTCAGAAACTGCTGATATCCTGAAGAGGGAATTCGAGATGAAGGATCTTGGGAAGACACGGTTTTGCCTCGGCCTGCAGATTGAGCACCGTAAAGATGGAATTCTTGTCCATCAAGCGAACTACACCCAAAAGGTGTTGAGACGCTTTAGTCATTTTGACGTTAAGCCGTCCGCTACTCCCATGATCGTCCGCTCTCTAGACATTACTAAGGACCCATTTCGTCCAAAGGAGGACGACGAAGAGATATTGAGTCCTGAGTGCTCTTATCTGGGTGCAATAGGCGCTTTATTGTACTTGGCCCAATGTACTAGACCGGACATCTCGTTTGATGTGAATTGTCTAGCTCGACACAGCACCGCGCCAACACGCCGCCATTGGAATGGCATAAAAGACATTTTCCGCTACCTTAAGGGTACTACGGACTTGGGCTTGTTCTATCCCTACGCGGTTTTGAGTGAGTCCAACGCTCTTGGCACTCGAAGCAACGCGACCCTTGTTGGCTACGCCGATGCGGGATACTTATCTGATCCGCACAAGGGGCGTTCCCAATCTGGTTATGTCTTTACCATTGGGAACACGGCGATTTCTTGGAGGTCTCATAAACAGACCTTAGTGGCTACTTCAACGAACCACTATGAGCTACTCGCGCTTTATGAGGCGACTAGAGAGTGTATATGGCTTCGAGCTGTTATTGGCCATATTCGAAGTACATGTGATCTTCCATATGACCCAGATGAACCTGTTGTCGTCTATGAGGACAATACCGCTGTTATTGATCAAGCGAAACATGGTTACATCAAAGGGGATGCTACCAAGCACATATCGCCCAAGTTGTTCTTTACACATGAACAACAAGCGCTTCGGAAGATTGAAGTGCAACACATTAGATCGGAGAATAACCGTGTAGACTTGTTCACCAAGTCACTGCCAAAACACTCGTTCCAGAAACATGTCAGAGCGATTGGACTTAGGAAGCTTTCAGAGCTAGCCTAAGTGAAACATGTTTCCCGCACCCTGTTGTGTTCATGTGAGGGGGAGCGCCCTAACGAGCGCCTCCAAACGCCCTGTTGTGCGTATATCCCGCGCCCTGTCGAGTGCGAGTGAAAAGGAGAGCATCCTGATGTATGCTTGTGTACTCTTTTTCCCTTAGACCAAGTTTTTTCCTATTGGATTTTTCTTGGCAAGGTTTTTAACGAGACACATTTCAAATCTCTTATTCACTAAGGACTATTGTGAACAGGGGGAGTATCCAGTGTATACTTCTAAACCATCGTGTACTCTTTTGTCCTTCGATCAGCGGTTTTTTTCACTGGGTTTTTTCTGACAAGGTTTTGACGAGGCACCTTTGCAATGGTTAAGTTTACCCCCATCACACTGACCTGTGTGTACTCTTTTGTCCTTCGACCAAAGTTTTTTTCCCACTGGATTTTCTTTGGCAAGGTTTTGACGAGGCACAAGTAGATGGTCAAACTTGAAGATGCAAGCTACAGACAGACGAAGAAACTCAGAGATGTTTACAAGCAGAATTTTTGGAGAGCCAAGGGGGGGTGTTGTAACTCATATGGCTTTTCACCTTTCATCTCCTTGTAACCTACATGACCTTTGGCCCTTCATTTCTTCATAATCCCCAACCTCTCTCCCTATATAAAGAGAGGTTGGAATAGCTTGTAAGAGTGCACTTGTGGTTGATAATATACGAGAAAGCTTTGTCTCCGTGTGTTTGAGTTTTTGTCTTACGACACACACTTAATATTTGCTTCAAAATGGTATGGTTGGATCGGAATAATTAATAACCGAAAGCCAACAATTCCTGCTTGACATTTCCTTGGGTTAGGTGTATGAGAGTAGCAAAGCAAACTGTAGCATGAGACAAGAAGAAGAGGCAACGTAGCTTTTATGGAGTGCATGCCTATAATTGTTAAGAGAAAGGTGGTAGGTTCCGTTCAACTAACTCTCTTTTGCCTTTAATTAATTGCTTCTTTTGAGACCTTTATCACTGGAGAAGTCTATGATACATATAATAAACGAAATTTTCAACCAGGAACACAAAATCACAGTAATTTATATATGAAGAAAGATATTTTTGTAACCATTAAGAAAAATAATAAATAAAAATGTCCTTAGTAAGGTTTAGAGATGATACGGATGATTTTTAACTGTTAAAAAATTGGATATTGACTTTGGGTCTCAAATAACTACTAAAATTTGTATTTGGATCTCTATATTATACATAATTAGTATTTGGATCTCAAAAGTGTCACTAAAAATAATAGTGATACTTTTGGTGACACTTTTTGTAACATTTTTGAAACATTAGTGACATTTTTGAGATCCAAATACTAATTATATAATATGAAGATCCAAACAAAAATTTTGAAATTTATTTGAGACCAAAAATTTAAATATTCCTTAAAAATTAAAGAAATGCCCTTGGATGTCCTTGGACGTATAATGTTTCTATCACATTATACGTCCTTGACAAGGACATATATCTCTCTTTTCTTATTAATTAAATAATTAATTTGTTGTTAGAGGATGCTAAAGAAGATGGGGGGAGGGAATCAAGGTAAAACATCATTATAACGAGCCTCATTTGAATTTATCCTCACAAATTTTTACAAATTTTTTTTGTTACCGTGGAATTTTTTTAACCAAAATATTTTTTAATACTAATTAAAACTATGCATTAAATTTAACATAGATATTTAAATAATATTGTATATATACATAATAATAAATTTTATTTTTTTTTTCTTTTCAAATAATATGAAATATGTACAACTTAGGTGCATATATGTAAGAGTCCAATTTTGTTCACCTACCAAAACTTGGTGGGATGATCACCTCTTCCAATAAACAAATAACACGTGGCATTTATATTCCACACAAACTACTTTACAAGTGGTTTTGTTCACTCACCAAAGTTATTTTGTGTCACGTGTCACTTGTTTAGTGGAAGATGAACATCCCACCTATCTAGTTTTGTTGGATGAACAAAAATAGACTATATAGATAATATTACATATATGAGTCTATTTTTGTTTATCCACCAAAGTTAGGTGGGATGTTCAGTTCCATATATTTTATTTTTCCAGCACGTGCGGGCTCAATTAAATATGTCTCCCTGCACACGATTTTTAGCCGGTACTCGTCATGTCGTTTCGGACTCTTCGTGCGGATCTTGTCTGCACTGATTTTTTTCATCATCGTCCCACACGCACGTCCCGTGCACTACGCGCGCTCCAGAGCTCCACGAGTCGGCCGACGTCTTTCGACGCCCGCAACTCAACGCCTCGCTTCGCCCACGACGCCGAAGGCGCTCCCGACGTCTTCACGACGCCTACGATAGCCGATGCCGTCCAGCCACCTATTCTATGCGCACGACGTCCTTACGACGTCTTCAGTTTTCTCGACGTCCATGCGGTGTCGTACGACGGACCGCGTAGTCGGCAGTCGTTTATACCCGTGGTAGAATAGTGCCGGACCTCGACCGTCCGTGCGGCGTCCTAGTCGTTGAGTTTTCATGCACGAACATCCCATTCTGACTTATGTCAGCTCAGATCGTGACCATTTTTTGTCAGTTCTACGATGTTATGAATGTCTCGTATCGTACAGGTCAGACTCATTATCGCAAGGGGTGCGGAGCGACACGAAGCAGATGAGATCAGTTCCATATTATAGTGAAGAGGGAGGTGTGAAATATTGAAAATTTTCTTGTGAGGAGGAGGAAGGTGTGTAATATTATTGATGAGATCCAATCCATCCAACATTTTGAATAATGTGCATGTGGTTGCATGTGAATTTAGGTCAGAGCTTAAATGTCTTGGTGTGTGGGCCTGCCTCTGCCTGGGCTTTATGAATACGTACGGAAGCAGACCCACTTCTATGGGAGATGATTAAGACAAGTCACTGGAGGTAATTTATGGTTTGGTAAATACTTTATTTTTAATATATATATATTTAGTTTGATGTAGGGGTGTCAACGGATGCTTATCGGTACGGACAGGACAATATTCGTATCCGAATTTTTTTTATAATATCCAAATCCGATTCGATATCCGAACGGATATCTCTTTTGACACTCCGAATTCGTATCCGTCTAGTTTAACGGATATCGGATAATATCCGATCCGATTAGCTAAAAATTCGAATGCTAGTATCCGAATATCCGAAATCCGAAATATTAAAAATTTAGTTATTATTCGAATATCCGAAAACCAAATTCAATTTCTCTACATATTTGAGTCATTTCTTCTTATGTTGTAAATTGTAATTAATATATATTACTATTATATATTAATTATATTATAATTATTTTATGTAAAAGTTAGTTGAGAATAAAATACTTTAATCTTCTCTATTAATTAATATATATTACATATACATTATACTATAATATATATAAAATTTTGGATATCCGAATCCGATATCCGAATTCGATATCCGAAATTTGCAATTTAAAGTCGGATCGGATATTAACGGATTCGAATACCTTATATCCGAATTCATATCCGAAAATGGATAATATCCGAAAAATATTCGGATATCCGAATCCGATATCCGAAATTTCGAAAAATATCCGAAAGTTCGAATACGGAATCGGATCGGATTCGAATTTTCGACTATCCATTGACAGGTCTAGTTTGATGATCTAACATCAAGGTTTTTTCGGGCCGGTCCGGTCCGGTCCGGCCCATGGTCCAATGGCTGCGGGCCAAACCGGGTTCGGACCGGTCCAGTCTAATTTGCGGTCCGAGCCAAGTCCGGCCCGGTTTGGCAGTTCCCGACCTAGCCCGGCCCACTGGACCGGACCCAGTGAGGGCCGGTCCGGGCTGAACCGGACCACGGGCCGGTCCAGGCCTAGGTCGGTTCGGGCCGGTTCAGGCCGGGTGAACCGGACCGGCCCGATTTTTTGAATTTTTTTTTAACAGTTTTTTTTCTTTTTATTTGGTTTTTTAAACATTTTTCTTTTGTATTTTAATTTTAAAAATTTGTAACTTAATTTTAATTTAGGAATATGTTTTATTTTTGAAAAATTTTAATAAAAATTTTTAATACAAAAGTTTGTAATTTGAATAGTATAAGAGGAAAATGTTTATAAAATGTAATTTGAATAGTAATACAAAAATGTTTATAAAATGTTTATACAAAATATTTATATAAATGTTTATAATTTAGTAATACAAAAATGTTTATAATTTAGTAATAGTTTGTAATACAAATATATACAAATGTTTATAAAAATTTATAAATAAAAAAAATATTTCTCCCTCTTCCTTTATCCGGGCTTGGGACCGGCAAATGCTTGTTTGGCATAGGGAGTTAAAAAATGTTTTTTTTTAAAGTAAAAAATAGTTTTTGAAAGTATAAGTTAAAATTTGAATAGTATAAGTTAAAATTAAAAATTTGAATAGTATAAGTAAAAAATAAAAAATAGTTTTTGAAAGTATAAGTTAAAATTTAAAATTGAAATGTATAAGTTTAAATGTACATATCTAATACCTTGCACCGTAGCCTCATTGTTATTCGCCTTCATGCAATGAAAGCGATTCCAAATCCAGCTCGTGGACGTCACGATCTTCTTCATCTTTCTGGTTTTGTGTTATTCTATCGGCATTCATCCAATCTTGTACGCACACGATTGCTTCCAAAATATCGGGCTTCAAGCGGCTCCTCCTATCGCTCAACATCCTCGAACTTGTACTAAAACATGACTCCGATGCTACCGTCAACACCAGAACCATCAGTAGATCACGTGCTATGTTAGAAAGCACAGAAAATCTCTTGTCGTGTCTCTTCCACCATTCTAAAACGGCGAAGTGATCTGGAGTCTCATCTTCGTCTTGATAAGAGTTAAGGTAAGCAGACAACTCTTGAGTAGGTTGGGAAGATTGCTTTTGTTTCTTCCTTTGTAGTATGCGACCGGCTGCTGATAGCTTAGACGCCAAGCCGGAGCTACTACTAGCCCCCCCTGAGTTGGTCGGGTCGACGTTGCTCCTTCTTCGTACAGTATAACTAACCTGTCCAAAGCAACTTTAACTTCTGCCTTCATGTCCGTAACGTCTATACCCATATATTCTCCATATCCATCTAATAAAACCTCTACGCCATCCAATTTGATTGTAGGATCAAATATGGAAGCCAAACAATATAAAAGAGGTACTCCACCCCAATATTTCTTGAATTTGGCTTCCATATTTCTCACCGCATATTCAAAATTTGGATAATCTCTATATTTAGAAAATAAATAAGACATGTTACAAAGTTCACGTAAAGCTAAGCAAGATGTGGGATAATAAACACCAGAAAGAGTTAATGTAGCATTGTAAAAAACTTCTAAAAATTCACAAACACTTTCAGCTGCTACCCAATCATCAGTAGTAACCTGATAGTCAAAGGTGACATCCGAAGTACAATAATATGTAATAGCACTCTTAAAAGGAATTGCATATTTCAACATCAAGTAGGTGGAGTTCCACCTATTTGGTATATCCTTCACAAATCTTCTAAAAGTCATACCAAAATGTGCGCAAGTGCATGCAAAACTTTGTTGTCTACTTGGAGACGAGTTTAGGTGGAGCAACCATTGTCGCAGAGTGTCTAAATGGGGTTCAAATTTTTTTTAAACATTCTTTAACAACTAAGTTAATTATATGGCAAGCACACCTAACATGCATAAGTCTACCTTCTAAAATAGGCTGAAAAATTACTGACAAAGAAGACATAGCAGCATTATTGTTTGATGCATTGTCCAAAGAGATAGAAAATTTTTTAGGGTGAATATCATATTCACGCACGTGTCTTGAAATCTCACTTGAAATTACAGCGCCCGTGTGTAGACATTCTATAAGTTTAAGACAGATGATACGTTTTTGCAACATCCATTGTGCATCTATATAGTGTGCAGTAATACAAATATAAGCATAACTCCACTTAGTAGTCCAAATATCAGAAGTAATAGCCAACTTACTAACATTTTGAAAATCCGCTTTCAAAGCGGCTTTCTGCTCGTTAAAGAGACGAATAGCCTCCTTTCGAGCTTGTTGCTTACTCACTTTAGTAAAGGAGGGGTTTAGAGAAAGTGATACATAATCTCGTAAAGATTCGCTTTCACCCGTCGTGAAAGGAAGTTCGTCACGAATAATATGTTTAGTTAATTCAGTTTTATGCCGAGCAGCTGAGTAAGTAAAGTTACCAATTGAAGAACCGGTGGCGCCGAAGCTTATTTGGGTTTGGGACGCTTGAAGTGTGTCCTTCCCGTAGCAAGTGTCGTAGTGTCTGGATATGGTTCCGGTGCCACCGCCCTTCTTCCATGCGTACTGGTTGCAACATTTCTTGCATTGCGCCTTGTACGGTTTCGGTTCACCCTAAAACAAACGAACCATCATGATTAGTTTCAAAAATCAAAGTAAAATAATCCCAATACTTAGACATTTTTTTCTTTTCAGGACGTTGGGTGGTACTAGCTACTTCCGGAGGAGATGGTTGGCACCCCTCCGAAATCGGATTGGTGGCTACTTGCTCAGGTGGAATTTCATTACCGTCAAAAAAATTACTAAAATATTGGTAAGTCTGTCCAGCAAGATCAGGTGGGTTTGAACCTTCACCAGCCATATATAAAATAAAATAAAGTAAACTACGTTAGACGAAAGTAAGGGATTGAGAGGAAGATCGGGAAGCCGTAGAGTCGGAATGGAGTTGGGATGGAGATCGGAAAGCCGTAGAGCACCGGGGAGGAAAAGTCGTAGAACACCAGAGCACCGGGGAGGGAAAGCAGTAGAGCACCAGAGCACCGTAGAGAAATGTAGAGAATTTGTGAGAAATGAGTTGTGTTTGAAAAATGGAATTTTTGGCCTATTTATAGAAATTTTTTGGGGTTAATTTGGTAATTTTAGGCCAAAAATGACCAAAATACCCCTCCCAACGTTTTAATAACGGCTATATGGGAGGGGTATTTTGGTAAAAGAACCCCCCCTCCAACGGTCAAAATCAGAAAAAAAAAAATTCAAAATCTGGCCAACGGTCGGCTGGACCGGTCCCAGCGGGCCGGGCCGGTCCAACCGGGCCAAATTCGGGCCGGGCCTCCTTTAAAAAAAAAAAAAAAAAAAAAATTCGCAGCGGTCCGGGCCGGGCCGGGGGGGAGAGGCCCGACCCGACCCGTTCGGGATTGGGGGCCGGGCCGGTTCGGGCTATGGGCGGTCCGGGCCGGGCCGGACTTAATGGGGGGCGGGCCGGTCCGGGCCTGGGTCGGTCTCGGGCTAAACCGGCCCACCCATCACCTTGAATCTCACATATATATATATATAGATATTAATATTTAAATTTTAAAATTGATCAATATTAGAGTTTAGATTTCGAAAATAATATTCATAGAGACTAATGAACAATAATTTCGAACCTAAACCATAACGTCGGTCCATTTCGAGATCCAAATTATAATATTCATATACGTATATGAAATCCCAAAATTAAATAACTTTTTTAAAAAACATAAATATTAAAATAAAAAAAACCCCTCTTGCTTTTAAAAGCTAGCTGCTTATCAAGAAATTATGTATTGTTACCGAGCAACAAGTTTTAGTCTGCATTAAAAATAATAAGTAATTCTTACGTTGTGTATACTGAATATCTTGTGCCTATTTGATTGTTATAAGTACAAAAAAATGTTTATAACGATATATATTTATAATAAAATAACCGTACAATAACAAGTTAAAGAATAATTACAAACATATTTTCGTCAGAGGCTCTGGCAGAACTAGTGTATTTGGTTTGTTTGTTTGTTTTTTTTGTTTTTGGCTCTTTGGCAGGTGGGTTGGGGGTGTCAAGGAAAAGTGTATTTGTTTGGTTTTTTAAACAGATTTATGAACGATCTTTGAGGAGGAATTTGATCTATCTCAAGACATCATACATTAAGGCCTCGTTTGGTTCGCACACTACAAGAAAATTTGCTTATAGTTACGACGAAGATCAGTCACTAATATATATTAATAGTGACTGAATTTCGTCAGAAATGATATTAGTGACGGACTAAACACATGAGTAACGGAGTTAGAGTCAGTCACTACTACGAGCGACACTAATACTACTAGTGACGGATGAATTCCTAAATCCGTCACTATAATTGAACATGCCACGTAGATAAGTATTTATCTTTCAATATAAAAAAGTATTTAATATTTATTACTAACTAATTAGTCAGTCACTATTGTTGGGTCATTAATAATTATTACTAACTAATAAGTCAGTCACTATTGTTTGGTCATTAATAAAATTATTACTAACTAATATGTCAGTCACTAATGTTTGATCATTAACAATTATTACTAATAATAAATCAGCCATTATTGTTTGGTCATTAATAAAATTATCACTAATTAATAGGTCAGTCACTAATGTTGGGTCGTTAATAAAATTACAAATTTTTTGAACCACATTCCTAATTGTTTGATATGTCATTAATAATAATATTAAATCATTCATTACTACTTGATCCATAAGTAGAAGCTAATTTCTTTCCACCACATTCTGCTGAAATTACAATTTCTTCATCTAAGATAGCATAAGTGGACTCTTACTAAAAAAATTGAAGCCAAAAATAATATATTCATCAGATTAGACAAACAACTCAAAAATAAAATATACTCCAAAACAAAGTTAAGTCTGCTATTAACAAAAAAATACATTGTACATCAACACAAATTGATCTTCTAAATTTTAATGATGAAACATGATAAAGCACTCGATTTCGTGTCACACCAAGTCCTTGACTACGTACTCGATTTTGCGTCCCTGGTCCCATTGCTTGGACATATGCTCTTTGTCGCAATTCCAACGTCTCATGTCACTAAAAAGAAATAGTCACATTCCTACGCAAATAAAATTAGAAAATTATAGAAATAAACAATTAAAGAATATAAAAATAGCATAAATAGGGAAAGAAAATTATGGCTAGGGTTTTAAAATTTACTTGAGCCGGTGGAATTTCTCCATGGAGTCGATGTGACTTCCTTCCTGGACGAAAAGCGGTAGAAAAGGGTTGAACTCCACTAACCTAGAGTGGTCGAAGAGAATTGAACTCCACTGACCTCTCTAGATGAGCACCTTTAAAACAAAAAAAAAATTATTAGAGAATGAGGAGATGAGTAAATAACGGAAGAGATGAGAGAATTACAAGGAGAAGAAAATCTTCATGACCTAGAGAAGGATGAGAGGTGGAGGAGAGGAAGAGAAAATTTTAGAGGAGTATATATTTAGAGGAGGAGAGAATCAGAAACCATTTATGACCAAATATTCTGTAAAGAAAAAAAATGATGGCACATGTGAGAAAAAAGTGGCGTCTAATTTTTCAATCCCGCTAACTCGGTCCCATAAATATTTAAAACTATTAGATTATTTTTTCTTATTAAATTTATTATTAATATTAAACTATTTTTTTATTAGCGACTGATTTAAAAGTCCCTAATATTTTTCATGAAACATATTTAAAATTTTCACGTCTATCTTCTCATTTAATAATTAAATAAAGTTTAGTGACTGCATAGTCCGTCACCATTAAATATTTATTCCGTCAGAAATAGTATTACTAACGTTTTTCTTAATCCGACACAATTAATATTTTACTAGTGACTGAATATTCATTCCGTCACAGACTTCCGTCACTATAAGCAAAATTTCTTGTAGTGGCAGAATGGAAGGAAAAGGAAATCAATTTCTTGTCATTTTTTTTCTTTTGGAAAATTTTAATTTCTATTGATTTTTCTTTCCGATGTTTGGAAATGTCAAAAAATTTGGAAAGAAAAGTGAATACTTCAATGTGGGAAAGTGATTCTTTGCTTGGATGGATGGAATCACTTTTCTCCCCTAATTTTCCTACCATTGGAAATCATTTTCTTTTCCTTCTCAATTCCTTTGGCACCCAAACATAGGAAAGTAATCACTTTCCTTTTCCAATCCGCAGATTCTGCGAACCAAACGAGGCCTAATAGATAATATTACCGAGATTGCAGTGGTTCGATTGGATTGGGCAACGACTAATCATAGAGATAATTATCGGACCTCAAAGTCGGCTCGAAAATGTATTTTCCTGACACCGGTGAAATATTCAAGTGATTAGCCTACTTTGATCGTGAATTTGAGTCATCAAATCAACAATCTATCAACTGAAATTTAGGGAATTGGAAGATGATCATACCAGACCAGCTACGAGGAGCCGACTTTACATAAGGAATCGTATTGGAGATGAAATGCCTTTATTTAGGAAAAAAAAATTCTTTCATTTGTATTTGAATCAATTTCTACAAATATTACAATCATCTCGAAAAAAGTACAACTTAGCCCAATTTTTTTTTTTTTAACATTCTTTGAGATGCCTTCATTCTCGGTCCATATTTGACTGGTCCATCCGAAATTAATATTAAGATAAATTAATAATTAAGTAATATCAATAATTATTTCATTTGTTAGAAGATAATATAACAAAATTTAAAAGTATGCATTAACAACTTATGTATTAATTTGAAAAAAATGATATATCATTAATAATTTCGGATGAGAATATATACATGAAAATAGCGTTTTACATGAAATAATGTTAGTATTAAAATTTGAGCAAAGTGTTCCTCTATCATTCTCGCACACCCTTTTTTTTCCTCGCTCAAGAAGTGAAGAATAACAAAAAAAAAAAAAATCTTGCAGAATGAAGTAGTAATTGTAGTTCTCTTTAATTTCCTTCATTTTATGCACATTCTCTGAGTGGCCCAACAGGCTCTATGCGCATAAGAGACTGCTTAGTGGACCATAAGTTGGTCTTGGGCTGTATAGTTTGGGTTAAGCCTGCTAGTCCATTACATAGTAACTCCGACTAAATTGAGAATGCTCAATGATCCAATCCATATTGTTGTAACTTTTTAACAAGGACTCGTGGTTTTCTTCAACTGAGTACAAAACAAATTGCAATTTAAATGTA
Organism: Iris pallida; assembly: GCA_029216955.1. Classification (NCBI taxonomy): domain Eukaryota; kingdom Viridiplantae; phylum Streptophyta; class Magnoliopsida; order Asparagales; family Iridaceae; genus Iris; species Iris pallida. The sequence continues at coordinate 2,540,778 of JANAVB010043017.1, forward strand.
AATGCATATGATACCATCATTACCATGAAATTCCAGATTTTTTTTAGATTTTTTTATGCGGCCAAATAAGCAAAACTGAAGTATGGATACTGAAAAATATACATTAAAAGTCTAAATTAGATACAACAAACATGTAGCAATTATATGTAACCTTCGACTACATGTAACAAACTATATCGATACTAATAAGGGAAGGAATGTAAATATTTCATATTATTGCAAGTTTTATTCCCGAACAATATCTAACTCATGGGTAATTATTTATACCATGGTATGGCCATTGCCATCAAAGTCTTTTCCCATCATAATAGGGCCGGTCTTGAGATCATGGGAGCCCACGACGAACTTTCAAAACATTCCATACATGTGAAAAAAGTAAATAAATAAATAAATATAGATATAAAAAATAGGAAATTGTTGTATGGCTAGCTTAGTACTAGCTCACTACTAGCAAATACTGATGTAGCGGAGAGAGATAACCAATTTTACAGACTTAGCTGGTTAACATTAACATTAATATTAAAATTAAAATTAAATTAATATTAGAATTAACATTAATATTAACTTTAACATTATAATTAATATTAACGTTAAATTAAAATTAGTATTAACATTAACTTCAAATTAACATGAATATTAATATCAATATTAAAATTAATTAGTATTAATATTAATTTTAACACTAACATTAAAATTAATATTAACATTAAATTAAATTTAGCATTAGCATTAACATTAACAATAAAAATTTTGGATAATTAATTTTTTGGGTTAAAACATGACAAGTCAACTGCCATGTCACTTTCCATGTCAGATGCCACATAATGGGAGATGTCATTACCCAAAATTTTGGAGCCAATTAACATAAGAGAAATATTTAAAGAATATTTTTTAAAAGCCGTTGACTAGCTAAACCTGTAAACTTGGTTACCTCTCTCCGCCACATCATCATTTGCTAGTAGTAAGCTAGCCATACAATTATGAAAAAAATTTATCAAATGTCCGAAAACCGCAAAAGTTTTATGAAAAACCTACCAAAAAATAATATTTTATCGCGTACCCAGAATTAGCGAAGCTATATAAAAGGGTGCGGAATGACATTTTTGTCCTTCTAATTTATTGAAAACATCCACGAAACCTACTCTTAAAAAAACGTTTCGATCCTTCCACTTCTTCCATACGCTGCTCACTTTCGAATTTAGATTTTCTCCTTCAAAATTTTCAAATCTTACTTAAAAAACTCGTCAGTGGCTCTCCATTCGCAATCTTCACACCCGTTGTAAAATCACGGAGAATTGTCATTCTTCGTGTTAAAATAACGGAGAATGACCATTTCCCGTGTTAAAATTATGGAGAATAGTTATTCTCCGTGTTAAATGACGCAGAATGGTCATTCCCGTGTTAAAATTTATGTGTTAAAATCAAGGAGAATTGTCATTCTCCTTATTAAATTGACGGAGACTAGTCATTCTCCGCGTTAAAATGACGGAGAATGACCATTCTCCGTGTTAAAATGCAGAAGAAATGTCATTCTCCATGTTAAAATTACGGAGAATGGCCTTTCCCCCGTGTTAAAATGCATCACTACTAAAATATCATCAAATAGAGACGTAATGTAGCGACGGCAAGAAATTACGTCGCCAGTAGCGACTTCTTTATAAACACGTCGCAAAACGTCGCTGGCTAGCGACGTTCTGCGACAGGAGTATACTACGTCGCTGAATAACGACGTTCAGCGACATATTATAAGTATATGTCGCATTGGTTGCGACGTTTAGCGACGTCAACACGTGACGTCGCTAAGTTATTTTACTTAGGGCACGCCGCTGCCTTCTTTCCCCCTCACTCTCACTCGAAAACCCCCGAAAATTTTAATTTCCCCCTCCCCCCGGCGACTCCCTCCCCCCCGGCGACCCCCTCCCCCACGGCGACTCCCTCCCCCTCCGGCGAGCTCCTCCTCCTCGAGATCCTCCTCCTCGAGCTCCACCTCCCCCAATCCGACCTCCTCCTCCTCTTCCTCAGGTAAACCCTAACCTAACTCCTCTCCTTCCACCTCCTCCTCTCCCACGGACACACACACACACGGACACACACGGACACGGACACACACGCACACACACACACACACACACAGACACGGACACACACGGACACACACACACACACACACACACACACACAGACACAGACACATACATTGATATGCACGTCAAGTGTTTGTCAAAATGACTCAAAGAGCATCAATGCTCTAAATTTAAATTTTAACCTTTAGTTTAGGAGTGCTTTGCTATAGCTTTAGCATTGGTATGATAATCTAGCATACAAGAGTATAATAGAAGTAGTTATATTGATTGGGGGATTTGTGGTTTAAGTGGACTGTGGGTGTGTATTTGTGTGGGCTGTTTATTCCATATGTGATCAACCATGTATGACTGTCCAGTCGTTGTATATATATATATAGACTCAAGTTTGTAAGTGTGAATGTATACATTGTTAGTCTCTTAGTAGGTCAGTCCATTGCCTTTATATCGATTCAATCCCTTAGCTTTGTTCAGTCAGTGAGCTTTGAACAGTCCATATTTGATCCACATGTTAGCATTTACCACTGTACAGTCCAGTTTGGGGGATTATCACAGTGTAATGTTCAGTCCCATATCCATTTGGTATCAACTATGTGTATCAGTCTTGCTTGGCATATTGCAGTCCATATTATCTCTCCATATCAGTCCAGGCATTTATTTAGTTTCAGTCCTATTATTTGTCTTGTATTCAGTTGTTCAGTCCCATGACTGACATATAGATTAGGTATTGTTTGGTTGAAGGATTACCTTTTTAGTTCATTCCACCCTTGCACATCGACATTAGTTATCAACTTAGATGTCCAGCCTGTCCTTAAATCAGTTTTGAATCAATTATTCAGCCCCCAAATTGCTTATTGGTTAGTTCAGTCCCCTATTGAATATGAGTTCAGTTCCTGAGGTCACTTGACTAAATACTTGAGTATCAGTCCCTAACATCAAGTGTCTAGTCACCTACCTACCATGCATCAGTCCATGCCACACAGGTTCAGTCCTATTTTCACAAATGGGTCAGTATTTGGAGTGTGGCTCGAGTTTGGGGCTTTTGATGATAGGTATTCTTGTATCAGTCAACAGGTGGTCTATTTGAGTAACAGTCCTTGTAGATTTCATTTTCCTTAAACTGTAAATAGGACTGAGATTGGTTTTCCTATTCCTGAGATAAATCCACTGAATGTGTCAACTGATTCCCTTGAATAACTGAAATTGAATTGACTATTAACCAATAACGATAAGGTAAAGGGTACCAATAACGATAAGGTAAAGGGTACCAATAGCGATAAGGTAAAGGGTACCAACTTAAGGTATTGGTATTGGGATACCAATAGCGATAAGATAAACGGTACCTTGGTAGGTAATGACTAGAAATAGGATATTTGACTTAGATTGGACTAAGAGTTGACAAAGTCAACTATAGGTCAACCCTTGACCTACTTTGACCTTGTTTGACTTCGTTTGACTTAGGTTGACCTTGTTTGTCTTTGTTTGACTTAGTACAACCTAGTTTGACCTAGATTGCATATCATTGATATTAGTAACTGTCCGCTACTAATGTGTATCCCTAATAAGACATAATATACGAATTTGTGCCTGTTGGATAATGTGTGTCCATCTTTGCAGAATTATTTCCAAATGGATATGAATTACTACTTGCGGAATCATTCATGGATATACAATCGTCGTCCTGATGATATGTGTGGTGTGCGGGATGAATACATAGCGGGAGTAGAGCAGTTCCTGCAGTTTGCTAAGGCGTTCCCTCAGTACATGGATGGCACCAAAATTAAGTGTCCGTGTGTGAAATGTCATAACATGAAATATTATCCAGAAGTGGAAGTGACATATCATTTGTACTCGAGGGGTTTCACGCCTAATTACTATCAGTAGACCGTACACGGAGAACTTGTGTCTTTAGCATCAGAGCCGGAGCCTTATGTTGAGCCATATATGCATGCGGGACCTAATTTTGTTTCAGATAATCATGCATACGACGACGGGTGCATGAACATGGTTTTCGACGCTGCGGGGCCTAGTTTCGTTCATGATGCACCTGAGGAGGCACCGAACGCCGATGCTGCACAGTTCATGGAGTTGCTGGAGAATGCAAGGACTCCATTGTATCCTGGTTGTGAGGATCATTCACCGTTGGAGGTGGTTACAAGACTGTTGAGCATTAAGTCAGATTTTAACATGTTGCAAGAATGCTACAACCGAGTGTTGGAGTTGATTATAGAGATCTTGCCGGCGGGTGCTAAGTTGCCTAAAGACTTCTACCGGTCTAAGAGGATCGTGAGATCGCTCTGGATGGGATACGAGAAAATCGATTCCTGTCGCAATGGATGCATGCTGTACTACAAAGACGACAAGGACGCAGATGTGTGCAGATTTTGTGGTGCTGATCGCTATAAGACAACTAGTACAGAAAGGTCTACCGGTGCAAGAAGACCGACCGATTCAATGCACTACTTGCCTTTAACGCTGCGGTTGCAAAGATTATTTATGGTGAAAGAGATGGCCAAAAATATGAGTTGGCACATGCGAGAACAGATTGAAGGAGTGTTGGATCACCCATCCGATGGAGAAGCGTGGAAGCACTTTGATCGAGTGTATCCCGATTTTGCTTCAGATCCGCGTAATGTCAGGTTGGGACTATCTTCTGACGGTTTTACTCCTTTTGGTCTTTCGGGATCCCAGTATTCGTGCTGGCCTGTGATTGTCACTCCGTATAACCTACCGCCTTGGATGTGCATGAAGACTCAGTACATGTTTCTAACCGTTATAATTCCTGGTCCGAACAATTCCAAGAGGAACATTGACGTGTACTTACAGCCTTTGATAGATGAGTTGAATCAGTTATGGAAAGTAGGCGCTAACACGTACGATGTTTCCAGGAAGCAGAATTTTCAGATGAAGGCAACCCTTATGTGGACCATCAACGATTTTTCGGCCTATGGAATGTTATCTGGATGGAGCACTCATGGCCGTCTTTCATGTCCGTATTGCATGGACTGTAGTAAGACTTTTCGCTTGAAACACGGAGAAAACCATGCTTCTTTGATTGTCATCGGCAATTTCTGCCAAAAGATCACCCGTTCAGAAGGAACAGGAATGCATTCCGTGTCGGCGTTGTAGAGAAGGGTGATCCACCGCCAAGGGTGATCCACGATATGGGAGGAGGTTAAAGATTTTCCAACTGCTATCGAAGATCCTACAACTGGGTACAAGTGCGATGGATTTGGTAGAGATCATAACTGGATAAAGAGGAGCATATTCTGGGATCTGCCATTGTAGTGGCCCGTCCCGCAAAGTCAATCGGAGGGAATCAGAACGCCAACGGCGTTGGAACTTAGCCTTGCAACGGCTGCTCGAAGGCTCGCTCGTCCGAGGCGACTCCTCGCACAGGTGGGGTAGTTTTGGTGAACTTGCCTCATCTTAGCCTTCACTTAATAATATGCATGTTTTCAACTTGCACTGGTAGGCTAATCTAAAAGCTACGCACCAACATAGCTAAGGAAATAATCCCGTCGGGTCAGAATGTCCTAGAACATAGAAAATGGTCCCACGGTCTACTTAGAAGTCGGCTCAGCGTGCTTTAAAATGACACTCCATCCTTCGATCCCGTGGCTTGGGAGAAGGAAGTTGGCCTAAGTTGCTAAATTGCCTCGATACTTGAAATAGCCTAAGTCTTAGGCGTCGCCTGCGTAAATGCTTGCTAAAGCAGGCACGGTCCCATTGTGCAAGGCTTGGCATAGCCTTCGCATGTCCCGTTGGTCCCGTCGATTCGTCCCGACACTCGAATTTGCCTAAGTCATAGGCGTCGCCCCCATGAATGCTTAACAAAGCATGCACGGTTCTGTCCCGTAAGGCTTGGCATAGCCTTCGCACGTCCCACAAGTTAAGTCGTCCTGCACAGCTCGTTGGCTTAAGTCTAGGCACCCAGCAGTTGGTTATTCAAGTCGACCCCGTGCCTAGCACGATCCCTAGACGCGTAGCTCGGCGCAGCCTTTGCTCGTCGAGTCGTTGCCCGAATAAGTTAGACAAGAGTTGTGCTGGGCTATCGAAGCCATTTCTAGCACTGTCCCGCTCTAGCTGCGGTTGTCAAGTCGCGTAGCCCCTTGAGAATAAGGCTCATCGTGCAAAGTATGTGACTTGAATGTTAGCGTCGCCTAGAGAACCAGGCCTGTCTAAGGCACGAGTTATGGTCGATTTAGTAAAAAGCTTACCACGAACAAAGGAAGTCCACGCGACTTGTTGTCGCCGAGATCGGTCCCGTAACTTGGGAGTCTCGCCATGTCTTGATATGTCCCGCACACGAGATCGGTCCTCCGGCTTGGGAGTCTCGTAAGTCTTGATAGAAAGAAGGAAAAGCATGTTCATGTTAAGAAAAGTCTGGTAGATCGAGTTTAGACTTGCATGGTCATGGACAACTTGTCGACAAGGTGTAGTCTTCTCGAATGATTACCGGGGCGCTGGGATCATTCGGCCCGGGAGAAGTGAGTTGTGGCTCAAAGTAGGATACTGGATAACCGCATGGGAGACTTCGGCGCCTCCGGGCTAGCTACCCGTGTAGGGACGTGACCGATATCCTACGAGCCAGTCCAAGATAGCTTGAAATTGCTAGTGACCACTCATGTAGATGTGTCGGCAATAGCGGCACACTGTGTGTATGCCTTTGGATTGAGTCTATAGTTTGAATGCAGGTCTAGTCGGTAACACAAGGTCTGGGCCTAAGACTGGGCTACAGCATAGGTACCGTGCTTGGCACGATAGATTGGCATCGGGATGTCCATGAGATCGATGCTAGGTTTGGCAAGTCTTGTCTAAGTTGGTTCATGAGTCGAATAGAAGGGCCGCAAGGCGGCAGCATGATAAGTCTTGATATGTTGCGAGGCACAGCCTCAATCTCGAAGCACGGTCAAGTTTAAGCAAAGTCTAGAGGCACGACCTCCCGTTGTCGTCCCATGGCCGTCCTTGGCACTTGAATCGTTGGCACGAGGATTGGTCTAGAGGCGTTTGAGTTTAAACCAAGGTCCTGGCACGGCCGAGTTTGCGTAAGTTGCTCTTCGGCATAGCATTGTCTTAAATATGTCTAAGTTGCGAATAGAATGTGGCACGACCCTGCCATCCCAAGTTGAAGTTTGGTCAAGTACCTAGGCGATGAGGCACTGCCTCGATCAAAATACACGCTGGTATTGTAGCACGACCATGTCGTTGCACATCGAGTTGGCTAGACGTCAAGTCTTAAAACTGATCCTAAGGCAAGAATAGAACGACAATTGAAAGGGTTTAAGCTGCACAAAGTAAATGAACGTGTCGGTTATGTATGGGTGGGCGAGAAGCTCACTCCACCAGTACAGTGGTACTGACACCCACACAGTGTTTTATGTGCAGGCACAGGTAGAAGCTCGTGGCGCGGAGCTCGCTTGGATGCGTCGAGGCACGAAGTTCCTTGGCGAGTCGAAGCGTGCGGCCGTGTGATCTGAAGACTTATACAGGGCATAATGTATGGACATCGCCTTCCGAAGCTTCCGCTGACTCAAGCATTGTAATAAAGAGAGAGAGCAGAGAGTGACTTTGTAAACGAGAGAAAAGTGAGCACGAGAGACTTATAATTTGGCCTTGCGCCCACAAATGTAATCTTGTGTTCAATATCAATAAAAGAGCTTCTTTTGAATGACTTGTGTTCATGTGTTCTTCTTTAAATTCTGCTGTAATGTATTCAATGTTTCTGCTTGGAACTTCTGTGCGACGACCCCGTCGCCGCCGATGAAATCGGCCGTTATGGAACTGCCTTGCACGCGCGCAATCTAGGCTCGTGCGGCATCACACCTTAGCGAGGACGATCGCTCCTACGGGAGCGGGGCGTGACATAATGGTATCAGAGCACGGCTTTACGTCCTTGGACTTCAAATCGAATTTTCAGTTTTGAAAGCTCGTCGTTGGAAAAAGAAGTATGCGCTCTCTCTCGAATGTCCCTCGGCATGTCCATACAATAAGTCTAAATATTTTCAAAAGCTCATTCAAGCATTCAACCAAATGCATCGATAGGCAATGGCCTTTGTGCCGAACGGTGGTAACTTGTCTTGAATAAAAACGTATGCTAAAGTTAACAAGTTGCACGTGTGCCCGAATAGTCCTGCGTCGACCTTAGAAGTCGCGTGCATGCCTAACTATAGTCCAACGTTGACCTTAGCATGTGAGCATGCAAACTCGAATAAAAGTCCGTACGGGATAACCATGCGCACGACCTTTTGGCTAAGTTGCGTCGCGCGTCGCGCACCTCGACCTTTTGGTGCAAAACGAGTTACGAGCAATATCAAGTACCGCTCGTTCGGGAACGAGCTACACTTAGAGTGTCTATCGATAGGAACGCTATCGAGTTAACGCTTAGGCGTACACGGAGGATTGACTTGGATTTCGAGAAAATAGTACGAACGACTTAGTGCGTCGTTGCGACGCGAGCGACTACGCTAGCGATTCGTCGAACGAATCCGAAGGATATCTTAGAGAATTATGCGAACGTGATTGTGGGCTAGATCATATGGCTCGAATTCGAGTGGTGTATGGATTTTCTTGGAAATCATTCGAGCAAATATTGAGGATTACGAGTACGTCGGCGAGGCGATGCGATCGCACAAAGCCTTAGAACGCGTCACGCTTAGTTGATCGTGACTTCGTGTGTCCCGAACGAGCGTCTCGTTCGAACAACTTGCATATAGGAAACGCAAGTGAGAAAACGATATCGAAGTGATTCAAAACGATGAATGAAAATGAATGGTCTTGATCGAGGAAACTTAGAGGATTGCGCGTACGATATCGGATGGATTCAAATGAAACACGACTTGAGTTTTGAACAACGATCTTGAAACGAGCTTGAGGAATAGCGATCGAACTTGATCTTGAATATCGAGGAATGGTGGTATATCCAGTTCGGACAATAGCATCAGGCGCATGATTCGAAATTGGTTGCAAAGGAAGATCGTCAGGTTACGCATATCGTTGATGGTATTGAGGCGTATCAAAGATCGATATACGGTAACTCGGGGGTACTCTGACTCGGCGAATGATGATCGTGCAAATGTCATTGTTTCGACGGATGCTGTACTCGGGATATTGAAATGTGTCGAAGAAAAGATAAAACTTGGCTCGAGGATTTTCTAGTTGAATGAATGACGGTCGGACTATCGAACTTGGATTGGATGAAAAATGAAAATGGTTGGATTTGCTTCGTCGATAACCACAACTTCGATATTCTTGTCTTATGCGAGCGCAACCCCAGCCTCGCACATGCGTCGCGCCGATTAGGGCGATCACTCCGCGTGAGCGCTGGTATGGTGATTCATACAGCGGGGGTGATTGACCTAGCTTGGCGTGACAATTTGTGTGCTTCGACTTGTGGTTTGACGCGAAGGTGACTCGAGAATGGATTTGTATGCTTGAAGGATTGAATTTGAGGATTGAGTAGGTCCAATCCGCGTATCGAAAATGCGTTAGTCTAAACTCAAACAAGAGTTACGCCCCGATGAGGATGATTATTCCGCGGGAGCGTTGCATGGTGATTCATGAACCACCGTGGATAATCGGACTCGCGTGAGATTGGGGCACAACGTATTGTCGAGCTAGATGACCTCGTGATCGAATGCACGAATTGGTTAGAATTGGTGATTTGAATAGATTCGAATACGCACAACGAATGCGTTGATGCGAATAGGTGATCGTGCTCGATGTTTAGAAATCTGAGTGACGCGAGCTTGGATAGAAAACCCCGTACTACCGACTATGGTTTGACCCTAGGATTGGGGTCAGTGTTGGCATTATTGTTGGAGAACTATGATTCCAATCCTGACATTGACTTAGCCTCGCAAAGATTGGCCTAGCGGTTAGGCGAAACGCCCCTGTTGCAGAGTTATCAATCGAAGAATTGATCTTGAGGATTGGTTTGAATGGATAGCATGAATCACGAACATAGGAAATCCTCCTCACGAAACTCGACTGACATGCATATATTTCAGGGACACCTGGGTATGTGCACGATGCGACTCGAGTGAGAATGACGAATTCTCTATCATGCGGCTTGGTGAATGCATGTATTTGGGGGACGCTTGGAATGCGTGCACGATCCAGCCAAGTGATACGTTGATTTAAAATGAGACTTGGGTAATGGAAGAGTGTCGAGATCTTGAAATCATGTTAAAGGAAAGATTGATAATAGTGCGAGCGTGGCTCGGAATCGAGGAAACGCGTAGGCGAAGTGCGTACGATTAAGTCTTGGCCATAGAAATGATAGGAATGGCTTGCCACCAGGAAAGTCTCGAGGACGAGACTTTTTCTAAGTGGTGTATGTTGTAGTGCCCCATCCCGCAAAGTCAATCGGAGGGAATCGGAATGCCAACGGCGTTGGAACTTAGCCTTGCAACGGCTGCTCGAAGGCTCGCTCGTCCGAGGCGACTCCTCGCACAGGTGGGGTAGTTTCGGTGAACTTGCCTCATCTTAGCCTTCACTTAATAATATGCATGTTTTCAACTTGCACTGGTAGGCTAATCTAAAAGCTACGCACCAACATAGCTAAGGGAATAATCCCGTCGGGTCAGAATGTCCTAGAACATGGAAAATGGTCCCACGGTCTACTTAGAAGTCGGCTCAGCGTGCTTTAAAATGACACTCGATCCTTCGATCCCGTGGCTTGGGAGAAGGAAGTTGGCCTAAGTTGCTAAATTGCCTCGACACTTGAAATATCCTAAGTCTTAGGCGTCGCCTGCGTAAATGCTTGCTAAAGCAGGCACGGTCCCATTGTGCAAGGCTTGGCATAGCCTTCACATGTCCCGTTGGTCCCGTCGATTCGTCCCGACACTCGAATTTGCCTAAGTCATAGGCGTCGCCCCCATGAGTGCTTAACAAAGCATGCACGGTTCTGTCCCGCAAGGCTTGGCATAGCCTTCGCACGTCCCATAAGTTAAGTCGTCCTGCACAGCTCGTTGGCTTAAGTCTAGGCACCCAGCAGTTGGTTATTCAAGTCGACCCTGTGCCTAGCACGTTCCCTAGACGCGTAGCTCGGCGCAGTCTTTGCACGTCGAGTCGTTGCCCGAATAAGTTAGACAAGAGTTGTGCTGGGCTATCGAAGCCATTTCTAGCACTGTCCTACTCTAGCTGCGGTTGTCAAGTCGCGTAGCCCCTTGAGAATAAGGCTCGTCGTGCAAAGTATGTGACTTGAATGTTAGCGTCTCCTAGAGAACCAGGCCTGTCTAAGGCACGAGTTATGGTCGGTTTAGTAAAAAGCTCACCACGAACAAAGGAAGTCCACGCGACTTGTTGTCGCCGAGATCAGTCCCATAACTTGGGAGTCTCGCCATGTCTTGATATGTCCCGCACACGAGATCGGTCCTCCGGCTTGGGAGTCTCGTAAGTCTTGATAGAAAGAAGGAAAAGCATGTTCATGTTAAGAAAAGACTGGTAGATCGAGTTTAGACTTGTATGGTCATGGACAACTTGTCGACAAGGTATAGTCTTCTCGAATGATCATCGGAGCGCCGGGATCATTCGGCCTGGGAGAAGCGAGTTGTGGCTCAAAGTAGGATGCTGGATAACCGTATGGGAGACTTCGGCGCCTCCGGGCTAGCTACCCGTGTAGGGACGTGACCGATATCCCACGAGCCAGTCCAAGATAGCTTAAAATTGCTAGTGACCACTCATGTAGATGTGTCGGCAATAGCGGCACACTGCGTGTATGCTTTTGGATTGAGTCTAGAGCTTGAATGCAGGTCTAGTCGGTAACACAAGGTCTGGGCCTAAGACTGGGCTACAGCATAGGCACCGTGCTTGGCACGATAGATTGGCATCGGGATGTCCATGAGATCGATGCTAGGTTTGGCAAGTCTTGTCTAAGTTGGTTCATGAATCGAATAGACGGGCCGCAAGGCGGCAGCATGATAAGTCTTGATATGTTGCGAGGCGCGGCCTCAATCTCGAAGCACGGTCAAGTTTAAGCAAAGTCTAGAGGTACGACCTCCCGTTGTCGTCCCATGGCCATCCTTGGCACTTGAATCGTTGGCACGAGGATTGGTCTAGAGGCGTTTGAGTTTAAACCAAGGTCCTAGTACGACCGAGTTTGCGTAAGTTGCTCTTCGGCATAGCATTGTCTTGAATATGTCTAAGTTGCGAATAGAATGTGGCACGACCCTGCCATCCCGAGTTGAAGTTTGGTCAAGTACCTAGGCGATGAGGCACTGCCTCGATCGAAATACACGCTGGTATTGTAGCACGACAATGTCATTGCACATCGAGTTGGTTTGACGTCAAGTCTTAAAACTGATCCTAAGGCAAGAATAGAAAGACAATTGAAAGGGTTTAAGCTGCACAAAGTAAATGAACGTGTCGGTTATGTATGGGTGGGCGAGAAGCTCACTCCACCAGTACAGTGGTACTGACACCCACACAGTATTTCATGTGCAGGCACAGGTAGAAGCTCGTGGCGCGAAGCTCGCTTGGATGCGTCGAGGCACGGAGTTCCTTGGCGAGTCGAAGTGTGCAGCCGCGTGATCTGAAGACTTATACAGGGCATAATATATGGATATCGCCTTCCGAAGCTTCCGCTGACTCAAGCATTGTAATCAAGAGAGAGAGCAGAGAGTGACTTTGTAAACGAGAGAAAAGTGAGCACGAGAGACTTGTAATTTGGCCTTGCGCCCACAAATATAATCTTGTGTTCAATATAAATAAAAGAGCTTCTTTTGAATGACTTGTGTTCATGTGTTCTTCTTTAAATTTCGCTGCAATGTATTCAATGTTTCTGTTTGGGACTTCTGTGCGACGATTCCGTCGCCGCCGATGAAATCGAACGTTATGGAACTGCCTTGCACGAGCGCAATCTAGGCTCGTGCGGCATCACGCCTTAGCGAGGACGATCGCTCCTACGGGAGCGGGGCGTGACAGCCATACTGGAGTACCAATCTGATCAGACATAATCTTGATGTCATGCATATTGAGAAGAATGTGTTTGATAACATAATTAATACTATGATGGACGTAAAGAGAAAAATAAAAGACAATCACAAGGCCAGGTTGGACTTAGAAGAAATATGCAAACGTCCTATGTTGCATTTGATACAGCAGAATGGAAAATAGTTCCTGCCGAAGTCAATTTTCTCGCTGGACAAGGAGGATAAAGTGAGACTTTGTCAGTGGATCCAGGGCCTAAAATTTTCAGACGGATACGTGTTAAATTTGAGAAGATGTGTCGATCCGAAGAAAAATAAATTAATGGGTATGAAGAGCCACGATTGTCACGTATTCATGGAGAGGTTAATTTCGATTGCATTTCGGAAATTCTTACCGCAGGCAGTTTGGGATCCATTGACGGAGCTTAGCATATTCTTCAGGGATCTTTGTTCTAAGAAATTGCTCGTTGATCGTCTAGAAAAGCAAGAGAAGGACATTGCGGTAATACTATGCAAGCTAGAGAGGGTGTTTCCTCCTGGATTCTTCGACTCTATGGAGCATTTGCCGATTCATCTATCCTATGAGGCACGTGTTGGTGGACCCATCGAATATCGATGGATGTACCCGTTCGAGCGACATTTGAATCACCTAAAAAGAAAGGTGAAAAATAAGGCACGGGTCGAGAGTTCTATTTGTGAAGCCTATGTTCTCGAGGAGATTACAAACTTTTGTTCGATGTATTTCAAGCCTCATATTGCAACTAATAGAACGAGAGCTTCCAGAAACGACGAGGGAGATCATGAAAGTAATGATTCAATACTGAAGGTATTCAATGCTCCAGGAAAGCCATCGGGTAAGATGAAGAAGAGATATCTGAACGATAATGAGCTAAGGGCTGCTCAGGTGTATGTATTACTCAACTGCGACGAGGAAGAAGTAGAGAAACTGGAGGGGTAAGTAAATAATACGTCTACATTATTTTAATAGTGTTGAGAATGATACTATTACATTAATTGCACGATATTGTTTTCAGCATATTTAATGATGATGTGAGGTCAGGTAGGCCACACATAACAGAAGAAGAACTAGAACAAGAAATGAGGCGTTATTTTTCATCATGGTTGAGTGCATATGTAAGACTTGAGAACTCTGTAATTACCTTTCTGTATATGCACTTGATTGGGAATGAGCTTAATTGCTTCTTTCGTGGTATTTAGGTCGATCATCCATACGCAAGACTTGAGAATGAGTCTATTAGAACGCTAGCCAAGAGACCAATTTATGCTGCAAAAATATGGCCAAGCTACTGTGTTAATGGGTTTAGGTTCAAGTCAACAACTTGCCCGATCAGAGACAACTTTGTGGATCTCGACTCCACCAAAAACAACTGTTTGTGTATTAGATCTTCGAACTACAAAGATGTTGATGCGGGCAACAATTTCTATGGCGTGCTATGAGAGATCGTGGAGCTGACATATAGTTATGGAATAGAGCCTGCTAAGATTGTGTTATTCAGGTGTGATTGGTTCGATCCGATTGAAGGTCAAGGTTGGAAAGTAGACAAGCACGGTCTTGTTGATATAAACTATCGGCGTCGATATCAAGCCTATGAACTATTTGTCCTATCAAGTCAGGCTCAGCTCGTGTACTTCACAAGTTATCCTAAACGGGGAACAACAAGGTCGTACTGGTGGACAGTATGCAAGACCAAAGCTAGAAATACCTTTGAGGTTGACGATATAGCATATCAACAGGATGAACTACCTCTTGTAACAAATATTATAGAAGTGGACACGACGGAAGTTCCTCATTACACATCTAATTGTGTAGAAGAAGTAGAATTATCTGAAGAGGAAGATGCAGATGAAAGTAAAGATGTAGAGGAGGAAGAAGAAGAAGAAGAAGAAGAGCTAAACGAACTAGATGAATTTTCAGAAGAGGATTAAAATCTGTGATGTCTATCATATAAATATGTATTTTTGTAATAATAAATCTGTGACACTTTAGTGACACTTATCAGGTATGACTAGACCATCTGGACGACGTGAAGGATTTTACATTAGCCAGTCCCGTCAGCCTCGGCGTGGGGATGGAGAGGGCAGTTCCGTACCCTCATCCTCATCTCCGAGTACGCCATTGTACCGTTCTGTTCCCGGTCCATTATCGGGACAGGGCAGTTCCAGCAGGTTGCCGACTCCTCCCTCGTCGTCCAGCCTTCCTGATCCCGCGTCCAGCAGGTTGCCGACTCCTCCCTAGTCGTTCAACCTTCCTGATCCCGCGTCCAGCATCCCTGATCCCCCGTCCAGCATTCCTCCTGTCGACGGCTCTATGGGGGGAGCCGACGCCGAGCATATGGAGGACGGCGATCAGACTGATCCTGCCCAGGCAGGAGGTGAGAGCGACCCTCCATGCGCTCCCCCGGACGAGACGCGTATGGAGATTTGGACGGACGGGCCTATGAAGTAAGTTAATTAATTAATATATTTCTCAAATGATTATATGTACATATATATTCATGGAAAATTATTATTGTATAGATATCGGCCTTCTGCAGTACAGAGACAGCTGGAGACATTTCTGAGGCAGAACTATGGTGGGGCTTGGATTAACTACTCAGATGCTCCCACAGATAGGAAGGCCTTTTGGTTCGCCCACTTCAAGGTAAAAAATTTGTTTATTTTTAAATTTTAATAATCATTTGTGTATATTATACAACTTTTGTATTTTACTTCTTGTAGAGGACCTATTTCTATCCACCACACCGGACAGCGAGGATTGAGGGCCAATTTTCTGCCGTCGCAGCCAAGCTCATCCGTGATGCGATCGACGACCAGAAGCGTCGTGATCGCTCTGAAAGGCCGATCCAGGGTTGGATTACGCCAGAGCAGTAGACTGCGATGAAGGCTAGATTCAGCGAGCGCAGGTAAGTGGTGTGGTGGCTCCATTCCGATGACGGAGCATTTTCGTCGTCTGGTACGTTTCCTATGACGGACATTAATTTATATATAGTTCGATAGAATGTTTAATACTAATAATAGATAATATATTTTAACAGGTAAAAATGGGTGATGACCCGAACATGGTGACCATTTTTCTGGTCACCCATCGGAGGGCTGGGGAGTTCATTGACGAGAGGGCGACGCAGGCATATGTACGTTCTATTCTTTATATTAATTTACTATAATTTAGAAAACAGAAAAATAGATATCAATATAGACTTTATCAAACACTTACACGTTAGCAAACATGTTCTAGGCCGAGTTTGTTCGGCTACAGAAGGAGGCGGCTGCTGCTGCTACTGCTAGTGTGCAAGCAGAGGGAGGGGCTGGTACTTCCTCCCAGCTGCCTACAGATCCATCGTCGGACGAGCTCTGGATGACCGCCGTTGGCGGTCTTCAGAAGGGTACGTACTACGGTACGGGATCCTACGGCGCGTAATTGGCTTCGGAGTCATCCCGAGCCCCCTCTGTCAGTGGCAGTCTCCGGCTACGCAGGTGTAATGTCCCAAATTCGTGATACGTATTTAGTGTACGTATACGTGTTTTGGACCCATATTTTATTTATTCATGGTTAGTTATCTTGGTTTATTTTGTATTGGCTTGGTTTTATTGGCATTGATAGTTTAATTGGTTTTAATGATTCATTGGTTTATTTGGGCTTGGTTTATTCCTGGGTTGGTTCGGTTTGGGATTGCTCTTGGTTCATCATGAACCAAGGGGTGAACCCCCTACCTACCACCACCACTCATATTTATTACCTATTCTTCTTCTCTCTCTTCATTAATCTCTTCTTCTTCCATTTACTCCCTTCACCTACAAGAGAGAGAAGAGAGAGGTCTAGGCAAGTGCAACTTGCTTCCACAAGAGAGCTCATTTTATTGTTCCATTAGCTTCTCCTTATGTTTCTAAGACACATTAGAACTTGTCATTTTCCATTTTGAGGCTTTAATTTTTGTAGATCTAGAAATTAGTTATTTTCGGATTTTGGTGGTTTTGATCTATCAAACTTCCTTGTTTTCAAGTTTTGATGGTTTCATGTTGTAGAGAATTTTATTCTACCCAATTTTGACCTTTGAAAAGTCAGATTTGGACTTATTTTGACCAAGTTATGGACTTTTGAAGCTTTTGGGTTCAACCCATGGAGTTCTTGCTGATTTGGAGAAGACAGTGAGCAGTGCGCGAGCTTTTTAGCTTGCGCCACTGAGCTGCGCGCGCTCTTTAGCGCAGCGCAGTCCGACCATACGCTGCCTTTTGGGAGCGTATGTCTTGCATACGCTCACTTGGGTGACAAGGAGTCGTATGGAGTCCATACGCTGCCTTTTGGGAGCGTATGTCTTGCATACGCTCACTTGGGTGACAAGGAGTCGTATGGAGTTCATACGCTGCCTTGATGAGGAGTCGTATGGAGTCCATACGCTGTCTTTTGGGAGCGTATGTCTTGCATACGCTCACTTGGGTGACAAGGAGTCGTATGGAGTTCATACGCTGCCTTGATGAGGAGTCGTATGGAGTCCATACGCTGCCTTTTGGGACTTGCATACGCTCATTTGGGTGACAAGGAGTCGTATGGACCTCATACGCTGCCTTTTGAGGCGTATAGATGACTTGCACTGAGCGTATGACTTGCACTGAGCGTATGACTTGCACTGAGCGTATGACTTTTGCACTGAGCGTATGGCCTTTGGCTGACTTGGTCTTATGTCAGCGTATCAGATTTGGTTTTATTTTTCTTAAGCTTGGCTCTTCTATAGTCCTGTATATTGATATTTTATTTGATATTTTACGCCCATTTTATATCCTTACGCCTTTTGTCATGAACTTGATAATCACGAATTTATGTAATATGTTTGGAAAGGATAACTGAGCCTGACACGATAGTGACCCGTAGTGGTGCACTCCTGACATGAGTAACCTGACATGACCTGATAGTGTCCGTCGTGGCGCACTCCTGACTAGTACACTTGACCTGATAACCTGACATGTTATATCTTGATAAGCTGTTGCGACGGCTACTTGATATGACATGACCTGTATAATAACCTGGACACCGTAGGCGATTGTGCTTGTATAAATAAACCAGTCCTGTCTTGCATCATGTCTAGGATGGGACTCCTGAGTACCAAGGTCAGGAGTACCTACTAAAATGGACTAAGGTTAATAACTAGAATAATACTTTAGTCATGACGAGATTTTTCAGCTACAGGCAATCCCGTTACCTGGGCACGCCTTGGGATATGTAGCCTGCCGTCGAGTAGGGCACATTTCCAGTACACTGTCATGTGTTGCACCCTTCAAGCTACCTAAGGGTACATTCGTTTCCTGGACGATGTACCCACCTGAATTCAACTCTAATCTTTTAACCCGGGTAACCTGGATGGTCTGCAGGGCTTGTGGCTGTGGAATAATCTCACTGCATCTTGTTAGTAATTAGGCTTGTGACAACCCTAGTTAGTTAAAGTATCAAGCCGTAATTCTTGCTTGGCCGTGAAGTGATTGGATGGAGTCTAACCAGTCTAGTCTTGCCCTGATCCTGTTCCAGATTATTGATGAACAGAATGCTTGTATTTATTTTTACCGATAAATGGTGAGAATTCCAAGTTCTGCTCAGATGAAGGGTTACAACCCCGGTCCTTGTTTGGTTTACGGGTTGTAACCTGGTTGTCTGAATAGTTCCATGGTTATCTCGTCGTATATCATCCTGGTGTATTTTCTTTATTTTCAGTTCTTACTTTTATTTATATCTTGTGCTGATTGCTGGTTTTTAGCTCTTAAGTGAAGCCCCTTTGTGGCACTTGCTCTTTCTGGGGTCTGACCCAGCTGGTTTTGTATGGCCAGATTCCGGAGCAGCTCCAGAGGATCTACCGGTTTTCCAGTCCGATGGTGAACACCAGACGTAACCAGGGCAACGAGTGGGTTTCCTTTGTCCTCCCACTTTATTGTAAAATTATTCTTTTGAGGCGTTTAGCCGCCGAACAAGTGTTAGCTCGTGTACATTTTTACTTACTGTCTGCCTACGGGCTGTAACATGATTGGCAACCTAGGGTTGATCATGTATGACTAAAACTCTTGCTAGTCCTCACATTTTGTAACGACTAGCTTCATGATCAGCTGAATATGTAATATTTGGGACGCCTTACTATTGTATATTTGGTGATCTTACATCTTGTAACTCTATTTACTTGCTTGTGATTGAGACACTAGGCTTGTTCATGACCTTAAGAGACTGTTGGCTTGTAGATAAACCCTCATATATCTAGACAGCCGTGACCGTATAGTGGAGTGGATCCCATTTTATTATATGTAGCTGGCTATGTCTGTCCCAGCTCTCCAGTATTCTGGTTCTGGGGCGTGACAGCAGGCGTCGTCACGAGCTGAGGATGTTCGTCCTCAGATCGAGGAGCTGCGTCGCGAGTTGCAGCAGCAGATTTCTGATGCGGTCGAGCGACGATCCGACCCTCCGATCGTCACCGGACGATTTGATGCGGTCGAGCGCAGTATACAGGAGCTGGTGAGTCTGTATCAGGCTACAGCTGCCAGCTTGCAGACGCTCACCGAGTCTACGCAGCGCACAAAGCGTAGACAGGTCGAGCTGGAGGGATCGCAGAGGAGCATGTTTGCCTCACTCGCTCAGTATACTGAGAGGGTGGTGAGTACCCTTGCTGCGCATGGTGAGCGACTGCGAGAGCTGGAGCAGATATGTCCTCCCGGTCCATCGACGGTGCCGACTCCAGACACTGCACTGCCTCCGACGCCGACTCCAGACATTGTACTGCCTCCTACTGCCCCTACGGTACAGCTCACCCAGGAGCAGTATGACTACATTCTATCCCAGTTGTGCGGCAGGGGTCCGCAGTGATTTTATTGGTTTTTTATGACTTGTATGTATTGGCCCTATGGGCAAATTGTTTATTCATACACTGTTGTTTATACACTTGGTGGGAGACTTTTTATCATCTTCCATTTTTATTTGACTCTATTGGATGTTCGTGAGGATGTGTGTCTGTGATATTTACTTTGCACTGCCTCCTATTTTTATTGTGATATTTACTTTGTGATATCTGCGACGGGGATGACAAATATACCTACGCTGGGTTATAAGCGTTGATTTGATATACAAAGGAGGTGCTGTCGAAATTTTAAAAAAATATATTGTGTATTTTTGTTATGATGTGTGTCTGTGTTTACAGTGAATGTGAAATGCAGAGTTCAGAACCATCGACAGTTTCGATTACTGTTGTATGTGTTATCTTGGATAGAAATAGCAACAGTTCAGGGTGCACTTCTGAGAGCTTCATTTTTATGTCCTTCACTTTCTCGGGACGTCGTAAAGGTTCCCGAGAAGGTGAAGGACGTGAAGAGGAAGCTCTGAGAAGTGCACCCTGAACTGTTGCTCTTTCTATCCAAGATAAAACATAGAACAGTAAGCGAAACTGTCGATGGTTCGAACACTGCACTTCACACACACTGTAAACACAGACACACAGCATAACAAAAATATCAATTATATTTTTTTAATTTTTTTATAATATCTGCGACGTATAGCGACGTTCTGCGACGTACTGCGACGGAACGTAAACGTCGCTATACGTCGCTAGACGTCACTAATATGCATCGCTAAATCTGTCGGTAGCCGTCGCTAAGTTGCCCATGTGGCTGCCATGCCATGTCATCATATATAAAGTTTACAGCGTCGCAAGTGGTCGCTTTACGTCGCAATTTTGGCGACATAGTGATACGTCGCTATCTGTCGCTAATTTTGCGACGTCTAGCGACAATGAACTCCGCATCGCAAATAGCAACGTTCGACGACTAAAGTGTCATATGCGACTTGCCTATAAGCGACGTCCAGTTTTCGTCGCTAAATACGTCGCAAATTGGTTTTAGCGACGTATTTTCCTTATTTAGCGACGTCTCCTGACATCGCTAAAATGTGTTATTTTAGTAGTGCATGTCATTCTCCGTGTTTAAATCACGGAGAATTGTCATTCTCCGTTGTTAAAATCACGGATAATTGTCATTCTTCGTTGTTAAAATAACGAAAAATGGCATTTTTCATGTTAAAATTACGGAGAATGGTCATTACCGTGTTAACATGCAGGAGAATAGTCATTCTCCGTGTTAAAATTACGGAGAATCACGTAGAATGGTCATTCCCCGTGTTAGAATGCAGGAGAATGGACATTCCTCGTGTTAAAATCACGAAGAATGATAATTATCCGTGTTAAAATCATGGAGAATGGTCATTCCTCATGTTAAGATCATGGAGAATGATTTTTTTTCCTTCTTTTTTTTTAAAAAAAGTATATATTGATTGATATCAAACTTTTCATTGTTGTTTGTTTTATATCAGTGCAAACAACCGAGCACAGTGACCTAATCGCCGAAAAACTTCAAATCTCTCCACGAAGATGATGACGAGCGATAATCGAAGTTCGACTGAAGAAAAACATAGTGAACTACGAACGAACTTTGCGATCTCTGTTGAAGATGAGAGCAATGGAATTCAGATCTCTTATGAGGAATAAGAAGACGAAAATCGTAATCCAAATCTGATTTATAAATTCATGTCACGACCCGATCACAAATATTTGGGTCGAACCGGATCATGCCCAGCCTGTACCGTTGTTGAGACGGCGGCAGTAAGCTGTTCTATTAGCAGATAACCACAACAACATCTATATTTGTCACAACTCAATATTCGGAAATTTAAAACTTTATTAAACATTAAAAATAGATACAACTGGAAGTAAAAGAACTGAATTCAAATAACAGAATTTTTCAAAGAAATAACAAAACTGGAAAAGAAAATCTAGCTAAGCATTCGGCTCATCGGCCTCAGTTCCTGCGTCCTCCAAAGGGGACTCTGGCAGCACCACGGGATACAGAACCGGGTCATAATAGTTGTTGATTAATAGCTCAGCATCCTCAATATCCCCTAAAAATGTATCTCCAGTCAGGAGGGAGCAAAGTACAATTCATGCTAATTTTACAATTAAAATAATAATAGAATCATTCACTTTTAAACAATTTGAAGTAAACAGTTTTCTAGCAGTTAAACAGTGTGATTTGAATAGACAATGAATATGATCGGCTTGGGTTGTACAGTTGTATCATATTGATACGATATGACTTATCCACATGTGTGTGAGGGGTAAGCTAATACAGTTCTAAGTTATCATTTGGGATGTGGTCATAAATATTATACTATTCCCCCAGTACCCAACAGTCAATCAGTCAGTGCTCTCAGAGAGAGTTCCGTGTTGCATCGTGGTTTAAACTTGCAGTAAAGCGATTATTAAATAATTGTAAACTAACACAAAATGTACTTGCCTCAAATTGGAATGGACTTGAAGGGTTGAAGACTTCGAGATGGGATTGAGACTCGTCCTCGAAATCCTACATTCGAGAAGTTGACTCAGATTCCAGAGTTTACCAAACTAACTATGCTAGTTGCAATCTCTAAGTTGTGTCATAATCAATTTTAATCTTGATTACACAATCACAAACAAATCTCGATTATCGGTGCGTTGTAATTAATAACGAGGAAAAGATCAATTTAACTTGTATTTTGAAAAAACTCGTAGTTACCAATTTATTGGGTTAAAACTTTGTATTTTTGTAATTATACATATAAAACTAAATTTTTTGTTTTAATGAGAAAACATGATCGTTGTTTAAATATTACAAACTTGTAAATTTTAATGTGAGAAAAACTTCATTAATTTTCTATATCAAAATAATATTTATTTTAGATTTATGCATACCTAAAAAATCCGCAAAACCAGAAAGTGAAAGAAAACCTATGCTATAATAATTACAGGCCACAGAAAAAATAGAAAAGCTGGGCTTATGCCCTTACAATTTATTCTACATAAATTGAAATAAGAAGAAATATTTTTTAGTTCTAAAATTATCCTACAATTTAATTATAATTAAAACTAATAATTAAAATAAATTAAATTAATAGTGAGTCTCAGATATTGGTCCAATCGTCATATAGGCTAATGCCTCAACGTCCGGGCTAAACCGGTTTTGTTTGCACTTAGTCAGGGCCCATTGACCAATACGGTCGTCGCCCAAAATTCAAAATAATAATCTTTTCCAAAAAAACATTTTAAAATCATTTTAAAATATAATTAAATTTTGTAGAAAAATCCGGCAGCACTTCCTCTATTTTCGGTCAACCCAAAAACTGGAAAATGTGCCATAAACACCATTTATAAAAAGTCTCAAACCAGGGAACACCCAGAATTCAATTCCAAACCATTTTACACCACAATTAAAATTCACAGAATAATTCCCGAATTTAAATCGGAACCCGCAATATAGTTTCGGGAATTCCCGAAATGAATTCGGAAATCACAACGCCTAAAATCTCGAAAATATATTTCGGAAACGTCCGAAATAAACGCCGAATCTCACAGAATATTTTCGAAAAAATCCGAAGCTACGACGTCGCTAAAAACCAAAATCCCGGGAGGAAATCAGGGACCAATTTCATCACAGACAAATAAAAATGGGACGGAACAGAGGAGTTATACCTTGGGTTGCTCGGCTAGAGCTCTCAGATGCAAATTAAAGAAATAATAAGCGCGGACAGCAAGAAACCAGCTCGAAAAATACACAGGAAACACCGACAGTAGACCGGGCCGCAAGGAATGCGCTGGACAACGTCCGAACAGCGGACAGCAACTCGGAAACCCATAGACAGCGCTGGACAGGGCTATCCAGATCAGCGGGGCACGGGCTCTGGATGGCGACGCTAGGGCACGGGCTCTGGATGGCGACGCTAGGGCACGGCCAAACAGGACTTGGCGCCGAAGAGGCGGCGCTCAGGGAAACGTCGGAAGACCTAGGGCACAGCGCGGGAGTGCGCTGGAAGGAGGTCGGGATGCTGGAGTACGGCCGAGGGGGCCGGGATCGGCGCGGATGGCCGAGAGGGGAGCCGACTACGGGCGGATCGGGGGCGCTGGCTGGAGGCGCGCCACGCGGGGTCGGGGCGGATGGTCCGGCGTCGAGCAAAAAGGCTCGGAGAGAGGGTTTGTGAGGAGTGGGGGAAGAAAAATGAGTAATGGTGGTGGTGGGTTTGCTTAAGAATGGGGAGAAGAGTTAGTTGCTGTGCTCTCGTGAGAGGGAGGGGAGAGTGGGGTTAGGTGTGAAGAGTTTGTTAGCCCAATGATTATATCATGTTTTTGAATATGGCTAATCAATTAAGTTTACTATAATGCCATCACTAATATTCATGTAATATTCATGTAATCAATATTATGTTACTACTTAAACTTAGCATTGTCTTATGTTAGCATTGTCTTATGTTTATTAGTGATACATGCATCTATTGTATATATATTAAACTTAAAGGATTTGCCATAATCAAAAAGGGAGAGATTGTTAGTCCAATGATTATATCATATTTTTGAATATGGCTAATCAATTAAGTTTACTATAATGCCATCACTAATATTCATGTAATATTCATGAAATCAATATTATGTTACTACTTAAACTTAGCATTGTCTTATGTTAGCATTGTCCTAAATGTTCTATATCATATTGCTATGCTTGTATCATATTATTTTATTCGTCTAACATGTTCTTATAGACATGCAGTAAGCATGATCAAGCTTTGTCAAAGCAGGACATATGCAATGGGCCAAAGACGGCGTTATACAAGAAGATTTCTCTGAACCGCCTAACGACCTATCCGGGGCCTCGCATCGGGGGTTCCGCTGTCCGGTCAGCGGACAGGGGTCGAGGGGGCAGCACCCCCCGTCAGGGGTTCAGGGGCGAAGCCCCCGAAAGGTATTCAGATTTCCAGATCTGTTTATCTTTGGACGACTGCCGTCAAGTAAAAAAGGCGTCTTCAAATCTGCTCAAATATTTGAAGAAAGGCGTTATCAAAGGGCTCTTGGTTTTCCTATTTCATGAATATAATTTTGCATATTTATTGAGTCTAGAATACGATGTACACTGCATCGTACTGACAAATAGGCTACCCAAGAAACGTTTTCAAAATACTCTTTTATTTTGAAAACAAGCCCACTTACAAAAGCCCAAATTACTTCCTAACTGCTTGACTTTTCAAAAACCCCAAAAACTAATTTGTAAAAATCCTGACAGAACTCCAACAGAACTCAAGGAGAATTCGGCCAGAGTTCGGCCCGAATTCGGCCAGAGTTCGGTTAGTGAACGTTGCTTTTTGAACTTGGTCTCCCTGCAGTTACGGATCCCACCGAGATTTTCTCATAGAGTTCTGCCCGAATTCTGCCCGAATTCTGTTAGAATTCTGCCTTTGGAAAAACTATAAATAGAGAAGGATTTCGATCATTTCAACACACTCATTGACTTTCATATCTCTTCTCTATAAGCCTACTACTTCTTCCAAAGTATTCTGAGCTTTTATTTTCAAATCTCAAGCCAGTTACAATCCTCTAGTTGATTTGTCAGTGCGGTACGGTCTAGAAGTTTCAGAGTGGTTGTAATCAGAGGCTTGATTGAAGTTACACACTTCACAATTGAAGTTGGTCGAGTACTTCGGATCAAAGCTCGCGTTGTAGAAGTTGCAAGAACTTCGGATGAAAACTTGTGGTGATTTTCCATAGTGGATTCAACTGGAAGCTAGAGTTCTTCCGACTGGACTAGTCCTCACAAGAGGGAAACCGGTATACATTCTTGTGTTTGCGTTTGCTCTCTACTCTCTACTTTTTATTTACATATCTGTGATATATTATCTGTGATCTTGTTACTAACTTTTTTAATTAGTTAATTTCCGCTGCCTACTCTATTCACCCTCCCTCTAGAGTATTGCGCTTTACAACTCTTTCCTACAATCGGTCCTACAGATTTGTGGTGGGGTATTATAAGGAGTGGGGAGAGGGATTAGTGTGCTGGAGTTGGGGAGTTAGAGAGAACGTGTGGGGGTGAGTAAGAGTAGTGGAGAAATAAGGAGAGAGTTGGTCCAACGGGTGGACCAACTCAAAGGGGAAATATATATATATATATATATATATATATATTTTAAAAGGAAATCATAATTTTCAAATCAAAGAGAATGGGTTTAAAATCGGGTCTGGGTTTCGGGAAGCTGGTCCGGGCTCGGGTCTCGTCACAACCAAAAAGCCGATTATTAATTTTGAAATTAATTTTTAAACCCACAATTAATAATAATAATAATAGTAATAATATTATAATAATAATATTAAATCACATCACAAAACTGGGTTTCACAATTCAAATACATATATATGACCAAATTTGCGCAAAGGGGTAGTTATGGTATTATCAAAATGGCAATTTTATAAATACAGAACATCTAAAGGAAATCTTGGAATATTTAACGTGAGAATACATAATTTTGGGTATTTCATAAAACCATCATGCGGGTGGGCTTTTCATAAACACCTACCCCAAAAGTGAGTATTTCAGTAATTTTCAGATACAATTATTGTTACTACCAATAATTGAACCAAAAGACCTCTAGAGTACAAGTCTAATGCATAACATTATAACATAATGATTTTGTTTTAAGTTTGTCTCCATCTACGACATTTTTAGCTCCACCGTTATTGATACGAAGCATAAAAAAAAGTTCCAGTTGGTGAATTATTTATGACTGATCGCCAAAGTGGCATCAAACTATGGAAACCTCAATATTAATGACTAGTTAGTGATGTCCCCGTGGCCGTAGCCCATTGGAAACGGTGGAGCACCTCGGCGCAGTGGCATGGGTTCGAGCTCCCTTGGAGGCATTGCCTCCCAGCACCATTAAAAAGTGGACACCCTCAAAAAAAAAAAAAAACTAGTTCGTGACCATGGTAGCTATGAACATGAGAGTTCCATATAGTCCATCCATATTCTACCTTTTACTTGCAAGTACTTAAAAATATGAGACCTTATTTGCATCATCAATTATGGATACTCATAATTGTGAGATCTCCAAAACAAGCTAATAATTCTGCGTAGTGAAATGTGAAATACCCATAACAGTCTTACTGAATTTTCTGAAGTAGCTATCAAACCGTAAGTTTACCCTCCAAGAGTTGGTGCCAAATTTAAGGCCAAGCTAATTATAAGTATGTGCGTCACTGATTTTGATCAAGCAATTTAGATTTTTTTTTTTTGTGATCCCGGCCTAGGCCTAACGTACGGACCTTTATGCACGCTGCGTCGTATGTATACCATTTAGGTCCAGTACTATGCCCAATTTTTACACACCTCCACCGCGGTTAAAACCGTCCGTTTGGCCTAGAAGATTATACCTCTTCTTGCTGACCACAAAAGTCGATAGCAATTTAAGTTCATTGACTAATACGTATAATTTTTTTCGGAGGGAGGGGAGAATAGGATAGGAATTTCAATTTTATTTTTTTGTGGAGTGTGCTCAGTAGGTCATGGAGTACGAATAGTCGCGTTCATGTGCATAACATGAACTATTATTACACAAAACCAAATACATATAACACTATATATATGACGACTTTGTCATTCGAACAAATACGAAGTCTGGTCAATATAATTATATTAATATAAGTTTTGTTCGAATCATTTATCACAACATTCAACTATCACAAATCTCATCTAATGTCGATCTCCCTGAACGAAGTATACAACTCTCCGCGCACAGATCTCCTCTCTTATACTATCTTGAAGTACGAGTCGTACGAGAGACTTATGGAAGTAGTCCGTCTCCTTGAATCTTCTCAACGAGCACTCTTAGATGAACAAACCCCTTAGCTTCTTATTCATAGTGATGTCTTTTAAGTTAGCCAACAAGCTATCTTGACCGTCCATTGTAGATTCAACGGCCCAAAATTTACGTTGAAGTCCGTCCTATATAAAATAGTTTGCAACACAACGGTATACTGACGATATACAGTGTAGATACCAGACTAGCTTGGTTTTGAAAATTATCCAAATGTTTTGGTATACCCTCGATATTCTGTCCTTATACCGGTGACCCTGTTTCGGCTCTAATATAAACCTGGTTTAAAGGTAATCGATCTGTCGTATTTGTCACAACTTCCATCGATGCTTCACACCAATATTTTAAAAATCGGACCGATGATTGAATCGATTTTTTTTTCCAGAAAATTTACTGTAGGGTAATATATTTTAACGAACTTGCGTGTAGGATACCATATTCGGGAAAATTGCAAAAAGGAAAACGATCCGCCAGACAGTATGTCGAAAATTGAGCGCGGTGGGGGGGGGGGGCTATGCCTATTTGTTTGCAGGGGGGTAGGTTCGCAGACGGGGGGAGGGGGTTTGCAGGCTTTTGTTTGTGGGAAGCATGCTGGTGCTTTTGTTTGTGGGAAGCATGCCCAGCCACTACCAAAATAAGTCATATTAGCGACGAAATTAGCGACGCCAACTTAAAACGTCGCTAATATTTTTGGATTTAGCGACTCCTAAAGAATGCGTCACAATACGTCGCTGATAGCGACAAACAGCGACATATTACGACTACCTTTAGTGTAATAAAATCAACGTCGTTGATTTGTCGAAAAACATCGTTAGTTTTATTAGTTCAGCGACGTTTAGCGTCGCAAGGATTAATAAGTCGCCGAATATTAAACGCTTACCGACGCTTTGCGACGTATTTTAGGACGTCGCTACTTTTTGCTAAATATGGTTTCCTCGGTTCCAATTTTTATTTCTCCCTCTCCCCAAATTCTTTGTTCCCGCCCCTCTTCCCCCGACCACGACGACAGCCACCCAATTCCCTCCGGCGCCGCTCATCCTCCTCCTCTACCGCGAGCCCCTTCTCCTCCCTCCGGCGAGCCCGTTCTCCTCCTCCTCCTCCACCGCGAGCCCCTTCTCCTTCTCCATCGCGAGATCCTCCTCCTCCTCCTCCTCCACTACCGCGAGGAGACTGAAGGTAAACCCTAACCCTAATTGAGGTGTTTTTCGTGTCCAAAATGGACACGAAGACACATTACGACCATGTGTTCACTGATACAGTGTGTTCGTGAGGTTTTGCACACTTTGTGTCCATTTGTTGGACACGTGGACACCCCCAAGCTTGCATATATATGTATTTTACCTCTGTACACTTAATCCCCTCCTCCTCCACAACAAAACTTGTCCTCCTCCTCCTCCTCCACCACCGCGAGGAGACTGAAGGTAAACCCTAACCTAATTGAGGTATTTTTTGTGTCCAAAATGGACACGGAGACACATTACGGCCATGTGTTCACTGATACAGTGTGTTCGTGAGGTTTTGGACACTTTGTGTCCATTTTTTGGACACGTGGACACCCCCAAGCTTACATATATATGTATTTCACCTCTGTACATTTAATCCCCTACATACACTTGTGTATTTTCGTATTAATTTGGATTTGCATATTGGTGAATTGTGTGAGTTCTACAGTATGGTTCTGTTTGGTGAATTGTGTCTTATTATAGTCCCTGCAGCCATTCGACTGGCGAGGCAGAAACTATGTAGTCGTAGATAAAGTTGACTGTCATCCGACCCTCATCCCTCGGCAATGATGATACGATAACCAACCGGAGAGGCAAGGACATAGTCCATGCATCCATTTGGATTAGTAAATGTGAATATGGGATTTAGATTCATGGTGTATATGTTCACTGTCTCAAGGACATTGTCCCTGCAGCCATTTGACTGGCGAGGCAGAAACTATGTAACCATAGATAAAGTTGACTGTCCTCCGACCCTCATCCCTCGGCAATGATGATACGACAACCTATCACTATATCTTATATAGTAGTAGATGATGTCTTAGTATTACATTATGTGAGTTCATCTTGATTCTGTTACATTCTTCAGATACTAGATACGATAAGAACGTATACTACACCATATGTACAGAACCTTGTTAGCAATCACCCGAATAAAACACGTATTATACGCGAATTTTTCCGTATCTTACATAAACGTATAATACTTACGTACTTTTGGAAATTTTGAATTTATACGCGAATTTTAAGCATGTGGCGTTTTAAACGCGTACCGTACGAATTTTTAAAAATTTTGGTCAAAAAAATGTGACCAAGAAATCCAACAGTCTTGACTTTTGCTGCTATTAGATATTAAGACTGGCACAATTCTGCTATTAGATATTAAGACTGGCACAATTCTCAAAAATTATCAAAAGAAAAGAAGAAAAGGTCCCACAGTAAACAAAAAAAAACCCAAGAGTCTTTGCACATGTTGCTTGCAATAATCAAAAATTATCAAAAGAAAAGAAGAAAAGGTCCCACAGTAAACAAAAAAAGAAACCCAAGAGTCTTTGCACATGTTGCTTGCAACAATTAAAGAAAAATCTTTCGATTTTTCATCATCCAACCTCTTCTTATTCTCACACTGAACCAAGAAGTATAGGTGGGTGGACCCTATATATATGTCGAATTTTTAGACCATCTCCAATGGTGATTTCTAAAATTGAGTTCTTATCCTACTTGGCATTGTATTTTAAGGAAATTTCTATCCTAGTTGGAGGAGTTTCTACATACAAATTGTAGACATACAAAAATGCTCTCCAATGGTTTTTTATTTCTATCATATGTGTTACATAGTAAAAGGACCAATTTAATGGTGTGGGACCCAATAATAATTGTCATGAGAGATAGGAGAATTTCTATGAAAGTTTTCATCCTACGTCATTGCCACCTAGGATAGAAATGGTGATAGAAATCACCATTGGGAGAAGTTTTTTCTAAAATGGATTTCTTCCATAGAAATAGGGAAGATAGAAACCCCCATTGGAGATGGTCTTAGTGCCGAATTGGTTCATATGAAACGCACTAAACACGAATTAAATATAATCCGAATATTTTTCGTTAGACGAATTTTTGACCGAATTTTTGACCGTATTTTACTTATATTGTGTCGATTTATACTCGTCCTTTTGTCGTTTCGAATTTTTTCCGTTTGCCGAATTGCTAACATGGGTACAGAACATAGATGATTCACACTAATGTATGCTTGAATGAATTTTGGGTTGTGTTCTGAGCCATTCGTTCCCATACTTGGCAATTAAGCCATTCGACTGGCGAGGCAGAAACTATGTATCCGTAGATAAAGTTGACTGTCCTCCGACCCTCATCCCTCGGCAATGATGATACGACAACCTATCACTATATCTTATATAGTAGTAGATGATGTCTTAGTATTACATTATGTGAGTTCATCTTGATTCTGTTACATTCTTCAGATACTAGATACGATAAGAACATATACTACACCATATGTACAGAACATAGATGATTCACATTAATGTATGCTTGAATGAATCTTGGGTTGTGTTCTGAGCCATCCGTTCTCACACTTGGCAAAAAATCGAATTATTTGTGAACACATGGCCGTAATGTGTCTCCGTGTCCCGAGGAGTCCAAATTTCGTACCTCCGCTACATGATGGTTCCTTTAGTTAGCTTGCTTATGTTACAATTATATTATTTGTGACTATCGATCTTACCAGATGGCACCCATGACCCGAGGAGCGGCACGTCGTTTGAAGAAAATAGTGAATGCTGAGGTGGCTCCTCCTACAGTTGAGGAGGAAGTGGCACCGGTTGCTAGTGAGACCGGGAGTTCTATTCATCCAGCACCGGTAGCTAGTGAGACCGAGAGTTCTCTTCATGCAGTCCTTGCAAGGGACGACATCTCTCCTCGCGCCAAAAATCTCGCTTTTTCGAGGTGGTTGCGTGAACGTATCACTGAGCGTTTGCGTGAGCAGCGTGGTTCTCATTAGCTATTAGTACTTATTTGTATTGGACTATTTGTATTGGGTTGTTTTTGTATTAGACTATTTGTATTGGACTACATATATGAATTAGAACTGTGTCAATCTCTGGATTATATTGGACTACGACACCGCGGTAACATAGTCCTTGCAGCCATTCGACTGGCGAGGCAGAAACTATGTATCCGTAGATAAAGTTGACTGTCCTCCGATCCTCATCCCTCGGCAATGATGATACGACAACCAACCAGAGAGGATACTCTGAGAGATCCATCTGAGAGGGACGTATACTCTGAGAGATCACTTTTACAAGAATGATATCAGTAGTGGGATTGAGTGCTGGAGGAGATATTATCAGAGTATACGTCCTACTCAGATGGGTCTCTCACCGTTACAATTTTTTTCTGACAGCATGGTGGATGTGCTCCGTCCACAGATTCTTGCTCCGAGCCAAAACTTTGTCCCGGAGCTCAAGTGGACATCTTTGGTGTAGAGCTCGAGTGAGAGGTTCCTGACAGCATGGTGGCCTCCTTGGTTAAAGTATCCGTGCTCATCCCACATTGGTTGTGGGACGAGCACGGATACTTTAACAAAGGAGACCACCATGCTGTCAGGAACCTCTCACTCGAGCTCTACACCAAGGATGTCCACTTGAGCTCCGGGACAAAGTTTTGGCTCGGAGCAAGAATCTGTGGACGGAGCACATCCAACATGCTGTCAGGAAAAAATAGTAACGGTGAGAGACCCATCTGAGTAGGACGTATACTTTGATAATATCTCCTCCAGCACTCAATCCCACTACTGATATCATTCTTGTAAAGGTGATCTCTCAGAGTATACGTCCCTCTCAGTTGGATCTCTCAGAGTATCCTCTCCGGTTGGGTTGTGTTCTGAGCCATCCGTTCTCACAGAGGGTCCTATTTGGATTCTATATTTTGTATTTTGGTTTCTGTATTTTGTATTTTGGTTTCTGTATTTTGTATTTTGGTTTCTGTATTTTGTATTTTGTATTTTGGATTCTGTATTTTGTATTTTGGTTTCTGTCTTTTGGCTCCAGCTCCATTTGCATTAATCTACGGTACGACATGGTGATCAGGACATAGTCCCTGCAGCCATTCGACTGGCGAGGTAGAAACTATGTAGCCGTAGATAAAGTTGACTGTCCTTCGACCCTCATTCCTCGGCAATGATGATACGACAACCTATCAGAATCCTCGACTCTCTTTCGCTTCTTGCATATTGACCCAGATTCCAATCTCTCATTTCCCTCCGGGTCCACTCTACTCCCAATCTCTTCCTCTTTTATACACGGATCTACAGAATTAATACCATCCAAGGAAGGCAAAACTGAATCAGCATTGTCTTCCGGATCGTCCTCATCAAGGCATAACGGGCTGCTCAACGTGCCCAGCTTCTTCAACTTCTCGCTAGCTGCAGAGTCGAAATGGGAACGGGTCCTCTTTGCCGGCCCGGAGCTCTGACTCGCACTCGTCGCCGCGCTACTGGTTTCCTCTCCTCCTCGGCGAATGTCGGCAATTGCGACGTTTGGCGACGTTTATATGATCAGCGACTTACATTTCCGCGACCAGTCCGAAACGTCGGTAATTTTGTTGCGAATTATTTTTAGCGACGAAAATTGTTGTTTTAGCGACGTCTTCAGGCGTCACTAAAACGACTTATTCTGGTAGTGAGCATTGGAGACCCCCCAAACTTGTTTGTATATGTTGAATGAGTGTTTGAATGAAGGAGTGCAGCTTTATAGCACATTGAAAAATGGGTTGAAAGAGATGGGACAGAGGAGTTATGTTATAAATAATGCTCGTTCCTTCTCCAGGAACAAATACAGAAGAAGGGAAAGAAGAAGAGAAGAGAAGAGAGGAGAAGAAGCAGAGAAGAGGAGGAGCAGAGAGACTAACATACATTTAGAGAGGTAAAAATATTTCAAAAAATATAATTTTAATTTATTTTATTTGTGTTTAGTATCTTAGAATTTGGTATTAATAACAGATGGATCGTCGAAATGACGAACTTATTCCGGGAGGACCCACCACAGACGAGATTATCCAGCAACGTTTGAGTCATATCTCAATATTAGTATTTTCTGGAAAGGTATACTTAATTTTAAATGAAAGTTATTATTTTGTATATTTTTGTTATTTTGTAGTAATAATGATCATTTTGTAGTAACTCAATTTTTTCTATAGTTATATGATTATCCTGGCGATATTCGAATGCGAGAGCATGGGACATGGCGGTATGAACAGAACGTTGGGTGTTGGAATTTAACTAGCGAACAATATGCTATGTTGGTCATATTCGGATTTAAATACATTGACGAGATACGGTACTAATCACAGGTAAACATCCCTTTAAAAATCCATCAATGCATGCCTTAAAACATATAAAATTTTTTTCGAAACTATTGCGTTCATTAGTCTTTATAAAACATCTGCAACCTGGATTTGTCTCGATAATTGTGGAAGCATATCATTCAAGACCACCGTAGGCATCAATATAACTACCATTTATTTTAGATAAAGCAATTTCTCTAGCTTTCCAAGCTTTCGAACATTTGATACGTATTCGATGTTCTCTGTATATATCCTTCACAACATGCGATGGACTATACGACTGGTCATCTCTAATTTTATTAAATATCTTATTCTTAATCCATACAGTAGTAGCTAATGGATGACTACCTGTTGTAAGTCCACATAAGCAAGTATGTCGATTTTCTAACGTAGTAATAACAAATGTCTTGCTATTACCAATAGATTTAGCGTATACCCTCCAATTACAACTTGATTCGTTACATTTATATATAATCTTGTGAGCATTATTCAAAGTAGTCGAACAAACAAAATTATGCTTAATTGCTATGTCACAAATTAAACTTCTAAATTGAATACGATTTTCAAATTGTCTCCCAACAAATAATTCAGGAGTATCAACATTATCATCAATATTATCAAATACATCATCTACATTTTCAACTAAATCATCACTACTAGAATCATTGTCGTTATCTTCATCTACTGTATTTTCTTCTTCAGCGGCAAAAATAACTTGATGAGAAGAACTAGGACCCAGACCCAAATTAGTAGTTTCATTATTAGCAGCACGTCTACTACTTATATGAGAGAGTGCTGGAGTAACAAAAATACTAATATACGATGATGTTACATTAATTTGAAGAATAAATGTCCATGCATGATCACTATTTAAATTTATACAATTAGAAGCAAAAATATGCACTAATATAAATTCATCAAAATCAATAGAAAATTGTTCAGTTAATAAATTAAGTAAACTACTAAACGTAATATTTCTATCCACTATAACAACTTCAGTTAAACCCCCTTCATAAGCTAACCTATTTAGGACGCCTCCAAGCGAACATAGAAGAGTTATACTTTGACTCATGTTGGTAGGAAAAGAGCCTTCTACTTCTTCCGAAAGAAATAGGAAATGGAAGAGGAAGATGGCAGCCTTCTACTTCTGAAAGAAATGGGAGATGAAGAGGAATGTGAAAAAATTTATAGGAAGACGATCAATTTATAAGAGTAGAAGCGAGTAAGAGCCGTTGTAGATATAACCGTTGGAGAAAATTTTACAACCGTTAAAGTAAAATTATAGCCGTTATCCTAGCCGTTGGGTGAAAAAAAAAACCAAAAAACGAATCCGGCGCTCAATTTCTAGCCAAAAAACGAATCCTAGCCGTTGCGTAGCGCCACGCGTCCAGCGCTCAATTTCCGACATACTGTCTGGCGGACGCCCAATTTCCGCCATACGCTCTGTCGGATCGTTTTCCTTTTTGTAATTTTCCCAAATACGTTATCCTACACGCGATTTCGTTAAAATATATTACCCTATAGTAATTTTTTTTTTTTTTGTATTGGTCGGACTGGGATTCAACCGGAGTTCAAATAGACTTGGTTTGGTTTGGTTCAAACAGATAACATATCTACATTTACTTCTTGGGTTGGATCTTAGCATGTTTGGTTTGGTTTAATTTACAACTATAAGGTCTCTCAAAACCAAATGGTCCAAATCTCACACAATAATTTTTTTTGATTTTTTTTTTAATAAAAAACCAAAATTTTCGGTTCAATTGCGAACCGGTTCACCGGTTAAATTCGGTTATGTGAAAAAAAACTGATGGTTCTTCAAAAAACTTCGGTTCACATCAGACCGGACCGAAATTTTTGTCAAGACCGGTCGGACCCGATCAGACCGCCGGTCCGATCCGATTCTGACAACACTGCTCCACACCGTCCCACCTTCTCGAATCCGAATTAGCTTACCAACAGATCTAAGAGAAACAATTGTTTAGAGTAAAAGTCTTAATCCAAATCTAACAGGTGTGCAGTCCACATCGAGCGACAATTCAAATAGTCGTCATCATATAAAAATTAGTGTGATTAGTGATACGAATATCATTAAAAAGTACGATGGGGGGCGATAATCCAAATATTTTGTATTATGTCACAGAAAATATTTCGTGTCCGTATGTGTCTGATGTTACTGCAGCTTACGTAAAACAATGACAATATATATATATATATATATCATAAATTAATTAGGCGAGCCATAATTAAAAAAAAAAATAAGCAATGAATTTCTTAAAGAACTATATATGATTTTGAGTCACTCTCAGCTAAGTGCTGCAGTGCCACCAGCTGTCTCTGTTTTCAACTTGATTATTAATCTATAATTTAATCTGGATAAGCATCAAATTTATGTCGATCTGATTATTAATCTATAATTAAATCTGGATAAGCATCCAGATTTAAATTATAGATTTAAATCTGGATAAGCATCAAATTTTTGTCGATCGTCCAATATGTCAAAGAGGAAATATTCAAAGCCATGACTATTACTCAGCCTAGGGGAGTGACCACCTCATTACAATTTGAATTATGAATGATTAAAAATGGTGTCGTGTCGTTTTCAAAATCTACTACAAATGATTAAGACTCTCGCGGGACTTTTGGATGAATGTTGTGTATTTGCAGGAATTCACTTTTCATTCTTCTTTCATGGAATTTAATATTTTCATATCCATATTTACTTAGGTTAGAAATATGTAGCCTGAAATTTTTTTTAAAAAAAATTATTGACGTTTTTTGTTTAAACGAGAATAGAAATCTTAATTTGTTTAATTTTCCAACTTTACCTTTTCATTAACTTTATAATGCTTCTATTACCTAAATTCACATGTTTGGAAATTGGAATAGAAGTTGGATTTGAAAGTAAAGAGAACAAAACACAAAGGCCTCGTTTGGTTCGCGGAATGGAAAGGAAAGGAAACTGATTCCTTGGTATTTCCTTTCCTTTAGGAAATTATAATTCCTATAAACTTTTCTTTCCGGTGTTTGGAAAGATCGGGATTATAGCCGGAATATATCTTTAATTTTCATTATAGTGTTTGGTGTTTGTAAGGAAAGAAAACAAAATCAAGTCAATTTTTCAAAAATACCCTCGTGCTAATAAAAATAATTATTACTTAGAAATATTTTTGTCTAAAAGATATTATGGATAAAAATGGTAAATAATATTATGAACATGAATATTTTGGTCAAAATTTTTTGTAATAAATACGAAAAAGTTGGAGGGAAAGTGATTCCTTAGATAAATGGGAGGAACCACTTTTCTCCCTATTTTTCTACCTCTTGGAAATCATTTTCTCTTTCCAACAACTTTTCTTTGGCTCCCAAACATAGAAAAAAAATCACTTTTCTTTTCCAAGCTCAAATTCCGGTAACCAAACGAGGCCAAAGATAAAAGTTCCATGAAAGGAATACTATTTCCAAGGTGGGCCTTAGAGTTTACTTCCCACAACAATGGGAACTCGTATTCCCTCACAATTCCAAATTTTAGACAAAAACATGGATAAGGAATACAAAAGCCTTCAAAACTTAACCAAACGTCCCCTTATGGCTCAGGTTGCAAGCGTTGAATATCTAAACAATCTCAAGAATACTTAGAACCTAGTTTTCACCAGAGTTCGTGCTTTTTCTACCACACAGGACATGATATATACTTCATTTTATGACCCACATGTAGGGGTGCAACTCGGGCGGATTGGGTCGGGTTTGAGATCAACCCGAGCCCCATCCGATAAATCATAAGTCTAGTCCGAGCCCGAGCCCAACCTCGGGTTCAACATATGAAGTCCAAGACCAAGTCCGGAGGATCAAATTTGGCTCAGGTTGAACTTGGATTAGAACTGAAATAAGATTTAGGATAAGGAGTTGAAGAGTTTGGGTGAAGAAATTTAGGATTTAAACTTTTTATTTAAGAAGTATATATATATATATATATATATATATATATATATATATATATATATATATATATATATATATATATATATATATATATATATATATATATATATATATATATATATATAAGTCGGGTTTCGGGTTCTTCGGGTAACCCGACACATGAACCCAAACCCAACCCGATATATATATATATATATAAGTCGGGTTTCGGGTTCTTCGGGTAACCCGACACATGAACCCAAGCCCAACCCGATTTATGATCAGGTTCAAATATTTGAACCCAAACCCGAGCCCGAACCCGAGTATCTTCAACCATAATCCAACCCATTAACGGGTTTATCCGATTAGGCTCGGGTTTAGCCCACCCGAGTTGCATCCCTACCCACATGGCAACTAGAGACAACCATATCCAGGGGTGAGAATTATTCGGTTTTGGATCGAGAATCGAATCGAATAAGAGATTCGATTCGATTTGGATTGAAAATACTTTAAAAAAAATTCGGTCTCGATCTAAAATCGAATAAGACTTACACAATTATGTAAATAATCTCAATTTGTGCATATTTTGTGATTACTTTTTTGTATGCTTTAACAACAACAATTGTATGTATGTGTTTTAAAATCCAACTTTAATACTTTAATAATTTAATAATTATTCCAACTTTGAGTCCAATTTCGAAATATAACAATCGTACATATAAAAAATATATATTTTAATATAATTTAATCACAATTTTAACTTTTAACCAGTCCATTAAACAATAAAAATAGTCAAATCGAATAAACTGAAACGATTATCGTTTGGTTCGGTTTTAGTTATGGCTAATTTTGGTTCGATTGCAGTTTTAGATTTTCAAAAATTCGGATTATTCAGTTCCGACTATTTCGATTCAGTTGAAACCCAACAGAATAAAACCAAAGCTCTACTCATTAAGTAAGTGAACTTACATTAAAAAGTTTTTGTTTCAAATGAATCAACTCTCTGGCAATCAGATGTAATTAGTAAATTTTCTAACATTAGCCACATCCAAAATACAAGATTTTTCTTTGCTCTCAAAAAGGCAAAAATAGTAATCAATCACGATCCCGAATATCAATTGAACATGGACCTAAAGGCGTCGACCAAATGGAACCCTACTAGAGCCATGGAAGTTGGCACGCCCAAGAGGAGGACAGCAACCAAACCAACGGCCACACTCGGCCTCGTCCTCATCAAGACAAGTCGGATCAGCCCGACGACCCCGTCGACATCCGACCCGTAACGACCCGCATAGTAGTAGTCCCTCTCCCACTCCGCCCAATCGAAACCCGAATCCGGGTCGGCCCGGTCCGCTGCCCGCAGCTCGTCGATCCGCTTGTGCAGCACGATCATGTTCTCGTCCACCAGCCGGCCGCTGCGTGCGGAGTCGTGTCCGTACCCGTGTCCGTGCCCGTACCGGTCCCGCTTCTGGGCGGAGCAAAGCGTTAGCCGAGTATTGCGGATCCTGCGGAGCTCCGATAGCCCGAACCGCCGGTGAGGGGTCACATTATGAGCGAGTATGGTGAAAGAAGTAGCCTCCATGAAGAATGAAAAGAAGAAGAAAGAGTTGGGTTTTGAATTTTTGGAGTGTACATGTCTATTTATAGGTTTGGAAGAAGTGTAATTTTGCATAGGACCACTTTTATAAATTTTAATTTTTTATAATATTGTTTGACATAAAAAAGGGTGTGAAAGTGTGCAATTTTTTCTCATCTTCGTTGCAAACAAAGTCCAAGTCTGTTATTGCGCACGTGTCTTTAGACCAAGTCTTCAATTAACAAAAGTATGATTATAGCATGACAGTCAGAGGGTCAAGATTAGCAATTATAAAAAAAAAAAAGATTATGAGCTAATCAAGACTTGGTTGAGCAAATACAAATTAAACATTTGTTGCTTTCTTTATCATGAGTGATTTGCAATTTGTATATCAAGTGGGCTATTAACATTGTAGAAATGATGGAGATAAGTTCATGGTTAACAAATTAATCAAATGATGACCCAATAATATTATATTTAAATCAAGTCTGATGTCACTCTTTACTTTATAATGTCTCTTCTTTCGGCTGGAAGGAGTAAGGACAACCACCATTACATATTCACGAACATATCATTAATTATATGGTTTCCAAATTTGTTGATTGATGAATGGTAGGGGTGCAACTCAGGCGGACTAAACCCGAACCCGATCGGGTAAACCCGTTAATGGGTTGGGTTAGGGTTGAAGATATTCGGGTTTGGGCTCGGGCTCTGGTTAAAATATTTGAACCCGATCAAAAATTGGGTTGGGCTTGGGTTCATGTGTTGGGTAATCCGAAGAACCCGAAACCCGACATATATATATATATATATATATATATATATATATATATATATATATATATATATATATTGTTTCATACTACTTAAATAAAAAGTTTAAACTATAATTTTTTTCAACCGAACTCTTCAATTCCTTGTCCTAAATCTCATTTCAGTTTTATTTTGTAATGATCGAGGCTTGATTGCTATTTGATTATGCATTTAATATTACTCTTGTTTAAAATTATTTCAAATATCATATTAGACTCCGATAAACCCAATGGACCCGACCCAATCCGAGCCCAACCCGATCCTCCGGGCTTGGTCTTGGGCTTCATATGTTGAACCCGAAGTCGGGTCGGGCTTGGGCTTGGGCTAGGCTTATGATCTATCGGGTTGGGCTCGGGTTAACCTCAAATCCGACCCAACCCGCCCGAGTTGCACCCCTAATGAATGGCATAGTCTTAGGGCCTTGTATGCCAGATTATCTATTCTACTATGTAATAGAAAATTTTGGTGGTAAAATTTTTAAAATCCTAAAATTTTATTGAGTATTTTATAAACATAATATTATTATTTCAACTTGCATGTCATTTATATTTAAAAGTCAGAGCAATAAAATTTGCATTGAAGTTCTTTTCTCCATGTTCCAATGATAATAAATTTTGAGCCAAGCTAGCTTGACCGTATGCGGGCCAGCACGCATGCCACGTGATGCCGCCGCATTGACAGGTCAACCGGCGTGCACCCGTGAATATAGGGGGCGGGGGGGGGGGGGGGGGCAATGGGCTTCGGCCATGCGGCGGACAGGTCAGCCCGCCTGCTTCCAAAATACCTTTTTCCTAAAAAAAAATAGTCCTTACCATTTTCCTAAGATTATTATTCTCAATAGAAAATATAAAAAAAAGAACAAAATTTGTACTTCGAATATCTTGATATTGTAAAAAGAAAGCACACACATGAATAATCACTTGAAGTAGAACTGTCAAGACGGACCGACGGGGCGAGCCAGCCCGTAACTTACCATGACCCACCATTTAGTGGGGCGGGGTGGGCCGACCCACCATTTTGGTGGACTGAAAAAATTTTAACCCAGCCCAACCCACCGGCGGACCGCGGGCTAGGCGGACCGGCCCGCTTAATTTATAATAGTAGATATTTCTTTAAAACACCTTCATTCATGTAAATTATAAATGACCAAATTTAATATTTTATACGTCATTACTTGCATTAAATGAGAATTTTTATCATTTATAATATATATCTCATATATGTGCTAAATAAAAAAATTAAAATTTTAATAAAAAAATAGATGGCGGGCCAACCCACTTGGGCCACGGGCTAGCCCACCACAGGACGGGCTATACTAGCGGGCCAGCCCGCCTGTTTGGCGGGCTCCTAAATGCTCGGTCCAACCCACCTTTTTGGCGGACGGGACGGGTCGGCCCAACGGGCTCAGCCCATTTTGATAGCTCGAACCTTAAGAAGACGAAAAGACAATAACTAACCTTATGATATTCTAATTAAAATAAGTGCAAAGTACGTACATGTAGACTAGTATATATATATAAAGAGGAACACTTTATAAGCTAATTGGCCATCACAAGCAGGGATATGAAGCTTTGCTGGTTATGCTTGAGGAAATTAAAGGGGTGAGAAGCTAAGGCCGTTCAAACAAGTCTGTCTCACGTTACTGTCGGTAGTATTACATCGAGGGAACGAAACCGCAGAATCTTCGAAAATAACGCCTTGACTATCACAGGGCTCTCAAATAACATTTACAGTGAACTCAATTATATGGAGGAGGATTAGTTGTTTTGGGGTGCGGGTGGATAGTCCTTCCTGACGGGAGGATACTGAAACTGAGATGGACAACAACAGATTCGGATAGGCTAGTAGTAGACTAACCCATATAGAAAAAAATAAAAAATAAAAAAACATAAGAAAAGAAAGAGTAAAAAGAAAATTTTGGGTGGGCTCGAACCCGCACCACTGCACCGGGGTGCTCCACCGTTTCCAACGGACTACGGCCACTGGGACACACACACACACACACACACACACACACACACGGATCGGGGCCCGTCGTCCTCGATCGATCGAGCGCATGCACAGGGGCTGCACACGGGTCCCCCGATCCGATGGTGCAAGGGAGGCAAAACTTTGGCCTAGTGGTAGTGGTGAGGCATGCACCCAAGTGGTCAGAAGATCGATTCCCGGTGGAAGCGTTCGCCATTATATATATATAATATATATATATATATATATATATATATATATATATATATATATATATATATATATATATATATATATTTGAACCACGTAATTGTATTAATAGGGAAGCAAATGGAATGTTACAGCTTTTATGGGTAGTTTTCACTAACTTCCATCCTTCTTACATCATAATCTACATTGTGCATGATGCCAATAACCGACGTTCTAGTATCATGAAATATTCTGTTGTTTCTTTCTCGCCATATGTGCCAAACTGCTGACGCTAGGCGAGCGCAAGCCTCGCTAAACCACGACGCTTCTCTCCCCCTTCCGGCTCCTTGATGGTCCCGCGGAGTCTTGCCAAAGCTTCGTTCCCTCTGCACCATCGGATCGACGGGTCCGTGTGGGGCCCGCGCTCGTCCGCTCAATCCAATGGTCGAGGACGACATGACTCCCGTGAGACTACGGATCTTGACACACACACACATGCACGCATGGATTAAAAGTCCCGTTCGAGGAGTCCTGTCAAAGCTCCGACCCCCAGCACCATCAGATCGGTGGGCTCGTGTGGGGCCCGCGCCCGCTCGATCCAACGGTTGATGGCGACGGGGCTCTCGCAGGACTCCGGATCTTGACACACGTGTGTGTGTGTGTGTGTGTGTGTGTATATATATATTTTGTGTATATATATATATATATATATATATATATATATATATATATATATATATATATATGAAGCAATGGGTAATTGTGGCGAACTCGTCTCCACTGGGGCTCGAACTCTGGACCACTTGGGCCGCATGCATCTCTCTTAACCACTAGGGTAGAGGTCATTTGCTATAAATATATATTTTTGACCGGGTCCAAATATTTTAAACCACGTCTGAGCCTGTCACGCCCTAGAACCAGAATACTGGAGAGCGGGGGCAGACATAGCCAGCTACGTATAATGAAATGGAAATCCATCTCACCATACGGTCACGGCTGTCTAGAAATATGAGAGTTTATCTACAAGCCATCAGTCTCTTAAGGTCATAAATTATCCTATTGTCTCAATCTCAACCAACTAGTAATAGTTACAAGATATCAGACCACCAATATACAATTGTAAGGCGTCCCAAACATTACATATCCAGATGATCATGAAGCTAGTCGTACAAAATATAAGGACTAGCAAGAGTTAAGTTATACATGATCAACCTCGAGTTGCCAATTATGTTACAGCCCGTAGGCAGACAGTAAGATAAAGTATACACGAGCTAACACTTGCTCGACGGCTAAA
Organism: Iris pallida; assembly: GCA_029216955.1. Classification (NCBI taxonomy): domain Eukaryota; kingdom Viridiplantae; phylum Streptophyta; class Magnoliopsida; order Asparagales; family Iridaceae; genus Iris; species Iris pallida. Next base: position 2,584,608 of record JANAVB010043017.1, read on the forward strand.
CGCCTCAAAAGAATAATGTACAATAGAGTGGGAGAGCCAAAAATAATCCACTCGTTGCCCTGGTTATGCCTGGCGGTCACCATCGGGCTGGAAGGCAGGTAGATTCTTTGCTGCTGCTCCGGTATCTGGCCATACAAAGCCAGCTGGGTCAGACCCCAGAAAGAGCAAGTGCCACAAAGGAGGCTTCACTTAGGAACTAAAACCAGCAATTAGCACAATAATATAATTACTTAATAAGAGACAGTAATTTAAGAAAAAAGCATGACAGGATGATATACGATGAGGTAACCATGGGACTATTCAGATAACCAGGTTACAACCCGTAAACCAAACAAGGACCGGGGTTGTAACCCTTCGTCTGAACGGAACTTGGCTTCTCCCACCATTTATCGGCAAGGTAAATATAAGAAATCGAGACATGTAACAATCTTGTACAGGATCAAGACAAGACTAGACAGATTGAACCCCATCTAACATTCACGGCCAAGCAATAAGTACGGCTTGCTACTTTAACTAACTAGAGTTATCACAGGCCTAGTTACTAGCAAAATGCAATGAGAATTCCAAGTCCGGTTACCTGTTTGTTACTACCTGAGTGATCCCAGCAAGAAAAGGAAAAGATAGCAGGATATAGCAGACACACTGTAGTAAGATACATGTGTCCTAAGGTACCACACTCGACGGCGGGCTGGAAGTGCGCTCATCTCGACGGATAGCAACAAATCCCATGTATATATATATAAGGCCGGGACCAAAGGGGTAACAGGTAACTGGGAAATTCTCCATAAACTATTTGATCAATCTAGTCATTAACCTAGCCAGTTTCAGTATAAATCCCTGACCGTGGTACTCAGGGATCATGTCCTAGACATGATGCAAGACACAACCGGACTCGTAGTTTATACATGCACAATCAATGCAAACAACCACGGTGTCAGGATTAATTATACAGGTCATGTCATGTCAGGTAGCCGTCGCAACAGCTATTCGAGATAATCATGTCAGGTTTATCATATCAAGTGTGCTGGTCAGGAGTGCGCCACGACGGGCCACTATCAGGTCATGTTCAATTATCAATTCCAAACGTATCAAATGAATTCATGATTTTCAAGTTCAGGACAAAAGGCGTAAGGATATAAAATAGGCGTAAAAATATACAATAAGGAGTTACAAAACATGGGTAATTAATGATAAATAATAATACACAGGGTTATTAGAAAGTCATGCGGCTCAGGCCTATGCGGCCAGGGGAGGATAAAGACACATGCGGTTCAATTAGGTGAGCGTATGCGGCCAGGGTCACTGGAACCTATGCGGCTAAGACAAGAGGGGCGCATGCGGCTCAGGGGGACGAGTGCGCATGCGGCCCAATTAGGCGAGTCTCATGCAGCTAGCGGAAGAGAAGTCCATGCGGCTGGGTCTGGGCCAGGCGCATGCTACTTAGTAGAAGCCCATGCGGCTCCGGAAATAACAGATGCATATGCGGCTGGGATTAATCAGGGTCATGCGGCCCGGACTAAGAAGTCCATGCGGCTGGGTCTGGGGGTTCTCATGCGGCTCGAGGATCAGGGCCTATGCGGCTCGGGGATCCAGACAGTCATGCGGCTGAGAGGACTCGAGTCCTCATGCGGCCAGCGAGTAACTGGTCTATGCGGCTCGCGGGGAAAAAGTTCATGCGGCTGAGAGAGCACTTGCCGCATGAAATGTTCATGCAGTCAAGTCAGCCCCTGCGGCCAGGACTGTCGTATGAAGGCTCATGCGGCTCGGAATCACTTGCCGCATGAAGTTTTCATGCGGTCAAGTCTAGCACTGTTCTTCTTCTCCAAGCTTCTGAGAAGAAGAACGCCGAGAGTCCATGCTCCAAGCTTCATGAAACTTTCATCCGGAGTCCAAATCCGAACTTCCATAGGTCAAAATGGGGTATGACCAAATTCTCTACAACATGGAACCATCAAAACTCAGAAATAACAGGATTAAGTAGATCAAAACCCAAGAAATCCGAAAATAAAGTAAACTTAGATCTAGAAGAATCTAGCCATGGAAAGTGAAAATGCCAAGTACTAAAGTAAGTTAAAATGCTGTAAGGAAGAGAATGAAGCAATAAAATTTAAGTTCCTCCATGAAGCAAGTTGCACTTGCCTTGACCTCTCTCTCCCTCTCTCTGGTAGGTGAAGAATTAATGGTGGGGAAGAAGAAGATATTAATGAAGAGAGAGAAGGAGAAAGGGTTAAATAATGGGGATGGTGGTAGGTAGGAGTGGTTTGGTTCACATAAAACCCAACCAAGCCAAACCCACTAAACCGAACCAACCAAGCCAATGCAATGCCATGATGAACCATGAAATACTCAATAAACCAAGCTCCATTAATCAGAATTAATCCATGAACGATAAATGACAATTAAACCACAATGCTAAATATGAAATAAACCATAACTAACTAATCAAAGAAAATGAGAAATACGGGTCAGAAATACGAACACGTATAAAATACGTATCACGAATTTCGGGGCACTACAGACCCCAAGCCCAAGTATCTTCAATCATGGCCCAACTCATTAACCAGTTTACCGATCGGACTCGAATTTAGTTTAGTCCGTCCGAATTGCACCCTTAACATTAAGACCCTTAATTTTTTTTTTTAGCTTCTTCTATCTTGTTCAAATTATATATATTCTAATTTTCTGTTTGCATTCGTCAGTTTTGGATACTCGGAATTCAAACTTAATTTACGGGGTTCTTTCTTCTTCGTCGACCGCAAGTCTGGAAGCTATTTTTGTGTTGACAGATAGTAGTTGGCTCAGGTACCACCGTTTTCTCCTCCGACGGATCAACAACCCCACCACCACCACCACCACCTCTGGTGCCACCGCCATGGCCAATGATCTTTCAGGTGATCGAGTCCCTAACGTCAAGGGCGGCCCGGGGGAGGGGCAGACAGGGCTTGCGCCCTGGGCCCCAAATTTTAAGGGGCCCTAATTTTTTTTTAAAGTTAGTAATAGTAGTAAATAATAAAATATTGTTACGCTGATTTCTTCTTCAAAGTCCAAGGTCCGAAGAAAGTCATTATTAGCAATTCAACAAATAGGACATGGCGCATGGGAATTGGATAGCCGTCCGACTCTTTAATTTCAAAGAAAAAACTAGTATTTTTATCGCTTCAGATTTTCTTTTGCATTTCAGAGAAAAAAAGTTCTTCACGTCGTTTCGATTCCAGACGACCAGCAATAAAATTTTTTTTGAATTGTTCATTATAATTCTCTCTTCATTCTCTCTTTTGCTTATAATTGTAACGTCCGTATTTCGGAATACGTACTTTAATTAGGCATATATGTATTTTGGACCTGTATTTTATTTTCTCAGATTATGGCCTGTAATTGTGTTTTGGCTTAACTTGCGGATTTTGGTTTTCTCATAAAACGAATTTTGGACCTGGCTTGGTTTTATTTTGTGGAGAAGGAATTGGTTTGGTTTAGTATGCATTGGAACACCCTAGTTAATCTTCACCCTCAACACAACATACCCTCCCTCATTAAAACCCCACCTAACTTTCTCTCTCCTCATAACTTCCATTAATTTTTCATCTTCTTCTTCCTTCCTCCACACAACACCAACACCATAGGCAAGTGCACCTTGCCACCAAATAAGCACCCCATTTTATTTGTCCATTAGCTAGATTAGGCCATGGTGAACAACATTAGAACTTGGTATTTTGTGATTTGGAGCTTCCATTTTTCTAGATCTAAGTTTTTACCATTTTTGGATTTTCTTGGTTTTGATCAATTAAACTTAGATTTTTTTTTCTTGTTTTGAGGCTTCCATGTGGAAGAGAATTCAATTTTACACAAGTTAGAACTTTGAAAATCCAAATTTCGTTTTGATTTGGCCAAGTTACGAAGATTGAAAATTTTTGGTGTTCTTGAGTTATCTCTCGGCCTGATGGAGAAGATGACCCTCGGCCAGCGCTCTTTAGCGCAAGGCCATGCGCAGTTCAACTGTGCGCAGTTCAACTGTGCGCAGTTCAAATCGTGCGCAGTTCAACTCCTGTGCAGTTCAGCTCCTGCGCAGTTCAACTCGTGCGCAGTTCAACTGTGCGCAGTTCAACTCGTGCGCAGTTCATCTCATGCGCTGTTCATCTCCTGCGCAGCACATCTCCTGCGCAGCTCACCCTAGCGCAGCTCGACCCTAGCGCAATCTAACCCCAGCGCAACCTATTGCCCATGATGGTTTGGATTTTATTCCTTGGACTTGGCTTCTCTTTTGTGGGTTGGAGTTTTGAGATATTGTTCCACACAACACGACTGTCTCGACCCAACACGACCTGGCACGATTTTTGGTGTTTTGCTTATGACTAGTACGGTTTTTCGTGATTTCTGTGAAGTATGACCCGATGGGGTGCGCCCTTAACTTTTAACCTGTAATTCATGATTAATCTTGATACTGGATAACTTGATAGTGGCCCGTGGCGGCCCACTCCTGACTTGTAACTTGTACACCTGTAACTTGTAACTTGACTTGATGCTGTTGCGATGGCTAACTTGACTCATATAATCAACTCTGACGTCGTGGGTGTTCATTCTTGCTGCTTTGTGCAATCCACTTGTCTTGTCTTGCATCATGTCTAGGACGTGACTCCCTGGTTACCACGGTCAGGGATTCGCACTGAATATGGATTATGCTAATTACTAGATCAAACTATAGTTCATGGAGAATTTTCAGTCACAGACGATCTCGTTATCTGGGCACTTTAAACGGACTTGTAGCCTGCCGACGAGTAGGGCACATTTCCAGCACACTGTCATGTGTTGCACCCTCTAAGTCACCTAAGGGTACATTGTCTTCCGGGCAATGTACCCAACCATACTCTCAACCCGCGGAAGGATAATTGGATAGTCTGCAGGGCTTGGGACTGGGTATTTCTCATTTGCATCTTGTTAGTAATTAGGCTTGTGATAACCCTAGTTAGTTAAGTAGTAAGCTGTAGTATTTGCTTGGCCGCTTGTGAATGGATGGTGTCCAGCTTGGTCTAAGTCTCGTCTAAGTCCCTGTACCTGGTACTCCTGTACATGATTGTTTTACTTATCTTTTAACGATAAATGGGTAGAGACAAGGCGCTATTCAGGCGAAGGGTTACAATCCCGGTCCTTGTTTGGTTTACGGGTTGTAACCTGGCTCCCGGAACGGTTCCACGTCCCTAGTCGTTCATTGTCCTGCTGTACTCTTTATTACTTGTACTTTTCTTCCATTTTCTTATGTTCTGATATGCTGACTTTTGTTCTTATTTCGTGGCCTCCTTTGTGGCACTTGCTCTTTCTGGGGTTTGACCCAGCTGGTTTTGTGTGACCAGATTTCGGAGCAGCACCCGAGGATCCATCCCATTTTCTAAATTCTAGATTTAGAATGTAGGAGCTCATTTTGTAGAATAGTAAGTCTCATCCCTAGTCCCAATTTCTACAATTTCGGTCTCATCCCACCCATAGGTGCTAAGGATGTCTAGATGGTAGGAACTTGTTTTGTAGAATAGTAAGTCCCAATTTGGAGTCCAACTTTCTAGATTTTAGACTATATATTATTTTTTCCTACATTAATTTTTGACCACACAATCTTTGGAACCCGAACCCACTTTATCATTTCTTATTATTCTCACACAAATCCAACCCATTCTACATTTACCTTTTTTTTTTTAAATTTGTGCCCAAAATTGTATTTGAAAGTCCCAATTACTAATGATGCTCTTACAAAAACTATTTCAACTGACTGCAAACTGCACAAAAATCTGAGCCAAGGGCAATGAAATTTCAAAATTTTAACTCTTAAGAGCATCGTTAGTAAGGTCCATCACACATTCTAGATTCTAGATTCAAAATGTATGAGCTCATTCTGTAGAATAGTAAGTCTCGTCCATAGTTTCAATATCTAGATTTTGGGTTCCATCCCACCAATGTGAGCTATAGGTTGAGCCTCCCAATTTCTACATTCTAGATTGTAGGAACTCATTTCGTAGAATAGTAAATCTCAATTGAAGCCCAATTTTCTAGATTATAGATTTTATATTATTTTTTTCCTACATTAATTTTTGACCACACAATTTTTTGGACTGAAGGTCATCATTTTCTACTATTCTCATATCAACCCAACTCATTCTACATTAACTTTTTTTTTGGTAATATTGGGCTCCAAATTGCATCGGAGAGTCCCAACTACTAATTATGCTCTAATACATGGACCGGGTCAATGTTGTAAAAACCGGACCGGACCGGCGGTTGGACCGGGGTCCAACCGATTTAAACCAAAAAATCGGTCTGGTTCGACTAAAATCGGATCTTTTAAAGAACCGTCGATTTTTTGTCAAAACCGGGTTCAACCGGTGAACTGGCCGAACCGGTTTACAATTGAACCGGCCAATTTTTGTTATTTTTTATTGTAAAAAAATTCAAAATAAATTATTATGTGAAATTTGGACCATTTTATTCTTTATTTGGTTTTAATCAACCTTATAGTTGTAAAATTAAATCGAACTAACATACTTATGACCAAACCAAACTAAACCAAGAAATAAATATGGATATTTTACCTATTTGAACCAAACTAAACCAAATCTATTGAACTCCAGTTGTACCCGGTTGAATCCAGTTGTACCCGGTTGAACCCCGGTCCAACCTATACCAAAAAATTTCGGTTCGATCATCGGTCCGATTTTTAAAACATTAGACCGAGTTGCATAACCCTAAAAAGCAACGCAACCCCCCTTCCTGCAGTACCCCTGAACATAAACCGAACTAACCAAGATGCATTCCTAGCGTAGCCATCTCCATCAGATGGAGAGACACCAAGAAGGCCGACGTCTGCACGGACATCTCCACCAGGACCACCGCACCGATTGCCACGCTGGGCCGGCTGTCCAGCAGAAGCCTCTGTACCAACTCCACGAATTCGCAAACCTCTGCTTTGTACTCGGACGCCGCGTATTCCTCCTCCTCGGCCGCCAGCATTTCGTGAATCCGCATTCGGAGCACGATCATGTTCTCGTCGACCAGCCCGCCCCTGAAGCCGATGGAGTCCTTGTCAGAGGATGCAGGTCGATATTGGACGGTCCGGGGTTGGCCCGGGAGGTGAGGCGTGGCAATCCTGCGCCCGAAGCCGAAACAGGAAGTTGGGAGTGACACTGAAGAGGAAACGAGTTCCATTAGTTTAGGAAGAGAAGGGAAGTAGATGAATCCTGTGGGGAAGTTTAAGAGAGGGGTTGTGTATTTATACAAACACAGATAAATTATTGGGCAATTTCCGAAGTATGATTGGGAAGTAACTTCCAAAGTTCCTTAATAGGTACTGAAAGCATCTACCATGAAGCTTCAATGTGAATATGACATTTTCTTTAAGGAAAGGGGAAAAAGTTGTCCTTATTGCATCAACATACTCTAACTGGAGGATAAATTATACAACACATTTAAGTAAACGTTAAAGGTTTCGAGGTGTTTTTAGAGTATCGGATATGAGCAGTTATGAGGAGTCCGGTTTTAGTGGATTTTAAGTAACGGTTTTTAAACCAATCCAATCCATGCTTGGTAATTCACTAACAAGCTGCTCTGAATTTTTTTTACATGAATAAAATTAAATAGGAAAGGGTATTACTAGTTACAATTATATATTTTTGGTGAGGATATAAACGGAATAAAATAATAAAACTGCTCAAAACCACCGATTTGGGGTGTTTATAAAGCGACTCGAAATTGCATTACACAAGTTTTGGAAGGTTTTTGAGCCGATCAAAACCAGTGCCTCAAAAAAATAAACATACAGAGGTTTTCATAAACGGTCGGATCAAAAACACTCCAGAACCTATAAAAACACCATTACCTAGCACACCGTAAAGAGTTATCGTGTACTTCTAGGACTACAAAAGTTCTTTGCGCAAATACTATATGTGATGCACTGTGGATATAAATTCAAAGCTTTCATCACAAGAAATGATTCAGAATTCTGAGACGTATATCGAATGCTTGGAATGAAAATATTAAATTTCCACTTTATGCTGGAAAAAAAATTCTCAGGCTCCGAGTCAGTACGGTCTTCGTACCATTTCGGAACAACATCAATCATTGTACCATCAAAAACACGATCAAGCTTAGCCCCACAGGGAGACTTCTTCCCGACAGGTGGGATGAAGCTTCCGTGCCAGGAAACTCAGACAGTAGCTACATGATTGGGGAGAAGAGAACCTTTCCAGGAAGGATACCATCAGGCTCCATATTTAGGTGCCTTCCACAGCTTGAATGCCACCTCATGTAGAAACCGATCCGCCAATATAGCAAGATTTCCGCCATGCTGACAAACCGAAAGAAAAAAAATAAATCAGATGGGTAATGATTCACGGAAATCAAATTTGAATGCTTCCTGCTTTTAATTTACACATGAATGAATAATGATCACACTTTTGCAACTGGGTGAACTATTGCTGCTGCTGCTTTTTCCAAACGCGAGTAACAGATATGGTTCTGCCATACCTTGCAAATGGGGGTGAGGCATGGTGATCGGGGTGACTGCAGAGGGCTGGGGGTCTTTGGGATGTGGTGGGTTGGGGGGGGGGGGGGGGGGGGGGGGGGGGGGTTAACATAGGCTAGCTTATGTTAGGTCTCAAAGTCATACATGATAGTAAAATGGCATTTCCAGTGCCAAAAGGCTCCAGCTAATTCACAATTGGAGGATTGGAGGAGGGTGAGGGTCAAGATGTATGCAACCTTATCCCAATAAATGGAGTGGCAGTTACCACAACTCAACCCTGCATCCTCCAAGATGCATGTGTCGAATGACATCCTCAAGTTTTAGATATAACAGTGAGAAAGTAAAACTAAAAACATCCATGGAAATAGTATGGCCAATATAAGTGCATTCTTGATATCCCATGCTAACTAAATTCTTTATCTTTAGATCTGGATTCAAGAAGTTGAACAACCAGAGTTGACAGACAGATTGCGGGACTGCTGCAACCATCATGGTCTATATTCACAAATTATTTTAAAATTAATAGGAACTTTAGCAAATTATTTACACATAAATAAGAAAAGATGCCAAATGGTAATAAGTTTCTTTTTGAGTTATTTGTATTTACCTCCCCCCAACCCCACCCCACCCCACCCCATTTAAAATTATTGGGGGGAGGGGGGTTGTTACTAATAAATTTTAAAATATGGGGTAACTCTATTTCGATTAGCAATTGGGGGTAAATACAAATAACTTTTTTTAAAATTGTTTCTAGGGTTATTTCTGTATCAAGAGATGAATATAAATAGCAAATAGTAGAGCTCGATGCCACACTTACTAATTGAAGTATCAAAGAATAAGTAATTAGGTTATAAATACCAATACGTGAAACAGAGTGACACCGTTTAGTGTCTATAAATAGCTTTAAAAGATCACTAGCAGGATAGTGCAAACAAGTAGTCCATTCCTACAACCTTGACAAATATCATGCATAAATTTTGTAACCAAGAAAAGATTCTGCAAGATCTAAAGAAGTGTGAAGCTTTACATGAAGCAAGCTTCAAATTTAATAAGAGAGAATTTAAATGTATCAGTGGAAGCCCACATTAGCTCGATGGCATTCATCAGCTGCAACAAAGTGAGAAAAGGGTTCTGTATGCATACCTCCTTAAATTCTTGAAACGAAAACACATTAGCCATATCCTTGCGAGTTACTCCCTCCTGCCACTGAGCAACTAACATTGGATAGTCATGCCTGCAGAGTATGAATTAACCACCGGTTTTGTGCCATGCTAACTATGCCAAGATTATGTAACTAGTGGATTGTTATCTTTACCTAATGTCACTCAATATATTTCCTCCTTTCATACTGTAACTCTGATGAGGACGAAGCAAGTCTAGATCGGGATTTGCATCCACAGAAGAATTCGTAGTCAAGGAGCATTGCTCCAGACCCTCGGAAATAGTTCCATAGCTCAACACTATAGAACAATGTAGGCGAGAAGCAATAGACGGTCCAGGCAGAGCCGTTTCCATTATTCCACCTACCAACCTATCGAGCCAATCAGCAACTGTGCTGCCCGGCAATTTTTTCTGGTCTTTGGAGTTTTCACCGGCCTTGATGTGCAACAGCACTAGATCAAACTCACACTTCTCTTGAACATTGCCTTTTGAAAATCCTAGAAGCGAAAGTAATTCAGATTCTGATGATATCGGCTTATCAGGGACTTCTTCAAAGTGCTCGTCAAGATGCAGAAAGTCGAAACCAAGACTTCTTGCAAAAGATCCAACAATGGGGCAATCGGTGGATATGGCGGCTCTCAGACCCATAAACCTGAGTTAGAGAAAGAAGCATATAAATAATAACAAAGTAACCATGAGAGAATAATATATATTATGCCAATTGCTAAAAAGTAGTGTTCTAAATGGCCGTCGAGACGACCGCCTAGGTGGCACCTAGGCACGAGACGGCAGCTCTACCCACCACTTTTGCCGTTGGCAGTGGTGTAGGCGGACAATGGAGATTTGGTGGCATAGGCGGAGGACCGGAAGTGAGACGGCGTAGGCAAGCGCCTAGGCGGAGCAATACCTGACTAGATGTTTTGGCAAAAAAAATTGCAAGCATTATTGGACATATGGTTCACTTTTGCAAAACTGAAACTTTATAAATCTTTGTTCTACAACTTAGTTGCATAAAATACTCTTAAAATATGCATATTATGCAAGAAAAAAAAACAATGATAATAGTAAAAAAAATGTCCAAAATGTACCAAACGCCTAGGCATCATGCGGATCCTCCCCGCCACGCACCCGCCTAACACCGTTCAGAACCTTGCTAAAAAGAAGCATATTTTTACCTCTCTGATATTGAGGGCAATGAGATCTCCTTTGAATCTCCAACAGCATCTGCTTCGCCATGTTTTCCTATCTGGAAGTTCGGGGGAACGTTTCATAATGATAAAAAAAATTAATAATAATAATTGAGCTTTTGAACACATTATGCAACTTGAAGAAGAAACAAAGGCAAACTCACCCTTGATAGACCGAAATCGTATGCATCCAATAGCTGTGCCAATTCTCTGATCGCCCTGTCATTTTCGGCTTCTGAAATTTAATGCCGGAAAAAACCCAATTAAGAAAATCACTACGATATCAATCAAATTGAGATCGGCAGTCACCGAGTCCCTGTAACCTGGATTACAAGTTGACACGGACACACATAATCGTGCTCAAATATAACTGGAAGTCAATTACACCAATTGTTGCACGGGCGGCACGAACACACGACCGCGGCACGAGATCCAAACCCACGCCAAAACAAAACAAAAAATGGATTCAACGCGTAATCTGGTGTGTCCTGCTGTATTCTCAAGTGTCGGTAACGTGATTGATACGTGTCCGACATGATGCGGACACGGCATCATTTTTTTTTTCTTTCATCTTTCTGTTTCGTGTCTGTGCATTCTAGAACATACATACAGGCATCCACTTGGATTTCGCCGCTTACAAATTGCGTTCGTGTCATGCCCGATCCGTGTCCGACGCGGACACGGATACGAATTTTTGGAGTAGTTATTTACCATCGGGAGGGGAGTTTCTGAGGGAGAGGAAACCGCAGGAAGCGCGGGAGGCGAAAGAGTGGAGGTGGGAATGGGACGGGGACACAGCCGGCGCGACACCGTCTCCGTATATAACCAGCGCTCGGCTCGGCTTGTCAGCCATCACTCTCTCTCTCTCTCTCTCTCTCTCTCTCTCTCTCATAAATTGGGTGATTCGAGAAGAAGAGTAAAGTTGGCATATGATCCAAATAGAATATAGTTGTTGGACTTTGATGACCAGCCCAGGCCCGCCAACTACTTGGGCCTGCTTTTCGGGTTACTTCCGCCTTTCCGAAAACCACCAAGCCTCCCACCTGCTTTTACTTGCTACTTCAAAACCAAACTATAGCTTTGTTTTGTTTGATAAGGAGGCATTAGTACCAAATAGTTTTTGCAAGTGCTTTAGAAAATTTGTGTCGTTTTCTAAAAAGCAACATCAACAACTTTTTGATAACAGATTTTGCCTGCTTTCAAAAGCTTAAATTGTTTTTGCAAAAAAGTACTATAAGTTTTTGCTACAAACAAGTTCCTCATACTATTTTTCAAAACGGAAGCAGCTATTTTGACTGCCGCAGGGTTGGCCCGCAGCCACGCGGTGCGTCGGAATTAGTCCTCCGGTCCGGAGTGGGCCCACGTTAGCGGGAGGGGGGATGTGGGAGGGGCAATGTGGCATAGCACGGGCTAGTCCCACGGACGGTCAAAATAACATTTTTCTTTTCAAAAATATAACCATAAACATCCATGACAATGAATGAAGGCGATATAATTTTTTTCACACATCTTTGTTTATTAGATAAAATGTGGTTGTTAAGGCCATCTCCATAGGGGGTTCTCTCTCTCATATTTATATAGTAGAAATCTAATTTTAAAAAACTACTCTATCATATGTGGCGATGATGAATGATGTATAGTTTATATGAGAGCTCATAATAATTTTTTATCTCTTATACCAATTAATATTTTGCCCCACGTCATTAAAATTATCATTTGTACTTCATAGATCGATTGTCTAAATTGGTTAGCTATTCGTCTTTTTATAAACTAGATTTAGCATATGCCTTAGGAGATGTTTGTTTTTTTATAACTACATAGTGCTAACACAATATAGTACCAATAATTTATAGTGTACTTTAAAGTATTATTTTCTTAATCACTTTAAAGTGCATTATAAATTTATGAATCTACTATTATGTCCTCAAATACTGTCACATAATTTTAAACACAAATTTATTATAAGAAATTAAAATAATATAAGTTCACCCTTAAATATTTTTTTTAATACAATATAGATTTTTTATCATCAAGATCACCTTCAAATGATAAAATTGATAATTACTAATAATTTAGAAAATAGTTTTTTTTTTCATCGCAAATTATTTATAAATTTTAAGTAAAATACATTTTATTGACGTCGAAAATTAGTTGATAATTTAGAAAGTTTAAATTATTATTATTATTTTTATCTAAAACTAAAGAAGATGAAAAGAATAAATGATTAGAATTGTTCGGATATATTTTATAAAAATTTAATTTGTTTAAGATTGCAATGCCATTTTTTTAATTTATAAACTAAATAATAAATTATAACATCAAAGAGCTTACATTTTAACATTTATAAATGACATCATTATATAATGATAGACACTTCAAAAGCACATTTTTTTTTTTTTTTTTGATTCGTCCTCGTAATAGGAAAATTTTCTGAAATTTCGGCCTGTAGCAGGCGATATTTCGGAAAGGTTTCGGGGATATCGTCCGGAGCCTCTCATATATACAATACGTGCAAATCACGTGTCACACCTATAACCCTAAATCTCGACTCCTATAAAACCTCTTCCTCCTCCGTTCCTCCGCCACCTCTCCCAAATCCTTGAAAAGAGAGAGAGAGAGAGAGAGAGAGAGAGAGAGAGAGAGAATAACCTAACCCTAACTCGCCATGGCGGAAACCCTAGTCTTCAAAGGCGTTATGGTCGGTCACTCCGACGCCGTAACCGCAATTGCCTGCCCCATCGACAACTCCGACACCATCGTCTCCTCCTCCCGCGACAAGTCCGTCCTCCTCTGGAACCTCACCAAGGAGTCCGCCGCCTCCGCCGAGTCCGCCGCCGCCACGATCTACGGGGTCCCCCGCCGCCGGCTCACGGGCCACTCCCACTTCGTGCAGGACGTCGTGCTCTCCTCCGACGGCCAGTTCGCTCTGTCGGGCTCGTGGGACGGGGAGCTCCGGCTGTGGGACCTCAACACCGGGGAGACCACCAGGAGGTTCGTCGGGCACACCAAGGATGTGCTGTCGGTGGCGTTCTCGGTGGACAACCGGCAGATCGTGTCGGCTTCAAGGGACAAGACCATCAAGCTCTGGAACACCCTAGGTGAGGCCGCATCTGAACTCTTGAATTCGTGAGTATTCTTTTTGGAGATTGATCCAGATTCACGTTAGGGTTAATGCTGATATTAAAATTGAGATCTTGAAATAATTTAGGTCTAGATTTTGATTTAGTGATCGGCTCATTAAATATTCCTGTTTTGTGCTTTCACAACATTATAGTACTGCAGACTCGTAGTGAATTTCTTTGTTATTTTGGACGATTTAGTAAGAACTCATCAAGCAAGCCATTTTACGATTTTAGGTCGGCATAGAATGCAGGTTCAAATCTTAAAGAAAAGAAGGATTTTTCAGTACATGTCAACGTTAATGAATAGTGAATCTGTTGTTTTATACATGATTCCGTGATAAGAAAACTTATCATATTTGAAGTTGCTGGGCTAAGAGTTGCTAATAGTCTTATTCAACACATTCATTAAAGATTTTTTGAAGCTGAAATATCTGTCTTAAAAATCAATTTTTTTAGTTTATCTATTAATTATTTAAATGCTCCAGATTATTATACCGTCTACCAGAACTACTATGGTGATGGATTCAAAATAAGTGAAGTTTATTTTTAGGGTTAGTGTTAGGGTCATTGTGGCGTGTACATTTTGTAGCTCTAGTTAGGATTAATTTTAATTTCTTGGGTAGAACATGATTTGAATTTTGTTATAGTTAGGTTTAATGTTGCACGGCACGTTAAGGAAACAGAAACATGGACATGACACCGATTTTAGTGTCCAAGTGTATTTTTTTGTCCAGGATTGTATTCCAATACAAGTCAAGATTTTGAGTGATCTTGTTTCCTGGGTTCGATTTATTTTTTGGGAAACATTTCACAAGTTAATTTCTTCTCGAAAAATCTTGTGAGCGAGCGCCGAGTTCAACTCAAGCTCTGTACAGGCAAGGCAGGATATGTAGACCCGGACTGCTTGTCAGACAATCTACACCCTATCTGTTCATTCAAGTAGTATTGGTTGCATTATCCCCCAGGTAGCCCGGTCATCACTGATCGTGCCCCTCGGCTTCAAAGAAAAGAAGTCTTGAACAATAATTTGGATTCAGTTAATATTGCTTTTTATGCCACTGCCCTTAAGCAGAATCATTCATACTTTATGATTGATTGAATGGTTGATGTACACTTATTTCTATTCGAAGTTTGGTTGCTTGTGAAGAAGTATTTTACTTATTTTATGTTCATGTTTTCTTACCTTAAAACTGATAACTTCGTGAGTCATATGTTGGAATCTCATGTAATCATGTTGTCTTCTGCTTGTCAAACTGATTCCTACCGTTGATAACTACTAATCAATTAAAGCATCTAGTTTGAGGGTCTCAATGAATACACATTGCTCGTATGTTTCATGTGGTCAATATTTGGAATGATTTGTACCATTAATTACATTGTTTGGCACTTAGTCTTTTGTAGTCTGTAGTCACAGATCAGATGGTGTGTATGGATATTAGGATATGTGGACATTTTTCCTGATGATGTACATCTTTAAATGACTTTGTTTTTATTAAGCTAGCTTAAATCCGGTGTAGGAAAGTGAAGTTTTTAAATTGTTGGATAATGACTACAATCAACATCTGGATAATATTTCCTGTGTATTTCTATAGGAAATGTTATTGTGTTGTGATACTTGATTTATTGATATGTACTAATAAAGGACAAGATGAGAGAAAATTCTATTTGGTGATTTGGACATCTTGACCTAGGCCAATAGATGCTCTTGTAAAGATCGTTAAGATAGCAGTTAAGGGAGCTGCTAGGACTATAGGTAGGTCTATGAACATAGACCGAGGTTTTAATGCGGGTATGCCTTAGTGGTATAGAGGATATATTACTTAAAGAGAGCTGAATTGGGAAGGAAGGATTCAAACAGCTGCTTCCAAAATTTTGGGATAAAGGCTTTTTTTTTGGGGTTATATAGTAATAGGGTCTCGTATAAAAGTTAAAATTAGCGTTTGGGTCTCAAAAATGAGTGGCGTTAGGGTTTGGGTCTCCCATGGTTGTCAAAGACGCGTCTCATAGAAAGACGCAACAGTTGCGCCTCACCCCTCACTAGGCAAGGACCCTTTCTCCAGGCGCACCCAGGACGCGCCTAAGGTGCGCCTTTCATCAAGACGCAACCAAGAAAAGGCGCATCTTATGGTTTATATATATATATATATATATATATATGCAAAAAAAAGGCATGGAAATAATCCTTACCTTATATAAGTGGGAGGGAGATGGCCCTTTCCACGGTTGCCAAAGTTGGTTACAGTTGAACTAGAAAAATTAAAATTTACTAAAACATGGTAGGGAGAATACAAACTCTTGTCAGTCCAGTTGATTACTACTGCTATTACTACTCTGCTAGTTTACTTGGTTATGTTTTAACATATTTTTGTTGGTTTAAATATGTTATTTGGTTTTATTTCTTATATTACTGATTTATTTGTATTTGTATTATTTATTATTTTTGTGACTCGCTTCGCTCGGTCGTGCGCCTTGCGCCTTGGGTGACCCTAATATCCACTATTATATGAGCCCCTATTACTAAATAACCTTTTTTAGTTGATAGGCAAGCAACAATGATATATTTAACTGGCTGTTCAATGAAATGCTTTGAATATAGTGAATTTCTTTGTTAAAGAGACCTTAAACTAAGGAGAGCTGAATAGGGAGAATGGATTCAAACAGCAGATCCCAAAATTTTGAGATAAATGCTTTTTTTCTTTTTTCTTTTCATTGGCAAGCAACAAAGCTATATTCAACTGGCTGTTCAATGAAGTGATTTTAATATAGTGATTTTTTTTGTTATATGAAAGTCTGATTAGTTTTCTAAGAGGTATAGTTCCTGAAAATCTTTTCATTTTAGTTATTTGCCATGATAATGTTCGATTTTTAACAAACTATGGAACTCCACAGGGGAGTGCAAATACACTATCCAGGATGCGGATGGACATAACAACTGGGTGAGCTGTGTTAGATTCAGCCCTAATATTCTTCAGCCCACAATTGTGAGTGGATCATGGGACCGCACTGTGAAGGTTTGGAATCTTACGAACTGTAAGCTGAGGTGCACTCTTTCTGGACATGGAGGCTATGTCAACACTGTAGCAGTGAGTCCAGATGGTTCTCTTTGTGCAAGTGGAGGAAAGGATGGAGTGACCCTTCTCTGGGACTTGACAGAGGGGAAGAGGCTTTATTCATTGGATGCTGGTACTATCATCCACTCTCTTTGCTTTAGTCCAAATAGGTATTGGCTCTGTGCTGCTACTGAGGACTGTGTCAAAATTTGGGATCTCGAGAGCAAGTCAATTGTGCAGGAACTTAAGCCCGATCCACCTAGCAACAAGAACCAGGTATTAATACTTTTTTACACATTTTGCTTATATTCATTAGAAATAAATGTGTCTGTGAATTGGTGTGTACTGTAATTGAACCTGATAGTAGGATGATTGGATTTTTTTGGTAAAATGCAGGTTTTTGTATTCGGTACTCTGAGAGTTTGTTATTTACGGTGATATTTATTATCATTACGATATTCTTAATACTAGTTTTTGAAAATGTAATAATACTGCAATATGGTTGTGGAAAACATTTGATTGTTTTTTGGGGTTCAGCAGTCTTTTGAACAAGTTTTTTTGGTTATGTTCGCACAGAGTCATACTACTAGTCTGAATATTTGACACAAAAAATTGCATCATGTGTATTTTATGAGGTTATTTCTTGGTATAAGACTATTTGGTATATGGTTCATATAAGAATAGTTTTGGATGGTCAACTGTATCTAGTAATCTTTTTGACAAAAAGTTACCTTGAAATATGGCTGACTCCCTGGTTAGCATATGTTTGGATAATAGATTGGAATGACTGAAGGGTGTTTGGCAAATATTTAAGAGACAATATACAATTAATACGTAAATCACATTATTTTATGAAATCCTTCATTGAAAAAGTATACATAGATATCTTACTATAAACACATTTCTCTTATATAGTTCATTAGAGACCAAGTGCCCAGTGCAAAAAAGCCGTCTACAGGCAGAGAGACTTAAATCAGTACAAGATATACAGCCTTTCAAATTTACAGAAGAAGTCTTAACTTTTTTGTTCAGCGACTCCAAAAAAGCTTGTCTGAGAAAGCTGCGTGCTGTTTTTTTTGGGGAATTTTTTTTAATCTTGATGACTAGATGGCAGGTTTGATTAGATAGTGGATGACAATTCTACTTCTGGATTCAGAAGTCTAATTAGCATATAAGTGTTCTTGTTTTAAGCAACTTCAGATTCATTACTTATGTTTTTTTTTTTAACTTAAGACAGGTCTATAACTATTTTTTTGGGGGAAGATTATTGGTTGAGGCTTGACCAGAAATTTACATTTACAAGTATATAGGGTGCAAGACCATTCATCCCAATATATTTCCAAATAATAGTATTGAAAAATGTATAGATTTACGGATGAATTAACTTTTCTCGATGTAAAAAGTTGGTTTGTTTGCTTGCCTCTGGTTTATATACTAGTATTTATTTTTCTCATACACCCCAGTCTGGAACCACTACAACTAATCAACTGTGTGCTATACGCAGCATAGGAATTGGTTTGAAAGATTTCGATATGTATTTGAACTAGTTAACCTGCATTATTACTCAGCACTGCTACCATAGTTTTCTTAATGGTTATATATATCAATTAATATTTTGACTGTAAGTCTGTCATTTTACTGGAATGACTTGCTCATCTCCTCTCATTTTGTTTCACCAAAATCTGTTTTCTTCACCTTGCAGATGCTGTACTGCACCAGCTTGAGCTGGAGTTGCGACGGAAGCACACTTTTCACAGGTTATACTGATGGCACCATCAGGGTCTGGGGTATCTCTCGCGCTTATTGATGAGAATTTTGAAGGCATAAGTTAATCTATAGCTCTAGAAAAGCAATTTGACTTTTTGGTACCAGGATGTTCATTTTTATTTGTGTGTGTTGCCTGTTGAACAAGTTTTTCTGTTACTCAGGGCATCAGAAGTTGGATTAATTGGGTTTTTGACGAGTATATCTGGGTTGTTGCTTTGAGTAAATGCCACACCTAAAGTACTAAATTTTTGTGTTCTGGAATAGTTTTTGAAGATTATTATGTTTGCTTTGAGTAAATGCCACACCTAAGTAGGCCAAAGTTCACTTTACCTGTGTTTGGTAAACATGGAAATGGAAGATATGCCTAATTTGAAAATTCAATTGTGAGAAAATAAATACCACTTCCCATGGGGATCGAAGAGGTGTTTGGCTTAAGATATTATTGTAGACAAAAAATATCATTGAGTAAGTGTCCATCAATTAAGTTAGTAAATTATTATTTTGTAAAAAGAAAAGAAAACTAAAGTTAACTAAAAATTAATTAGTTTATTAATATTACTTTTTTCCTAATTCATTTTAAGTTGTAAGGGTAAATAATTAACTTTAAGTAATAATCATTTTGTTAAATAAATAATCGTTCTAACTAATTAATATTAATTACTATGTTATGTTATTAGGGTAATTAATTAGTCAACCAAAATGATTCATTAAATGTTTGTATTTACTAACTATTTAATTTTATTAGTACTCTGTACTTGTCAATTAAATAGTAGTAAATTATTATTATGTAATAAGACAATTATTAATTAGAAGATAATTAACAATTAATTAGTACTTAGTTAAATATAAGAAATATTTATGTAATTTTTAAATTAATATATAATTACTTAGTTTTATTATTTAATACACTATATTGTTTTTTTTACCTTCTTACTTTTTTTTTATCATAGCCAACACATTTGTCCTCTACCAGAGAATTAAGAAATTGTACGGATTTTTCATACACTTTCCATTTATGAGAGTGAAAAAAAAAATCAAAATCTTATTTCACTTTCCATTTTATCAGGGTCGTATCATTTTTACAACATTTTGAGTTCATATAGGCAAATCCTAATTGCAAACAGAAACTTTAGCAAAGAATTACAAGTGGAAATGTGACATGAAAGTAAGAATTAACAGAAATTAATGGAGTAAGCATTTTATTATATGTTGATCCAAATAGTCAGGGATTCACAACACCCAGTGCTTATTCAATAAGAATATCATCATCCATCTAGTAGGTAAATATACTTCTTCATAAAAAAGTCAGTTCCCAATAGTCCTTGATTGATTAATATAAAGTTATAAAAATATGTTAATTTTAGGTTCTTGTGATCCTCAACTTTGGACCACCGCGCATATACTTGTATAAGATATATAATAAAATAAAGTGGCTTATAACTCAGGATATGCAAAATTGAGCAATGAAGCCAAATAAGAAATTGATGCAAAAGATGTTTCATGGTGGATTAACAGCAATGATGGTTAATTAATCCATTTATTTAGTAAATATGGCAAGTCCTTATGGATTGATTCATTATTTGTAGATTAATTGAATTCAGAAAACCTTTCAATGACAAAGATTGTGTCTTTTTACATTATTTTTTGTTACTGATGTTTTTTTTTGACATCTAGGTGAGCATTCTCACTTCTGATATTTTAGACGGTGTCAAAAAAATCCTTCCCATTTCATGTTTCTCAAGCGGCACGTAAAGGAAAATGCCAAGCTTACAACCACATCCCTACAATCCTCTTACAACCTTCACCTATTTGCTGACATGTGGGCTAGGTCACCACCTCGCCCACATGTAAGAAAATGGGTGAGTGGTTGTAAGAGGGTTGTAGGGATGTGGTTGTAACTGTAGCATTACTCGGCACGTAAACTGGTCCAGGGACGGATCCAGGGAGTTTCCATATATTTTTTAAACTTAAAAAAGAAAAAGAAAAAACGAAACCAGGAAAGAAAATCCAATATTTTAAATATTAAATGGATGCGTACACGAGCCCAGTAGAGATCCGAATTGATCCGGCCCATCCAACCTCCTAGTTCATTTCTCTCCGCTGCCAGCCGAAAACTCTGCATCATTTATAATCGATCATCCAAACCCTAACCCTAGGAAAGAGTTCTCTCCTTCCTCCCAAAACCCAGGCAACGGAGAAACCCTAAATTTTCTCCTCCATGGCCGGCAAGAAGAGACCATCCAGTTCGACTGAAGAACCCGAAGCCGAGAAAGAAGGTCCCAACGAACACCACAAGGAAGCCCAGTCAATGAAACCCATGGAGAGGAGGAAGAAGAGGAAGGCCGTGGACAAGGAACGACACCACAGCGACCCCAAGAGCAAAGTGGAGGAGGAACCCAAGCAAGCAAAGGAAGCGCCTTTGCCCTCGTTCAGCAACATGCCCGGCCTCCACATTGGCGTCTTCAACGACTTCTCGTCGCCCGAGGCGTCGGTCCGGGAGGCGGCGGCGGAGGCGCTGGCGAAGGAGCTAATCGAGGTCCAGAGGGTGTATGAGATGATTGGAGGGGAGAAGGGGAAGGAGGAAGAGGAAGAGGAGGGGGTGGCGCAGTTGGAGGCGGCCGATAAGGACGACGGTCTGGAGAACTGTGCGCCGTCGTTGAGGTACGCCATCCGGCGGCTCATCCGAGGAGTGTCCTCTCCTAGGGAGGTATACTGTTCCTGACTTGGTCTTTGCTAATTGTTGAGGATCCGGGGAATGTCCTCTCATAAGAAGATTCCGGAAATGATTTGATACGATATTGCAAACATTTGTATGAGCTAACCTTGTG
The DNA here is from genome assembly GCA_029216955.1 of Iris pallida. Lineage (NCBI taxonomy): Eukaryota > Viridiplantae > Streptophyta > Magnoliopsida > Asparagales > Iridaceae > Iris > Iris pallida. Next base: position 2,606,223 of record JANAVB010043017.1, read on the forward strand.
TGAGAATTTAAATGTGTTGTTGCAATTTGTGTTTGTTTGCATGACACCCACTATTAAACAACGTTTAAAGTTCAAATATGGATTCCCCTTTGTTTTCATGATACGTGGTATTTATTTATTGGTATGCATTACTCAAATGTATTACCCACTTTTCTTTTCCTTTATTTTTTTTAGTTTATTGATCCCTAAGACATCATGTCTCCAAAATTGGAGAATTAAGAAACATGTCCAATAAGTTAGTGTAGCTGAAATGAGAATGATAAGATGGATGAGTGGCAGTATATTAAACGATAGGATAAGAAATGAGTTTATTCGTGGAAAGTTAGAGGCGGCGCCAATTGAGGACAAGATGAGTGAAAATCAATTTAGGGGGTTTGGCATGTGTAATGTAGACCCATAGATGTCCCCGGAAGGATGTACAATAATATAGTAGTTAATGGAGCCTTATGACAAGAGGTTGACTTAGGCTAACATTGTTTGAAGTGTTAAAGAAGGATCTGTATATTGTTAGCGTTACAAAGGACATGACCCTTAACAGAGCCAAATGGAAGAAGAAAATTCAAACAACCGACCCATAAATTTGGGATGAAGGCTTTGTTGTTGTTGATTGATTGACCCCTAAGACATCGAGTGCATATTCTTTAAATAATTAGTATGTCGAGAATAGACCAGGCACATAGTGTGCATAATAACTATAATATACAAAGTCATCATTAAAGATTGACATGACAATGCTATAACTGGAGGAAGTAACAGTACATTTTCAAGATTTGCACTAGAGAACCTTGTGAAGGCTAGGGTTCCTTTATAATCTTGGCGGATCACGTTCGTACTCTCGTGGAATCAGTAAGCACGAGATTGAACACATAACAAGATGGCTTTTGAGCACATAAAAAGACAACAATGGGGAAGATGAAAGGTGAGTTCATCTGTTAGGAGATATTTTTTTTATATGTAATGACTAATTCACAAAAGAGAGTTCAACAGTATTCAGCTCTTCCCTTCTAATAGAAAGATGGTCCAGAGTTGATAGGTGACTTGGAATAACATGATGACACTTGTCAATCAAAGATTTGTAAAACATAGCATCAGCCTAACTTGCACCTTCTTATTCCTCCCATTGCTAGATTACTGATGACCATTGATATCATTGCTCGATTTAGGTCGAGCTTTTGCGTAGGGTACCATCTTCATCATTGGGAGTGCATCTACGTATTGATATTAGCTGCATTTCATGCAGTTTCATACATCTTGCATCTTGTCTAGCATCTTTCATCCATGCGATTGATTGTGATCATCTCCATCCTCCCATCTATGGTTTTCTCTTCAGTTCGTGTCCTGTGTCAATTTGATGAGCTATCATATTAGATAAAAAGACAACATCAGTTCTTGTTCTGCAGGTTCAGTTCAGGCTTAGGGTTGAGTATATAGTGCATGAAGGGAACCATGAATTTGGTTCATAAATAAAAAAAAATTGGTTCATAAAGCTGGTTGGTCAAAGTTTTTCACTATTATAACTGTACTGATCTTTTCGTCAATCATTTGTGGTATTGCATCTAAAGTCATACATGTAATGGTAAAAGAGGGAGTGCTGTCTCGGAATGGCATTGCACAAGTACTGACATTAAGTCATTGAGAATGGGATTTTATGCTCATATAATTCTCAGATGGAAATGATGCTACATCTGTTTTTTGTAAATTGCAGATAAAAATTCTTGATGATTTTGGTCCTATTTTTTTGTAGAAAGCAATGCTGAAAACTATGTCATTTCTTATGTACAGTGCTCTAGACAAGGGTTTGCTTTGGGTTTTGCGATCGTAGTTGGCTCAATTCCTAGCATCAAAGTGGAACCACTGATGAAATTGATAGACAAGTCATTAGAAGTTACATCAGGAATGAAGGGCCAGGTAACGATGGACTCATATTGTCGTAATTTAAGAAGACAAGTACCCGAGTTCAATCTCTAATTTCCCTTGATTTATTCCTCAACTGTACTGTAGGAAGCTAAAGATTGCTTCTTGGGACGCCTGTTTGCATATGGATCTATTGCTAGATCGGGCAGGCTAACTACAGAATGGAATAATGATATCAATACAAATGCTGTCAAAGATTTTGTTAGCCATGTGCTATCGCTTGCAGAAAAAAAACGTTATCTGCGAGAACCAGCTGTTTCAGTCATCCTTGATATGGTTGAAAAGGTATATTCCATTATTTTGCCTGATATATTCTCATTTATAATTACATACATAACGCCTAATAAATAAACATGTACATATTCATGCATTAAAGACATGTAGGTAATACATCCCTAAGTAAGTACCTGTTCAACTTTATGTGTACATAAATAAATGCAAGTTAACTGTTGTTGCCTAAGGATTTCTTTCCCCACAATATTTACAAGGTTCTATGTTACTTCATGGAGCATTTTACTCTTATTGAAGAAAAACTTTCTTCCATTGTTTTGAGTTGCACTGCTAACAGGTATTGATGAAATATTGTCGAAAGAATCAATTTTTTTCTTCTCTTATCTGTTTATCAGTAAGCACAGTAGTACTCCATCAAATATCGAACCGTTTGGCCTCTGTTTACGTACAATTAACATATGTCTCAGTAGATACTTAGCAACTTATTCACAAATGATAACTACTTCCAATTTGGAGTTTAATTTTTTGCTTTTTAATATACATTCCACATTTGTAGGTCCCTTTTCTTGTAGGTATTTTTAGTTTTAGGTTCTGAATACTTTTGCCCTCATTTGGTAATTAATATTTAGGCTTATTTGCATTAAACTACCTCTGCTCCCCCTCCGGCCACTCCCCCAATCCGGATCCCTGGCCACTCCCCAATCCGTCCGCAACACCCCCCCAATCCCTCCTCTAACCAACCCACCACCCCACCACCCCCACCCCCACCCCCCCCACCCCCGCGGCTGCACCACCCTCTCTCTCTACGGTGCAGCTGCTGGCTGCGCGCACGCCCGGAGAGAGAGGGGGTGGTGGCCGGAGGAGGGGCTGTGGCGGGGGAGGGGGTTGTTTTAAGTTTTGAACAAGGGTACTTTTGTCCCATTTTTTTTAGGGTATCAAGTTGTACCAAAAAAAAGTTTAAGGTATCAAGTTGAAAAACTGAAATAGTTTGGAGTATCAAGTTGCAATTAAGCCTAATATTTATTGGTCTATTCAGTATTCAAAACAATCTCCATAAGGAAGGGAAAGGCTGCATACATCTCAACCCTCTTAAACCCTGCATTAGCAGGAGCCTCATGGTACTGGCATGACCTTTGTGTTCTATGATGAGGAAACTGGACACTTTCATGAGGAACTGTATTTAGGATTGCGCATGTGGTCGCTGTCATTTAGACTGGCAACTTAACTCGACAAGTGGTACTTGCTGTAGTCTCTGCAGTGAGGATGCTTGGTACTGATGCTGTGAAATTCCTTAGAAAGCCACCATTCAGTTATTTAGGAAAACATATGTTTTAGGTACCTTGTTAGTTGTTACATCAAAAGCCCAACTTGGCAAGTTTTTTTTTTTTTTTTTTTTTTTTTTTTTTTTTTCTGTCCCACGCCAGCTCAGATCGTGGCCATTTTTCGTCAGTCCTCCGACGTTGTCGATGCTCCGCAATCGCATCGCACATGCCAACTTGGCAAGTGATCTACTTGATTTGGTTTGTCTTGAAACTGTTTACATAAATAGTAATAAAGAATTAAAAATTTACATATATCAATTTTGTGGCTAACCATGAATAGGAACTCTATAAGCATAATTATGACAGTTCTTGAACTCCTTTTTGATTGTCGTTAGCAATTTCATTATTCCGCTGCCTTTCATGCTATCATTTTATTCTCTAATATATTAATCACGACTCCATAGATTAGGAAATGTCTGAACATTTTAAATTTAGGTCGTCAGAGTCCTTTAGCTAAGTATCAACATGGAGTATTTTGATTCTATGACACAATCAAAGCAAGCTATTGAAATTGGAGTATTGACATTTTGTAAGGTAATTCGTATTCCAGATTGCTGTATTCTCTAGTTCTTACAATTAGCTTTCAACATAATTAGATACATTTATATCAAGAACATTCCTTGGTCTGATTGAGAACCGGAGTAAATTTAGTAGCGAAAGCAAGCTTGATTAATTTGAGAAAAACACTGAGATAGAAATATTCTTTTGGACCAAAATTGTGTGATTTTTGTTGGATAATATTCGTTATTTCAAGTTGACTGTTGTTTAGTGAATACTTAGTCCGCTCATGAGTTGCGAGTACTGTGATATGCTGAGATTGCATAGGCCAGTGAGTTATTTAACATCTGGTGTATTTGATATAGCATCCTATAGACTTGTTGGCTTTGTATTCTTAATGACATTTAATTTTAACCTTTAATTCAAAGATACCGATTGATCTGACTGCTATTTCTTCTAGTTCGATTGATCTGACTGCTTCTTCTTCTAGTTTACAGCTACCCTTGGAGGCTTTACCGAACCATGTTCTTGAAGCTCTTGGCAAGCATGACTGGTTCCAGAAAGCTTCCAACAATGGAGATCCAGATCTTTTGTTCTTAGCTTTGAAGTTGCAGGAGAGAGTTTCTATAGGTAGTGAATATTGTGGCAAGCTGTTGCCATATCCTTTCAGCTCAGACAGCCTTTTTTCTCGAGAGCATCTTTTATATCTTGTCCCTTGCTTGAAGGTAAGGTATCACATCAGGACTTCTAATTAGAATAGTTTATCTCATCAAGACCGGCCATATTCAATTAATTTAAATTACTTACCGTTTTGAATCTCGTTATTTACTCGAGAAACCTTTTGTTGTGAATGTCTTCCAACTTGGCTTGTAGCTTTATATCTTACAAGAGTGATGAATCGGATTCCCAAAAGTTAAAACTTACCTTTGTCTACGGAAACTTTGCAGCTCCTTTCTTTGGTTTCATGAGGTGAAATTGCATGACTACTAAGTTAAGTGCCTATCTGGCAACTAGCCTTGTAGGTGCAACGACAACCCTCAGGGTTAATTTCAAGTTGATAGCTAGTACCTAGTTATAAATTTATGCAGTATTTGTGGAGCCTTCCTAGATACTAGTTTAGAGTCGTATTCCATATCAATTGTATTTGGACCTGGAAAAGGCAATGATCTGATGAGCAATCCAATCCAAGGTTGCAATAGCAGCCAAGTTTAGAGACATTTTATTGGCATCTGTATATGTGTTCTTGTGAGATCTTGAAGCCCTTGGTGATCAATAGTCGAGTAATATGAAGGCTTACAATCTAATGAGTCCAATGTATTTTCATATTGCGTGCTTCTCATGCTTGGTCTGTGGCTGGTTACCATTTGATCGGATTCTCATCCGATTAATCGTAATTACGCAGTTACTTGGAATTTTTGATTAACTGGACACCTGCTCAGTCATATCAACTGGCCAATTATTCGGACTAATTAGTCGCCGTCATCCTTTTTTGGGAACATTTATCAACATCCTAGAAGGCTGGAACCCCAGTTTTTGACCCCCTTTCGTTTTGAGATCATATGATGCATAGCCATTAGCCAAGAGTTCTCCAAATCTCTCAACCCTGGTTCTTGCTTATTTTAAGATGTAGAACGAATAGTGTGAATCATCACTTTATATTGTACGCCAGGCACAATCTCACATATATCTAAAAGACTTGAAGCCATTTGGTTTTGTATTATTGGATGTGCATATGCGAGTAAGCTATAAGTCACTTATCTTTTACTTTTTAGTCAAATTGGGTTTTAGGACATGTAACTATAATCAACATCTTGAATCATGGATTTTTTGAGAACATAAACTGAAAGGAGAGTTCAGTGTAGGGCGGGGCAGGCTGCATGGAATCAATCATATAGCATAGAAAGAGGATCCTTAAATACTGGGATTAGCATATGAATAATAGTCCAACATACATTATTTAATCTTGGGACCATACAATGCTTAGATGGGAGTTTCAACTACTATTTATTTTTTCTTCTTTATCTTTATTTAGACTTAACTATGAATATACGTCTATAAGTCTTCTTATTTGCGCGACCTATTAGTTTGGCCCACCATGCACTCTTACAGGTTTGTATACACAAGGCGTCTTCCTATGTGTAAGCTGTTACACTAGTATATTGATTAAGTTATTTTAATGATGGCTGACTAGGGTAGTCCAAACATTAAGTGTAAGTGGCTAAGTGCATGATACATGTGCTAACATTGTCCAAGCTGGAAGAGAGGTTGAAAGATGTAACCCACATGCTAGATATCATGGTGACCTTTTATTTCAAAACTTGGCCTTATTAGGCTGTTGGCACACTTGATATCAACACATGATTAAATGGATCACGCGTGCTCAATCTTTGAGTATGAATTCTGGCCCTACTGGGCTGAAATTACTGGTCACTTGAGATCCTGGTTTACTGGAGTAACACGGTGACCAGAATTCTGGTAATTAAATTAAGGGATAATTTAGCAAATGCCCCCATTCTAAATGTTGAAATTAGCATATACCCCCACTATTTTATTTATCTAACAAATACCCCCATTTTTGATATAAAATAATAAAAATTTAAGATATACCCCCACTTTTTTACATAGGAGTGGGGGTATTTGCTAAATAAAATAAATAGTGGGGGTATATGCTAGTTTTAACATTTGGAATGGGGGTATTTGCTAAATTATCCCTTAAATTAACTGTCTCGAGAGTAATGGCTAGTGCACTAGCTGTTGTGCTTTGAAATCTATAATAGGGAACTTTAGTCATTTCAAATCAATTAATCTCTTTTGAGCATCGATCTTTCATATTCACTAAAGAGAAATTCTACATGTTCCTTCTTTAGTCCTATATTATTAATGAGGATGGAGGAAATTTTGTACTGAGCTTCAAATGTACAAAATTTTCATCTGTACACTACATACTCTGTTTAGCGAAAAGGTGTTGACTTCCTCTTGTGCTTAGGGGCTTGGATGGGTGCAACTCAACAGGAAGCAGGAAAGTGGAGGACACTTTTTCCACTTCCCGTGTTTGGTTGGAAGGAGGAGAGGGGGTGGGGGTGTAATTATTACTTGAGTTCTTGTCCCTCGTTGTCTCCTCCACTTTATCACCATTCCACTTTTTTTTTTTAGGATGCGGGATGTCAGTGGAGTTTTTTGTGTTTTACTTTTTTTTTTCTGTGATAATTATTTAACTAGGTAATAATATTTTAGTAGTAGTTGTCCCTCGCTGTCTCCTCCACTTTACTATTATTTAATATTTATATAATAGACAAAGATAATTATTTTATGTAATTAGTAAAGTTAATTAATGTTAAGAAACATATTATTCTTTAATTAAGAAGCACATTATTTATTTAATGTCAAGTAACTTATACATTAAAATACTTGCTAATATTAAATCGATTAATATAATTAATTATTAAAAGGTACAAATAAGATTCATTTATTAAAATTATATAATAACCATTATTATTATTTAATAATATTATTTTGTTAACATTAAGTTTGATTCTTAATTAATATAAGTTAGAAAATTAGTAATAACATTTAATTATCAATTTAACTAAATATTGAATTGATTATATTAGGTTTATAATGTACTTTTCACTTCCATCATTTGCCCACTTTCATCCAAACACACTACAAAGAAGGGGGGGACGGACGAGAAAGTGCATGAAACTCCCATGCATATGCACCACAAGGATGTGTACTTTCTCACTTTCCTCTCACTTTCATGCATCCAAACAGGCCTTAGTGGAAGGGTTGCTGGATTTTCGAGTGAAGCAATTCAGGGTCTAATGTGAAGGGCGGGTGGGATTTGGGATCAAGTGCTAAGGGTTTGTTGCTTTGGAGTGAAGTGCCAAATGTGCTTACGCTTGAGCAGTGTTCTAAAAATCGGCCTAGGCGGCCGCCTGGCCGCCGGCCGCACCGAAAAGGCCCTAGGCGGCCGGCCTAGGCGCTGGGCGGGCCTAGGCGGCCCTAGTCGAACCTAGTCGGGCCTAGGGTTAGGGTTAGGGTTAATTTTTTTTGAAATTTTCAAGGAAAAAAAAAACATATTTGACAAAATTAAAAACTTACCTGCTGCCGTCGCCGCCGCCGTCGCCGTCGCCGCCGCCGCCGCCGCCGTCGTCGCCGTCGCCGCCGTCGTCGCCGTCGCCGCCGTCGTCGCCGTCGCTGACTGCTGCTGTTGCTTCTGCTGCTGCTGTCGTCGACGTCGTGGACGTCGTAGGGGAGGAGGAGGGAAGAGGGGAGCGGAGGGGAGGAGGAGTCGTAGGGGAGGAGGAGGGAAGAGGGGAGCGGAGGGGAGGAGGAGAGGGGAGGAGGAGGGGAGAGGGGAGCGGAGAGGGGAGGAGGAGGGGAGGACTGGAGAGAGGGGAGCGGAGGGGAGGAGGAGGGAAGCGGAGGGAAGAGGGAGCGGAGGGGAGGAGAGAAGTCTGCTGACTCTCTCTCCTCTCCTCCCCCTTATATGTGCTTGAAAAAAAAAAAATTGAAGCAAACAAATATGGGATTCGAACCCATAACTCCTGAACCAAGAGAGGTCTTAAGCACTGCTACATTGCCAAAAGAGCTCAATAGGCTTTGTGTCAATAGGTAACATATATATTATTTATATATAAACTCAAGGACAAATAATAAAAAAAAAAATTCAAATCGGCGCCTAGGCGCTAGTCGGGCTCTCAACGCACCGACTCCGCCTAGCGAAATCTATAACATTGCGCTTGAGGGAGTAGTAACATCCATCGGATAGTGGAATCCTGAGCGATTTTCTTGGGGACTGGACTAGGGCCTTTGGTAGTGCGAACTTGGATAAATCCCATGTCACCTGTCTATTATTATTTATTGCTTTTGTATTAACTTTTGATAGCTTTGTTCTGTTCTGTGATAATTGTTTAAATCTGTTACCAACCCACCCTTCTCCCCCTCAATGGTTGCCATATTCCCTGTCATAACCTGCAATGTTTATGTTCTTGGTAAGCTTGTAAATTCTGCAACAATATGTTCTCAGTAACCTCTTAAGCCACTAGTACATTGCTGTGAATGTTTACTTGCTTGTTATAATACTAGCTATGACACTTTCAGGAATCAACCTTTTGCCATCCTCGAGTTCACAGTCTTTGGCATTTATTGGTAACGATTCTTACACCAGAGATGCAATCTCGTGATGAAGATGCAATGTCATGCCCAAATTCCAGTAAGAAGCACACGAAGAGCCGGAAAAGTGGCTCTTGTGAAGAAATCACAAAGAATATTCGCTGTTTCTGGGAGATTGTCATTGAAGAATCACTTCTTCTGTCATCTCATGAAAGGAAACATTTGGCCTTGCATGTTCTTTTACTTCTTCTCCCACGATTGCCTATTACTTGTATCCCTATTGTCCTGTCATACAAACTTGTCCACTGTTTGATTGATATTCTATCAGATAAGGCTTCCTGGCTTTATGATACAGCTCAGCATTTTCTGAAAGAAACAATTAATTGGATTGGGAGTGATAATGATCGACGTGTTTCAGTAATTGTAGCTTTGCAGAAACACAGCAATGGTAGATTTGACTGCATCACCAAAACACAAACAATAAAAGGGTTGGTTGCCAAATTCAACAATGGCCAAGGTTGCCTGATCTTTGTTCACAACTTGATGAGCTTGTTCATAGATGAAGGGGCCATCACTGATGAACCATCCGATCAAAGTCAGACAACAGATGAAAATTCAGAAATAGGCTCTTTGGAGGACAAGGACACTGCAGGAGCATCAGCTAATCCAGATTTGCTAAAAAATTGGGTTATAGATACCATGCCTCGGGTTTTAAAAAATTTGAAGTTCGATTCTAGCTCAAAGTCTTTGACAGATACTGAAATTGTTAAATTTAAAGAAGAAAAGTTTAGGGTGCAGGCAGAGATTATGAAATTTTTAGCTGTTCAGGGTTTATTTTCTGCGTCTTTGGGAACCGAAGTGACATCGTTTGAGTTGCAAGAGAAGTTTAAATGGCCTAAGGCAGCCATTTCCAATTCTTTGTGCAGGATGTGCATTGATCAACTTCAGTTATTATTAGAAGATGCACAGAGAGGGGAGGTCTCAAATGCTGCATCAAATGACCATGAGAGGACAGATCTTGGCTCTTACTTTATGTGTTTCTTAAAGACCTTGTGCAACATTCCTTCTGTATCACTCTATAGGAAGTTGAGTGATGAGGATCAAAAAGCATTCAAGAAGTTACAAGCAATGGAATCTAGACTTCTTCAAGAGGTTTGTCCCTATCCTAGTCTGTACACGACCCACATTACAATATTGTGTTGATATTGTGTAGATTGGCCAAATTATTACTAGTATACACATATCGGATGACCGTAAGTAGCACAATTCTTCACTAGTATACACATATTGGATGACCGTAAGTAGCACAATTCTTCACTTAGATAAAGTGTGCTGTCTGCATATCCGTGGTTGTGTACTACTGTATTAGCTAATGTGAGATCTGCCTACATCATCTCTCTGTGTATATGTAGTATAGTTCTATTAACTGATGATATTTCTCTATTTCGACCACTACTATACACGAATGTGAGACTTGAACAAAAAGGAATTGCATCTGTTTTGAGGTGAAGGGCCTAGGAGAAATTAAGCTAAAATAGTTTTCAGAATCTCGTAAGAGAATTGGAGCTTTCCTCCATATGTGCATTGTTTGCAATTATCTGTTTTTGCAATATATCACTGGTGATGCTCACATAAGATATTTTTCATGTGAGTCGGGAATAATAATCACATGATGTTCCTAATAAACTGTTTATCATTTTGCTACTGTAAGGTATAAAATGTTCATCATTGTGCCTTACTCAAGTACTCACTGACGACCTAACTAGCATAACTAACGACCTATTAATATTTCTGGTTTTAGAGAAATCAGAGTCATCACTGATACATAGAAATTTAGTACCTTAAACTTCAATCTATTGTAGAAGAATATCTGCTCCTTTGAGAATTTAAAAAAGATCTTACTGTTTGCAATGAAGTTGTTTATGACATTACTTTCCACTCGGTGTTTTATGTTTAATACAGGAAAGAAAGTTTGCGTTCGGTATTGAAGCAAATAAATTGCATGCTCTGCGTTACGTTCTCATTCAATTGGTGCTCCAAGTTCTCCTTTGTCCAGGTGACTTTTCTGAGGCTGCTATGGAACTTGTCATATGCTGCAAGAAGGCATTCCCTGCTACAGCTAATGACGATTCCTCTGAAGAAGAAGATAAGTTTGATGTCAATGATACACCCGAGATGATAGACGTTCTTGCAGAAACTTTTCTTTCACTTTTGCCTCACTCCTCGGGACCGATGTGTTTTGCTATCGAACAGGTAGGCTGATATATCCAATTATTATGTGAAATGCTGGTTACTATATTGAAGTTTTGAAAGATAGTTACAATGTGCCTTGGCCCCTTTTGTGGGCTTGGTATGTTAACATCTTTTTACTCTTGATAATAGTTTCCACTTCAGTTGATCTTTTGATTGTAATTATGTCAGAGACTTTGTATAAATATAGCAATGATGCGACGTCAGTGAATAATCAATGGGTGTTCCACACATTCTTACATACATAAATAAAACTTGTATTATAAATTTATATCAACATGTTAAAATTTCTTTCTTGGATATGAATGTTTTTGTTATAATAAATTGAATATTTGAAGTTAAAGGCGATACATATTATTTTTTATTTGTAGTCTATGTTGTTGGCACAAAATGGCGACACTGTTTTGGCATCTCAGTGTACGTTGAAGACATGAAGTATCCATGTGACGAGACACCACAGACCCGGGAATACATTTGGGGTTTTATGCTTCCAAATTTATAATATAAGCCTACTTACAACAAATTTGTTTTATATTTTCTATGAGCAATATAATAGTTTAGTTAATAACTTATGTGATAATTCATTTTGACTTCTGAGAAGATGAATAGGTTTTTGCATTTTCTTCTGGATCAAGATAACTCCCTTGTGTGAAGTGTAACTTATTCTAGCACATTTTACCTGAATTTTTTTAATGCACTTGAGGTCATTGCTCATTTCTTACTCATTATGCCTTCTCCCCAGGTTTTCAGACTTTACTGTGATGATTTGACAATTGATGGGCTCCTTCGAATGTTGCGAGTTGTGAGAAAAGATCTTAAACCTCTCCGACATCAGACTGCTAGCAGTGACGAGGATGAGGACGATGACGACGAGGAAGATGATGACTTTCTTGGAGTTGAAGATCCAGATGAGAATGATGAAGCTAAGCTTGCTGAGGTTGGTGATGTTAAAGGCCATGCAGATGAGGGGATGCTTGGAGCTGAGGCTACTGGGGAAGAAGTTACCAAAGAAGATGAAGTTGAGTCCGAGGGGATGCTTGGTGCTGAGGCAAGTGATGAGGAAGTCATGAAAACTGACGAGGACGATTCAGCATCTGATGATTCTGATGGTGATATGGATGATGATGAGACCATGTTTAAGAAGGATGAAAGTTTTGCAAAAATCTTGAAAGAGCGTAACTTATCTGGAAAAGATAGTGCTCTCTCTCAGCTTCAGATTTTTAAAAGTCGTGTGCTGTCACTACTGGAAATATATTTACAAAAAAATCCAGGTATTTTTCATTCGTCGAAAGTAGTATATGATGTTGCAAGTCTAAACACTATAAAGCTAGTAAGGAACCTTGATAGACATTGTGATGTTAAAATCATGGTAGCCATGCTGCCATGGCCTAGATAGAGGTGTATTATGAGGAATTTATGCTAATATACTTTTCTGCAATGACCTATGACAGTCAGGTTTTCCCCCCTTTCAAGAGATGGACTATCATTAGTAAACTCTATAGTTTTTAACTGCAAAATTTGCCTATATTTTGTTGGTTTCTGGTTACCTTATTAAAAATATGCAGAAACAAAATGCAACTGTCTGGCAACATCAAATTTATTTTTGATATTTTTACGTAAATATATTTCCTTGTCAAACAGGCAAATCTCAGGTGTTGATGATCTATTCCTATTTAGTTCGAGCTTTCGTTAAGTATCATAATGCGAAAGAAAGTCAGATACGTCAATTAGGTATGCGCATAAGAGGAATTCTGCAGAAGAAAGTATTCAAGGCAAAGGACTATCCAAAAGGTGATGATATACAGCTTGCAAGTCTTGAACCCCTATTGGAGAAGAGCTTCAGATCTGCATCACGATCCATGCATAAAGAAGTTTCATCTCTGGCTCAGGCCTCATCATTTTGGATACTAAAAGTCATTCAGTCGAGAAACTTTGAAAAGTCTGAACTCGAAAGGGTAACAAAAATTTTCCGAGATATATTGGATGACTTCTTCCAGAGTAAGAAATGCCGCCTAAAGTCAGGGTTTGTCAAAGAGGTCATTCGGCGACATCCATGGCTTGGCCTTGAGCTATTTGGGTTCCTTCTAGAGAAATGTGGGAGGGCAAAATCTGAATTCCGAAGGATTGAGGCACTAGAGGTTGTAGACTGTGTTATGAAGTCATGGATTCCAACCACGAAAGGGGAGGAGACATCGAGTAAATCATCATCAAAATTATTGAAGAAAAACTTATCAGCACTTTGTGACTTGATACATGTACTGTTGAGCAGTTTGCCACAGAAACAATCACGACGTGCAGAGGTTCGTCGGTTCTGCTCGCGGGCATTACAAGCAATCTCAGCACTCAACCTTAAAAAACAATTTCTCAAGTCTTTGAAACCAGAGGTTTACTCCCTTTGTGAATCACAACTTGGTGATGCATTTCTTCTTTTAAAGGCACATTCTCAATGAACCTAACATTCTAGGAAAGCCTTCAGATTCAGAATGAAACAAGGTCAGAGTATGTACCTCTCGTTGTAGATGATAATTTTATAAGTTTTATGGTTGTCAGGATTTTCTTGCTTGTTTGATTGAGCTGTGTTGGCAAATTTAATGAACTGACACTTCCCTTGACATGCTGCTAATACAGAATTGTGGAGATTCTTGCCCTCAACCCTCGGTGGTTATTCCTTCTTGAGAAATTTGTAGTTCTGTACTAAGGATGATACAGTTAGGATGTATACTTGCATTGAGCTGGATATTTTGCAGGGGGCTCGTGGCTGTATCAATTCACCATAAAGTTTCCTATGATAGCCATGCTGGGTTGATGAACAATGAAGAAGTCGAGCAATGTTTGACGAGGTGTATTAAGTTTCGGAATTTTGATTACTGGATGTTGGTTAGGAGGTATGAAACTCCTGTAGAGACTGTGTTGGTATGTTTTCCAATCTTGTTCTACTGGGTGGAAACTTCACCTGTGCTTATGTATATGCCCAGTGGAAGTGAGAGCACATGAGTTGTATGCAAGTGAAATAGAGAAATTGTCGAGAACTTATATTATTGTGGGATGCCCATGTTTCAGTTTTGTAGTTTATTATCAAGATTTGAGTTTATGGCAAATTGGACTAATTATGAGCTGTACCATTCTCATGGATTGTGCGGTCTGTTTATGGTATGAAACCTTTTGCTAGTAAGATGATGAAACTAGGTTTCCTTAATGTTACTTGTCTAAAGAATGTGTACTATTCTCACTTGGTGCAGTATTTGCATGCTTATTTCCTTGGCAGGTAAATATGCATTAGACCCCATGTATAATATGCAATTTGTCCTGAATGAAGTGTTTTAACTAAAATTCATTTCAAATATATGCTGTTGATTGGGAGCAGCAGATTAGCAACTGTTTTGTTCTGATACAATGTGACGGCAGAATAGTAGAATTGTATAGAATTATATCTTTTACATTTAGCCCCTTATGAACATTTTTGTTTTTTATGTGTTATTTTTTTTGTTTTTTGCATCTTACTTCTTGTCGGAAGTGTGACTTTATCATTGCATGATTTAACTGTTCACAAGCAATCACTGTAAAATGGTTGATGGTGCAAGTAGATTGGCATAACATATAAATCTTGAGCTGAAGCCATCACCAAGCAATATCTAAAAGAGAAGGGAAACGAAGTGTAAGTTACCTGGTCAAGTAGATCTACTTCCATATTAGAGTGATGCTCTAACTCCATCTCCAAAAGAGCAGCAGATCTTTCCATATTAGAGTGGTGATGGTAACTCCACTTCCAAAAGAGCAGTGTAAGGACCGCATGCCAAATTTCTCACCTTCTACAACCATTTTGTCTAACTTGCTTGTTATTTCCCGAGGAACAAGTATGTATAGACATTATTTTAGGAGGGTATTGGTTCCTTCTAAGTAATGTTTTGGTTGTTGACTATTGAGATGAATTTTGGTATTTGTTTAGTTGTGTAGATCTAATTATTGTTACAAATCTTGCAAAGTTCCTCCAAAATGTTTAAAGCTACTGTTGTAATCAAGAAGTAACTTGAATATCCCTTAAAAACACTACTAAGATCTAGATGACACTATCTTTTGGGTCTTTCACAAAGACTTGAGAGACCTTGCCTAGGGCTATAACTAAGAGCTTTGCTATGCCTACAAGGAGGGGGGAGAAGTGGAGGGGTCGGATGGAGTCCATGTAGCAGGGGATGAGAGGAGAGCTCCCAGGAGGGGGGAGAAGTGGAGGGGTCGGATGGAGCCCATGTAGCAGGGGATGAGAGGGGAGGTGGGACCCATGTGTAAGACTTACCATTTTCCTATAACTAATCGATCTCCGACATAAAATTTTCGAGTGAAAATAATATGCGAAAGTAATACTTTGTCTGCAGTCTGTGACTGCGGACGTGACTGTCCTGTCACATGACAGCAGCCCAGTGCCCCTGCTAGCTCGAACCCGTCACCAGAAATTTCTCCTCTAATAGAAGGTCGACACATGACGGATGGACCAAAACTGCGGACCGGTACTGTCACATGACCGATACTGCGGGCAACGTATAACAACGTCCAATAGGCAATAATATGTGAGCAAGAAGAGGAAGGAACGTTTTGCTTGCAGTGCAAGGACAAGACATCAGAGGGGGTGTTTCTGCATCTTTTGCCTTTCATAATTGGCTCAATTGCTTTCATGGTACCCCAAGTTATACCCAAGTAACAATATGGTACCTAATTTATTATTTCTTACTGTGTGGTAACACAACTTTTGATTATGGTGTATTACGGTACCTGTTACCATTTTCCGTCCAATGCCTCACGGAAATGCCAACGTGGCATCCCAACTCAGTTAAGGAGTGTACACGTGTGCAGTCCACGTGTACACTCAACTTAATGTAACCTTTCTTCATCTGTCTCTCTCTCTCTCTCTATTCGCTCGACATACTCCGACGAGAAGCCGAGGCCACCGAGAGACGCGGACGTCGAGGAGACGAGCGGTGCGGCTGAAGGCGAAGCTACCGGAGCATTCGCAGATGGGTACCTAGCCCTCTCTCCCTTGCTCTCTTCTTCTTCTTCTTCATCATTTTCGAATCTCATGTTGTTTCTCCTTATTACCGAAACCCTAAAATTTGAAAAACCTCGAAGTAGAGTAAACAGTAGAGGAAAACCCTAACCAGTAGCTATTATTATGGAAACCCTAAAGTAATTTATTGTGTAATCATGCAATAATTTATTGTGGAAACCCTAAAATAAAAGAAGAGTCGATCTGAAAATGTTTATTCTGACAAAATTGCAGCAATCGAAGCAAGTGAAAAGGAATGGGATCTTGCGAAGATCCCATGTTATTGCGAAGGAACTTCTCTGTGCAAATTATTCACTGCAAATACACCTTGGAATCGTGGGCGCCAATTTTTAAAATGTGCAAAAGAGGTAGGATGTGATTTTTGGTGTTGGACTGATGAACTTCGGTTATGTCGTTGCGAAGCCGAATTTTGCAAAATACGAACATCAAAGGTGCCTAGGAGCTTAGGTCAAAAATTCTACTGTTGTCCATTATCTACCAGTGTAAGTGAAACATACTTTTCTTTGTACATTAATATAAATCAATTATTATTTCTTGCTAGTAATGTGTAACTTATAATTGTAATTTCTTTTTCAATACTTGTAGAGGAAAAATCCCGGTTGTGAATACATTGAATGGATGCAAGAAGCTACGGCCTCAAAGACAAAGAACAAAATGGTGGATGATGGAGCTACTACTTCTTCGGGATAAGGCAAGGATATCATGAAGGAGATCATATTGGAAGTTGAAATTGAACACCGTGTAGCGCAACGACAACTTGAAATGTATGGGGCTATTCTGAAGAAATTTGGAAGATTTAAGATGGAGTAATTGTAAACTCGTATTTATCTTGTAATGACTAAAAGTTGTAATGACTAAAAGTTGAAGTTGTAATGACTAGTAAACTTGTAGTTTATGGATCGAAATTGTAATGGCTTTGCAGCTGTAAACAAGCTTTGGATTTTCATCCTGACCCTTTTTGATGTTGTATAGAATGATGTATTGAATGGTGTATTGAATGGTTCTGGATTTTCATGGTGAGAGAGATTCAAGTTTATTGTAATGGTTATCTTTTGTATAATAGAAGTCATCTTTTGAGTCATGTTTTTGTTATCAAACACTACATGGTGGATTTTCATGTTTTTGTTATCAAACACTACATTCACACAAAATATGAAACACACAAAGTAGAACCAGTGACCTGCATTTCAATATGAAACACACAAGTTATATATACATCCATTCCAATTATATATACATCTATTCAATTTTTAACTAATGTTGCAGCAGCATTTTAAAGAGCCACATAAAAGACTGCATTTAAAAGAGCCACATAAAATACTGCATTACATAAAAGACCTGCATTTGACACAAATACTGAGCTGCATTTAAAAGAGCCAAATACAAGACTGCATTACATAAAAGACCTGCATTTCACACAAGTTATATATACATCCATTCCAATTATATATACATCTACAACCACTGCATTTTCAAAACTGCATTACATATTAGCCTTCATGTATATGAGCCACATAAAAGACTGCATTTAGAAGACTGCATAAAAGACAGCATTTAGAAGACTGCATTTGAAAGAGTGTGCAGGTGATAGAAACACACAAATAATTGTCCAGAAACATAATTGTCCTGGTGATACAAAAACTGATAATTTAAAAGACTCCAAACTGCATTTAGAAATACACATCCAGTTTGGCATCTCAAGAAACATAATTGTCCAGAAACATAATTGCCATGGTGATATAAACACAAAATAATTGACCACTTGTCCAGTACATATTAGGCCTTCTTCTATAAGGCCACATAATTGTCCAGAAACATAAATCCAGTACATATTAGGCCTTCTAAATGGCCACACAATTGTCCAGGTGATAGAAACATGGCTCAAAATAATTACATCAAATGTCATTACATGCTTTTTGGTTCACCTATGAAAGAAATAGGACTAAAACAAAATCTTTCAGTTGTGAACCACAAAATTAGTGTTGTCCAAATTAGTCTAGACACTTGTCATTCAGTTTTTGCTTTTCTTAGATGGTAGATTGTATCTTGATAGCACCACTCTGCCCTTTGCTTTCTTTCCCTGACCATTCTTTGGCAATGTTGAAGTTGGATGAGTTGGGGCTGCTGCTGTGCTCCTTTGGCTTGCTGAGATGTCTTGGTTGGAAGCTCCCACACCTAAGCCTCCATCAACAGAGCCAAGGCCTGAAAATCGAGATTGGTTGGAAGCTCCCACACTGCTTAGGTTTGTATTATTGACCACCTGACTTGTACCCTGATAACAAAGTATAACAACAAGAAATTCCATCACTGACAGTAGAACAAAGTAGAACAGAGTAGAACAAAGTCACAAAGTAGAACCAAGTAGAGCATGTTAATGAACTGACCACTCAATTTTATGCACTTACATCCATCATCCACCTAAGTGTGGTTGGTGCACTGCTGATACCCACATTCAAATCACTGTCAGTTTGCCTTGAAGATCCAGCCTGAAATGTAGGTACATATACAAGATTAGAAATTCAGTAGCCTAAAACATTCATACAAGTTGCAATAAAACAGTGATCAAAATATTAAGTCAAAACATTCACTTGTATGTTGGGAATTCTTACAGTGGCAATAATGCCTGTAAAGGATACTTACAGTTGGGAATTCTCCTCTTTCACTTGTATGTTGTTCATTTCCAGTAGTGTTTTCTGCACTTACACTGCCTCTGCTTCCTCCAGCCTGCAAAATTAGTAAAAGTAAGCATTATATATACAACAATCTTGACATAGAATGTAAGTACAAATCGACATACTTACATTCACCCCATGGAACCTCTTGTTATGGGCATGTGACCCACAAACACTGCATGTCATTTTACTCAGGCCTTTCTTACTGAGCTTGGCCCTGGTTTTCTCACTTGTCTTCTGCTTCTCCTTCTGCTTCTGTTTTCCTTTGTCTTCCAACTCAATTGGGTCCTTCCTTCTAGCCATTGTCTTCCTTCCACTCCTTTTCTTCACTGGGGTAGGGGGTAACAAAATACCCTGAGGAAATGGATGTTTTTCCCATAATGCAGGCCCATTTAAAGGGTGAATTACATTACTGTACACTAGTCTGTAAGTTGAAATTTTGTAACAGTCATCAACAAAGCTTTCAGGCCTTTCATTATTTCCAAATATGCAAGCACAAGCATGCTGACATGGTATTGCAGAAAGTTCCCATTTTCTGCATGAACAAGTTTTCATAACCATGTCAACAACAAATTGACCACCTGGCCCACTAACTTGGACCTTAGGACCTCCAGAAAACTCTGTTGTCCACATATAGGATTCCTTCTTGTGCTTTTCCAGCTTCTTTTGAATTTTAGGACACAGTCTGCCCCTCCACTTCTTTTCCAATTTGGCCTTTGTATCTATCCTCTTCATTAGCATGGTCCTAATCATCTCAAACATTGTGATGACTGGTTTCTCTCTAGCTTCAAGGATGTACTTGTTAAAGGCCTCACTGTAGTTGTTCAGCAATACATCACACTTGCAAGTATCCTTGAAGAATGCCCTGCTCCAATGGACTGCTGGTCTAGCATCAATCCATTGCTTAGCTTCAATACTCTTCTCTTCCATTTCCTTCTCATAATTCTTGAACTCAGCTAGGTTTGTGGATCTTCCCATTTTCTTCAGTATCTCCACCAACCCAATATCTCTAAATTTCTTTCTCATATTCTGCTCCAAATGCCTTAGACAAACCCTGTGTTCTGAATTTGGGAAATGTCTGTCAATTGCATTGATAAGGCCCTACATATACAAAGGAAAGATGTAAGATGGTAATGTTAAGAAACTGTAATGTTTGTTATAACAAGTTGAGAGATGACAGTGTTATAATACTTACTTTTTGCCTATCACTCATGAAGACCCAATGGTGAGAGTTGTGCATACTAAAGTCTTCTTTTAGCAACCCCAGAAACCAGTCCCAATTTTCAGTATTCTCAACTGTCACAATTGCAAATGCAAGTGGGTACATGCAGTCATTTGGGTCAATTCCTGTGGCAACCAACAATTGCCTACCATAGGTGCACTTCAAGAAGCATCCATCCAGACAGACAATTGGCCTGCAGTGTTTGAAACCCTCTTTGATACCTGCCAAGCACATGTACATCCCACGAAATTTCCCTCTAGCCTCTTTAAATTCAAATGTAGAACCAGGATTTGTCCTCAGAACCTCCCATTTGTAATCCCATAACCTACCATACTGTAAGTCTTCATCACCCTCAATCTTCTTTAATGCATAGTTCTTTGCCCTCCCAGCCTTCATGTAGTCAATTGTGAGAGCCAAATCCTTCTTTACTCTTTTAACTATTTGACTAATTTTCCATTCTGGGTCATCTCTAAATTCATTCATGTACATTTCAGCAATAACCTTATAACTCAGATGAAAGTTGCTGTTAACCTTGCCACAAGTGTGCTCAAGGTTGTAGCTCTTGAGAAGGAAAGTCTTATTCTCTTTGTCTTTCCTATCCAACTTGCTTGCAAAAATGAAAAACTTGCAGTCTTTGGAATGGCACTTGCACCTCACCCTATTTTGATCATTGGTTGGAAACCAAACTTGCCATCTGTGATTTATGC
Source organism: Iris pallida (assembly GCA_029216955.1). Classification (NCBI taxonomy): domain Eukaryota; kingdom Viridiplantae; phylum Streptophyta; class Magnoliopsida; order Asparagales; family Iridaceae; genus Iris; species Iris pallida. The sequence continues at coordinate 2,627,210 of JANAVB010043017.1, forward strand.
CCCACTGTTTGCAGGCCTTCTTGAACTCATCTTTATCTTTAAATTGTAGCCCCAATTCCCATTTAGGATCATCCATGTTCCTGTTGGCATTAAATCTAGGAAACTTCCTCTTTGGATGTTCACTAACAAAATCAGAGTCAGAGCTGCTTTCAGTACTAACAATCTCATCTGATGGAGGACCATAGTCACTGCTCTCCCCCTCACATGCTGCAAATCTAAGTGAAGCTTCTAAAGCACTGTCATCTACTGTTTTGGGCTTCCTCTTGTGTCTGCTAGTACTGCCTTTTCTCATTTTTCCTGCTTCAACATCCTGCAAGACCCCTTCATCATTAACTTGCCCAGTCTCCATTAAGACTTCCTGCAAGTCCTCATCCCCCTCCATTTCATCAAAATCTGAATCAAATAGATGACCATCAGGAACATGGATTTTGATACCTTCTTCAAAACCATCATCAACAACATCAGCTTCATCTTCTTCAGGGTCAACTTCTTCATGAAGGAATGTGGCAGCTACATCAGCTGCATCTCCTGCCTGTGAGTATGTCATGTCTTCACCTCCATGTGGGTTTGTGGCAGCAACAAGTGGACTCTTCCCCTTCATCAAGATCAACAACTGCCACTTCTTCATGTTGGTCTATGGCACCAACATCAAAATCAACTGCCACTTCTTCATGTTGGTCTATGGCACCAACATCAAAATCAACTGCCACTTCTTCAGGTTGGTCTGTGGCACCAAAATCAACATCATGTAACTCTTCATCACTGTCATCATGCAACTCAACTGTCTCATTCTCTGCGTCTGCAAGGTACTCAGTTTCTTGATCACATTCTTCATCTCCCATATGCATAACATAGAGATCTACCTCCCCACTACCATGTTCAACAGCATTTTGAGCCATTTCAAACACACTTGCATCATTGACAAGTCGTTTTAGACCATAATTAACTTCCTTACCAGCCTCCTTCCATAAATACATCAGCTTTCCTCTATATAAGAACTTAACCCACATATGAATCATCTTGAATGACACAGTATCAACATCAAACCACTTTGAAACTACTTCCCCATCAAAATATTGCAGATTAATTTTAAAACTACCTGTTAGCACAGATGAAGGTTATATATTCATGTCTAGATAAAACCATGTCACATATAATCATGTATTCATGTCTACTCTACATATAATCATATATTCATGTCTATATAAAATCATAAAATCATGTAGATCAATTACATTATATATAATACAAGACTATATATTCATGTCCAGATAAAACCATGTCACATATATTCAAGTCTATATAATTATGTCTATCTAAAATCATGTGCATATAAAATCATATATTCATGCCTATAAAATCAAAACTACCTGTTAGCACATGTCACATATAATCATGTCTATATATAATCATGTATTCATGTCTACTCTACATATAATCATATATTCATGTCTATATAAAATCATAAAATCATGTAGATCAATTACATTATATATAATACAAGACTATATATTCATGTCCAGATAAAACCATGTCACATATATTCAAGTCTATATAATTATGTCTATCTAAAATCATGTGCATATAAAATCATATATTCATGCCTATAAAATCAAAACTACCTGTTAGCACATGTCACATATAATCATGTCTATATATAATCATGTATTCATGTCTACTCTACATATAATCATATATTCATGTCTATATAAAATCATAAAATCATGCAGATCAATTACATTATATATAATACAAGACTATATATTCATGTCCAGATAAAACCATGTCAAATATAATCATGTCTATATATAATCATGTATTCATGTCTACTCTACATATAATCATATATTCATGTCTATATAACATAATAAAATCATGTAGATCAATTACATTATATATAATACAAGACTATATATTCATGTCCAGATAAAATCATGTCAAATATAATCATGTCTATATATAATCATGTATTCATGTCTACTCTACATATAATCATATATTCATGTCTATATAAAATCATAAAATCATGTAGATCAATTACATTATATATAATACAAGACTATATATTCATGTCTAGATAAAACCATGTCACATATATTCAAGTCTATATAATTATGTCTATCTAAAATCATGTACATTATATATAATACAAGACTATATATTCATGTCATATGCACATTGGTGTATGTAAGCATATATGGACAGGTAGATATACAGGGTGTGTGTGTATATATTACAGGGTGTGTGTATATATTACAGGGATACACAATTGTGACTTGGTCATTTAGCATACACAATTACCCTGTACAGGCAGGGTAAAACCCTAATTTTAACAAGATAACCCTAATTCTAACAAAATAACCCTAATTCTAACAAAGGAACCCTAATTTTAACAATATAATCCTAATTTCGACCAGGTGCCTGTACATGTGCCTGTATAGTCTAACAAAAGAACCCTAATTTTAACAAAAGAACCCTAATTTCGTAATGAAAATAAAAGTTTCAACGCCTAAATTGAACAATCAAAGAAGATGATCCCTAAACAAACTTCGTGCAAATTATTTCGGTGCATGCAGAACCCTAAATTCAGTTCGTGCTCTTCATTTAGGGTTTTCAGAATGAAATGAAGAGAATAAAACCATAACGAAGTGTGTTTCGTTGCATGCAGAACCCTAAACTCAGTTCCTGCTCTTCATTTAGGGTTTTCAGAATTAAATTATAAGAATAAAACCCTAAAATCATTCTTCGACGAAAAATAAGAAGAAGACAGAGAGAGGAGGGGGGGGGGGGGGGGGGGGGGGGGGGGGGAAGAGAGGTACCCATCTGCGATTCTCCGATCGTCGCCTCTACTCGTCTTCAGCAGATCGTCGTCGCCTCTCCTCGTCTTCAGCAGATCGTCGTCGCCCCCTTCTCGCACGTTCGTCGGTCCAGGGAAGAGGAAGAGTTACAGAAAGAGAGAGAGAGAGGGCGGGAATTGAGCCACTCCCCCGGCCCCACCCCTTATTTGTTGAGTGTACACGTGGACTGCACACGTGTACACTCCTTAACTGAGTTGGGATGCCACGTTGGCATTTTCGTGAGGCATTGGACGGAAAATGGTAACAGATACCGTAATACACCATAATCAAAAGTTGTGTTACCACACAGTAAGAAATAATAAATTAGGTACCATATTGTTACTTGGGTATAACTTGGGGTACCATGAAAGCAATTGAGCCTTCAGAATTACTAAAGGATACTGCAAATCCTTTAATTGTCAGGGACATTCCTGTTAGATGGAATTCTTAAATCACACATTTCGTACCAACCGCTTTCTAAATAATCCACTTCCAATTAATAAGTAACCCCTCCTACTCCTCCTCCAAAAAAACAAAGGGAGAAAAAAGGAAAATAAAATAGAGCTTTCAAATCTCAACAATTCCCGAATCATCAACAAAAATTACCAAGTCGCCATCGTCTCCGATCCGACGGAACCCTAACCCTAGGCCAATGCCGCCGGCGACGCCCATGCGGGAACACTGAGCCATGGCGTCAGCTGCGGAGAGGTACCTCTTCCCCCTCCTCTTCGTCTCCTTCCTCTCCCTCCTCCTCCTCCTCTCCGCCCTCTCCGGCTTCACCGCCTCCTCCTACGTCTTCCTCTCGCACCTCCCCTCTCCCTCCCTCCTCCGCCACGGCCCCGCCCAGCCACCCTCCTTCGCCTACTTCATCACCGGCTCCGGCGGCGACTCTCCGCGGATCCTCCGCCTCCTCTCGGCGATATACCATCCCAGGAACCGGTACTTGCTGCACCTCTCCTCGGACGCGTCCGACTCGGAGAGGAGCCGGTTGGCCGTGTCGGTGAGGGCCGCGATCCCGGCGGCGAGGGTGTTCGAGAACGTGGACGTGATGGGGAGGCCGGACCAGGTCACGAACATGGGGCCGTCGGTGCTGGCGGCCACGCTGCACGCCGCTGCGGTGATGCTCAGGCTCGACGGCGGGTGGGATTGGTTCGTCACGCTCAGCGCCGCGGATTATCCGCTGCTGACGCAGGATGGTACGTGTTCCTGATCTCTTTGATTGAGGGGATTCGTTAGAAGTTATCATTTTTAGGGATGATTTTGAGAGCTTGATCTCTATAGATTTTGTATATACATATATATATGCTGAATTGGATAGGGTTATTTCTGTAGTGTGATCCTCCGTTCACTAAGAATGGTATGCTTGTCGTTCCTTTTTTCCGGATTTTGATTGAGGGAACTGGCTGAAGTTGTCATTTTTAGTCATGGAATGGATCCACTAGGGAGGCGGTCCAACAACATTGACAAATCCTACATCGTAAATTTATGGGGTCGAATCCTTTTCTTCCATACCGCTCCGTTAAGGGCCATGACCTCTCTAACACTAACAAATTTGAAATTTCAATCAATGTTCGTTTAGGCCTACCACTAGTCATGATAGCTCCTTTAACTACTATCTTATTGTTTCTCCTTACCGACACATCTATTGGCATGTGTTGTACATGTCCAAATCACCTAAGACAATATTCTCTTATATTATCCTCAACTGGCGTCACCTCTAACCTTGAATACACTCTTTTCCTATTATAGCTTACAATTTATTGCCACTCATCCATCTTAATATTCTCATTTTGTCTACACTATTTTTCTGGACATGTTTATTGATTGCCTAACACCATCTATAAAGCATGGCTAGACTTATAGCCGTCTTGTACTTTTCTGCATTTTACTAAGAAATACTTGAGCTTATTGTCAATCCTAAGGGCCTGCTTGGATTGAGGGTGAAGAAAGTTAAGTGAGGGAAAAAAAATCTGCTTAGTTTGAGGGTGGGGGTTTCTTGAGGGGGAGTCATAGAAGGTTAAGGGAAAGTTTAATCTTGTTTTGTCTATTTTTTTCACCCTCAAATCGGAAGTTTAACAAGGAAAAGTGAGGGCTTGTTGTTTGAATTCCTTTGTTTTGACAAATTTTAATTAAAAACCAAACAAAATCTAATTTTATGTCCAATGTAATAAGAGTATGTTGATAACTATTGTATTTTATTAATTCTCCTCCCGCTCAAAACCTCCAATCCAAGCAAAGAGTTATTAAACAAACCCACTTAACTCTCCCTCCAATCCAATCAAGGTTATATACAATGACTCCCCTCTCCCTCACTTAACTATGCTTATCACCCCCCCCCCCCCCCCCCCCCCCCCCCCGTCTCAATCCAAGCATACCCTAAATGTTCTATAACCAAATTCAATGCTGACTAGTAAAAAATTAAGGGATTAGTATATTCACCCGAGTATTTTAGCAGAACGGAATTTAGCCAAATTAGTTGGGGATCAATAATTATTTTGAGCCAATTAAGACCCATCCAAATTCCGTTCTGCTAGGAAAAAAGACTTCTTGACACTAGAGGCATAATTTGTCTCCGAACAACGTAATAACTCAAAACTATACATAAATACTATTCAAGATGACACACATGAAATCATGAAAAGGACATGCATGCCACATATCTCTCTAATGGCTTTAATGAGCCCTAATAATGTTCGTGCATAATTTACTCCTATACAAATTCTAATGCATAATTAATTAATTTGTAGGAAAAAAAATGAAAAAAGTAACAATTATCGCAAAAAATATATATAACCATCGTAACATATACCATATCATCACTATTACTACTCCATACCGTCAGATTTGGACGGATGGCACGACTTTCGGGTCCCACCCACTGAGCCGCCTTTAGCAGAGTGGACGAGACAAGCTCGCTTAACTCGTTAAGCAGCAGACCATGTTATTCCTCTTTCTGTGGGTCCTACCAGAATATCGTGCCACCCGTGTTAACTATTACCTCACTATAGTCTAGGGGAACATAGAGGGTGAGCCCCAACTGGTAAGACCCACAGAAAGAGGAAGAACACGGGTCTGCTACTTGACGAGTTACACGAGCTTGTCTCGTCCGCTCCGTTAAAAGCGGCTTAGCGGGTGGGATCCAAAAGTCGCGCCACCTGCTCGGATATGACGGTTGGGAGTAGTAGTAGTGATGATATGGTATTTGTTGCGATGATTGTTACTTTTTTCCATTTTTGTTCCTACAAATTAATTAAAATACATTAGGATTTGTATATGAGTAGATTGTGCACGAACCTTATTAGTGCTTGAGCTTGTATATCCAAAATATGTCTACCTATCCGCCAAATGGCCGCATGTTTTATGACATTTCCCTCTCATGGCTAGGAATTTGGTACCAACATAGAGGTAGACATCATATAGGTAGTCGGTCGTAGAAACTTTGTCAAATCTTTTATGGAGCTTTTTTATGCTCCATGGGAGAAGACTTGATGACGATAATGATGATGTAAATATGGGAGAGGAAGAGTTGAAAAGGCCATTAGATGTGTGACTAAATTAATTCATTGTTGGTTTCCAGGGTTTAAGTGATGCAATTTTGCACATAGCCTCCAGTTTTAAGCTGAAGTTGATATAAGGGGTGTGAGATTGTTCAAATACTGTTGGAAACACCTAAAACCCTAAGCATATATAATTTGTTAAAGGAACTGGCTCCAAACCTAGCTCTTCAATCTTGGATTTTGTGGATAAGATTTATGATGTAACTGGTGAATTTTGAAAATGAGGAGATGAAGCAGGTTTCTTTTAAATGAATCTTCTATTATAACTTCCGATTATCCTCAAAGTATCCCATTGACATTTTATGGCTTTATTAACACCCATCTCTTTTAGTGGGCCTCGAGGCAAACTTGTCATATTCATTTTCAGACAGGAAAAGTAACTGAGAAACATCATTAGTGATACGATGATACCTATGGTACACCAAGTAATACACATCTCTAACAGGGTGCATATGAGTGAGGCCAACATGTGCCTCAATTTACTGTGAGCCACTGAGGTGTATCATTGGACTGTATCTTATGTGTCACATTTTGTTGTAGAAGCTTAGCTTGTTGGTGAAGTTCTAAAGTACCCTTTCTTTGTTCATGGAGTTAATAAAACTCATCTTTTGTAGTGCGCCTCAATGTGAATTTTGTCGCACTTTTCTTATTGAAAAAGTAAATAGAAGCAACAATACAGATATGGCGACATCTAAGGTGCACTCCAAGTGATACACCTCTCTCATGTGAGACCAATGTGCGCTACATCATCCTTCTATGAGAGAGGTGTATCACTTGGAGTGTATCTAATGTGCTACCGTATCATTGTTGATAGAAGCGTAGCTTGTTAGTGAACTTCTAAAGTGGTTCGTCGATATTACGAGGAGTTATTAACACTCGTCATTTATAATGGGTTTCAATGACAACTTTAGCCATTTTCAGTCAGAAAAAAGTAACTATAAGCATCATGAAGGATATGGTGATACCTGAGGTATACTCCAAGTGATACACATTTCTTACAATGTGCATTCTATAAGTTGGGCAACATGTGCCATATTATCTTTCTATGAGAGAGGTGTATCACTTGGAGTGTATCTAAGGTGTTATTGTAGCAATGTTGGTTAAGTTCTAAAGAATGTTGAGAAAGTTGCTCTCTGAAATGATGGGGCAGGAGTACCTTTTTATGGAGTGCCTTTTTGCCTTTGAAACCTCTTCTCTTTATTTTCATATGATCATCTAAATGCCCACCCATGCATCTATGCTTACCATACATTAGGAAATAGATCTGTATATCTACACTAGTCACCCATGCATCTATGGTTAAGTTCTTCAGGAATTGAAGCTCTTCTTCTTGAGGAATCAAAGAAAATAAAGGCAATGTATCAGTTTGACCACTCTCAGTAGTAGCCAGGATTGAGGTCTGGTTCTTGTATTCAGACGACCACTTTTAACTCCAAGCACTGTGGGTTGTCTGCAGAATATTCTGAACAACTCAATTTTCCTTAACTTATTCATGGACCGACTGACGACAAGTACAATCTCTCCACCCCACCCACCCTCCCACCCACCACCCAGCCCACACACACACTCTTAATATACTGAGTATATTTGTTTTTCTTATAGTTCCTCTTATGTGTGTTGTTTGAATATCTTCCTTGAAACTAATTACTGTAATATGGCCTTCTTTATTTAGGACTTCAGAAGCTTTTCATCTTTGTATGCCTTTCATTTCTTTCTTTTCTGGTTCTTTATTTAGAACTTACTCAAAGAAATGACATTATTTTGTTTCTGTTTGCAGACTTGATTCATGTTTTTTCTTCTGTACCTAGGGATCTGAATTTCATAGATCATACTAGTGATCTTGGATGGAAAGAGTAGGCTCACATGTTTTCCTTTTTTCTTCCTTCATCTTGTCTTCTTGTTAACTATTTTGTCCTTTGGTTTAAACTGGTTCAACTTTATTTTCTGCAGAGCCCAAAGAGTCCAACCAGTCATAGTTGATGCAGCCATCTACTTGGCAAGGAGGTCTAGTTACTTCCAGGCCACAGAGAAGAGGAAAACTCCTGATGCCTTCAAATTCTTTACAGGCATCTTGCACCCCCTAATTCCATTTGTTAAACCTATAGTTAGATTATTGCTGAATTTTGGTGACTGTTGCTTCGGTTTTTCACTTTCATATTCTTATAACAGGCTCACCATGGGTTATTCTGAGCCGACCCTTTATTGAATACTGCATCCTGGGTTGGGAGAATCTCCCTCGAACTCTACTGTTGTATTTCACGAATGTGATCTTGGCCCAGGAAGGCTACTTCCACTCTGTGGCCTGCAATGCCCCTGAATTCCAAAATACAACAGTAAACAATGACTTGAGGTACATGGCATGGGATAATCCTCCAGGCATGGAGCCCCACTACCTTAACATCACCGATTATGAGAAGATGATAGAGAGCGGGGTTCCTTTTGCAAGGCAATTCCACAAAGATGATCGAGTGCTTGATAAGATTGATGACAAAATACTCGGAAGATGGAATTATCGTGTAGCTCCTGGGGCTTGGTGCTCTGCTAAGAACAGATGGTGGAGTGATCCATGCTCTCGGTGGAGAAATGTCAACACTGTGAACCCCGGGCCTCAATCCGAAAAGTTTGGCGGGTTGATGAGGAGGCTTCTAGCTGAATGGAAAACCCAGAGTAACACTTGCAAGTAGTTTGGATATTTGTTGACAAAGATTCATCATGTACAATGGTGGCAATGTTTTTTCTGCCAGTGCTGCCCTTGAATGTGTTCTCTCGTTTGCTTTCTTCACCACTTGAGGAATGACTGTGATGCTGATGGAAGTGAAGGTTGATGATTCTTTCTCAGATACTGAGGTTAGTGTGGCTTCAGGGACTGCATGTAGATCATACTATCTATCTAACAGGCTGTGATGTAACATCTTCAGAAGCCTCAACGTCTCTAGAGCTGTGAGAACACAAGTTCCTTTAGTACTGATGCCATCAGCTCTCGACGGAGGGGGAGTAATTTTTTTTGCCTTTTGTATTCTCAGTAGAATGCTAAATTATCTTTCAGTTTTATAGATGTTTTCGATTCAGTTGGGAGGGAAAACAATGCGATTATGAATCTTTGATAGTATGTTTTGTTAGGACCATTTTTTGGTTATTGTAGCCATTTTTAGTATCAAAGTGGTCTGAAATTGCTGGCTGCATTTATTCCTTTAGGGTCTGCTTGGTAAAGGTGTTTTCACCGGTTTTGGGGTATTTTTGGACCGACGGATTATGAAAACCTCTGCTTATTAATTTTTTTGAGGCACCGGTTTTAGTGGGCTCAAAAAAATTTCAAAACCGGTGTAATGTAAATTTGGGTGGCTTTAAAACACCCCAAATCGGTAGGTTTTGAGGGATTTAATTATTTTATTACATTATATCATCACCAAAAATATATAATTGTAACTACTAATATCCTTCCCTATTTAATTTAATTCGTGTAAAAAAATTCAGAATCGCTCATTAGTGAATTACAAAGCATGGATTGGGCTGGTTTGAAGCTGCTACTTAAAAACCATTCAAAATCGGACCTCTCATAACCGCTACCCCTACAATTGTAAGCATACCCTGGCCTCGTTTGGTTCGTGGAATGGAAGGGAAATGAAATCAATTCCTTGGCATTTTTTTTTTCCATTGGGAAATTACAATTCCTATTGATTTTCCTTTCTGATGTTTGGAAATGTCAAAGAATTTGAAAAGGAAAGTGAATACTTTAATGCGAGAAAGTGACTGCTTGGATGGATGGAATTACTTTTTTTTTCTAATTTTTCTTCCATTGAGAGTCACTTTTCTTTTCTCCTAAATTCTTTTGGCACCCAGTAATCACTTTCTTTATCCAAACATAGAAAAGTATTTTTTTTTTTCCGACCCAATGATTTCGCGAACCAAACGAGTCCAGAGGTTTATACATCCGACTACTAGTTGAATTATGGATTCTGTTTGATTGTGGGGTACAATTCTTTTGTCCTTTATATAGTTGAATAATGGATTCTGTTTGATTGTGGGGTACAATTCTTTTGTCCTTTATAATACTTTATTGTGGATCTATCATGATTTTGCTGAACTGATCATTGGTTTATCCACGCAATATGAGGAATTACTTAAATCTTTCCTGACAATGAAGTAGGCCCTAATTTTGTCGAAACTTATGACTAGTTTCTTCTGGAACTACAGTTCTTATTCCAATGTCCTTTTCGGTGTTGGTTCGGATGATGATACCCTGTCACGAGTGAAGAAGTTGGCTAAATTCCAAGACCTGCACATGCATTGCACAAAGATTTGACTCGTCAAATCACCTGTTCTCTGGAATTAGGAATTATAGTGAACAATCAATTAGGAACGATCAATAGAAATCTAGACCCTAATTCTACATCCTGCGATTATTTCTAGCATGGAATGAGTCAGTCATCCACTTTGGTATCTTTTTGAACAAAAATGGTAATATTGTTTCTCCATTGATCAAGAATTTCGGTCTTTGGGAAGTATCATGATCATCCAATAAGAAGGGTTTCAATTTATTCAAATGAACGATTTGAACACCTATTGATTCTAACAACTGATTGCAGGGTTGATCAGACCTTTCAATTCATGGATGTGGATCTCGGACCTATGAATGGGGATATTCAATTAAATGCCGTCACTGTATGGATAGCCTTTTTTGTGAAAAGAGCTATCTATTATTGTATAATTGACCCAAAATTGTAGTCATTTTATTTATATCTTTCCATACATAACCAAAGAATGGAAATGATTCTTCGAGAGTCTCAGGTCAAGCGCATGATAAATATCGCCAAAGCCTAAGACTGCAGAGGAAATTAAGTGAAGTACTCCAGATACAAAGTATGGAAATGTGTCTATAACTTCCCCTCCCGGACCTACCCTCCCACCTTTCATTTTTGCAGTGCGATTTGGAATACTGAAACGGTCGATATTCATTCTTCTTCTTTTTTTCGTTCTATCTATTCCTTTTCCGAATGAAATAGTCCTCCTATTTCATTAGTATTTTGATTGTATCTTTATACTTATCTTATTCGAAAAATGGAACCCCCTGCAGTGTACAAAATAAACTTTGTAGCTGAGTACAAACGTTTTTTTCCTCCCCACATGGATAAAAGTAAGTAAACAAGAATTAATTCTAACTCCCACATGATGAAAAAAAGTAAAAGGTCTCGAGAGGAAAACGATCCTATTTGACCACTGTACATTGCTAACATCAGGAAATAGAAAAATTGCGAATTTCGAGTAACCGGCCAAGCTGCTAAAGTAGCTAAAGTAGTGATAAATCCTGTCAGTAAAATAGGCCCTATGGAAAGCCCATCGATTCCCAGTCTCCAGTGAAAATCAAAAATATCTATATGTAAAAAATATTATGATTGCTATGAATTCATTTAATACAAAATGTGTCATCATCAAATTCCTTCTCCTCTCGCCTAAAAAAAAAGAAGCTTTCCTCCGATAGGAGCCCACCACTTTAAATACATCTCCTCGTAAAAATCAGACTCCAAGAAAATTTTAGGGTTTTCTGCTTCGAACTTGATTGCAAATTCTTAAGAAGTCAAGAACCTAAATAAAAAAAAATTCGTGCACGTGTCATGACCATAATTTCGAGTTCCTATTTGAGTTTCTGTAGTTGAATTGTTTTACTAAGATCAACTAGTTAGTATGTCCCCTCAACAGGAAACATATATCCTTAATAATCTTTCAAATAAAGCTTATGAACAAAACTGTACATAGCGTAGTTAAGTGTGTGTGTGTATATAATGAGATTTATCCCAGTTCAGTCCTTTTGAAAGCGACTTTACAATTTAGAAATGTATTCAAAATCAACACAGATGCAAGATAGCATTTAGGTAATGCACACCTGCACACGTGAAAAATTGAAGTATTATTGCACCAGGTTAACATGTCGCCCAGGTTCTTTCAATTTTCTTCCATGCCCACAGAAACATTACAAACTACATATATTATGGCATAAGAAGACACTAATTCATTCACCTCGACCACACACTGGACAAACTACAAACTAGAACTGACTTTTCTGTAATATAAATATGAAATTACACACCTTATGCAGACTTTGCAATGCTTAAGAACTTAAAATCGTATGTTGTACCCAATGGGTAGATACTGGAGCCATCTACTGCACCCATTAGGCAAAGATGCTAGAGTGAAGCTGACATGAGAAATGAACGAATGCGCTGAAATAGTTCAGCCTTCACAGAATCTGGTACCAAAGCTGCATCAAACATAATCATAAAATACTCAGGATTACTAGGAAAATTAAGGGAAGATATATCTTGTAATAATCAAGAATTATTTAAAAAAATTGTTTCCCGTATAAATATAATATATACTTAGCAGAACATATGTCAGCAATAAAAACATTGAAGTGTTGATGATCCAAAGAATTGAAGGAAACATGAACGTGCAGTCAAATCATATATAGACGGTCACACACCGTGTGCTGTGTGCAGTTCTAAAAAATGATCTAAAAACTATGGACAAATGGTGCATTTCTAAGGAAATGATGCAGTCCAAGAAAAGGCACAACAGACAGGCTACCTAAATAACTCCAAAGTCCAAATTACTGTCAACCAGAAACATCAATGCTTTATTGATTTGGCAAGGAAACCAAATTAGTATTGAGTACACAACTTAATCATATATGAAGCTTATCGCCAGTTGACATGTACTTCTAGAGCAATATTCTCAAGGATCCAAACTGATATTTGTCTAATGTAAAGTTCCATCAGCTCAATTTTACCCCCTTCCGAACAAATACAAAGTAAGGATTAAAGGATAAAATATAACTGGATGTGTAATAACTTTATTGCTCATAAAATGAGTTCTGTAAAAATTACATGCAAATTCATCAGTAATAAGATTGATGTCCTCCAAAATCTAAACACATGGATGAGAGCATTAATCATCATAATTCCTTGTATTCTTATCTTTGAAACTGAAAGATTTAACAGTTACTTCTACTTAATACTAATGGTACAGTTATATAATGATGTTTAATTGTTTTAGAACAAACCAAGAGCATCTTGCAACAGAAGAACGGTTTTAAAGCGATTGAGGCGGCCTGGGGTTATAACTTATTGCACGTAGAGTAAGACTTGGTTTTATCCATATTTTGCGGTATCGGCCGATACTGATCCCAATACCGATACGGTTTGACATGTTCCGATCCGATACCGACCGATACCGATAATTGTCATGTCCCGACCCACTAAATCGTACGTCCTCGCATCGATTCAGCCGAATCAATTGTCTTCAGTGGAGCGTGATGTCATACGAGTCTGGAGTTGCACTCGTACATGACAAGAGTATTATATCTTTAAATGGTTATTTCAAATTCAAAACATTCGCAGCAGAAGAAACCGAAATCATATTCAAGTAAAGCAGAGTATACAAAACAATCTCTTTATTGAATAAGCAGTGGGATTACAAAGGCTCTTAATAGTCCCAAATGGATCATGTCATATTGGCTTACAACACTCATTATCTCTCTAGCCCACAAAGGATCCCGACGTTCCATACATCATGTCTTCTATATCTCGGCCGCATCATCCTGTTGCAAGTCCGACGCCAATGCGGTCGCACGCCTCAGAACGCAAAGTAACTCCATGCCTCAATGCGCCCAAGCGAAGCTCCACCACGAGTAAACCATTCCCTGCATCCTACAAGCAATCTAGTGGGGGATCAGTACTAATACTTTCGCATACTGATAAAACCTGCTCACATAAACCAACATTAAATAAACTTATGAATCATGCAGCTTAATTCATGATCTTTCTATCTTTGTCTTATGATCAGTTTCATGGCATATTGTAAACAGTAAAACATGTACGTATGGTAAACATGTTAGCTTTGAATTCACGTAAGCAGGCAATATATATATATATATATATATTGTGTTGTTTCGTGGCAACTTCTTACCAACATCGACGCACTCACCCTTTCACCGATGAAGGTGAATACGCCTACCATCTTTCCCTGTCAAGTTAAATATGATATTTGTGCAGGATTTGTGTACGACCCCTATATATTTGAAGGTCACTGACATTTCAAGCCAGAATGGACTAAAATCTAATCTCCTGGTGTCCTCCCCGAACGGGTTGCTATCCGAATAACCGAAGGACGCCGAACATACTAACATTGTGGCTTATCACACCAGTAGCCAGTCGCCAATCGTCTTAAATGATGTGCACCAATAATATTTATACATCCCTCCTTAGGCCGAACAGTTCCGGTGTCCCGTCGAATACACGTTCGAGGGAAACAAATCCGTACACGGGCTATATACTCAAGTCCATTTGACCATGCAATACACGCAAACAGTGAAGCCATAAAAATTGTCAGCATAGTCTGAGTCCGGAACTTGCATTAACTCACATTTTTATTCTTTCATCTAATATTCCATCGCCTCGATTCAATGTTCTGTGGCTCGAAGCCCAAATTCAATGTTCAAATGAACGACCCGAAGGTCCCAAACATTTCAAAGACAACATGCCACAGTCACAGTTCCGTGGCACTCACTTCGTATCTGAGGCTATATCTCATAAGTCTCGTGCTTATATGCACGCTTTGACTCATGTATTCAATATTCTTCGACTCGTGCACTCGTCAATACGATATTTCAATGTTCTATGCCTTAGTGTTCAATGTTCTACTACTCATGCATTCGATGCACGACTCAATAGAATCTTTCGATGTTCTACGACTTATTCTTTGAGTTGTGCACTTGATGCACGTCTCGATTGAATCATTTCGATGTTTTAAGACTCATGTTCATTCCCTCCGACTCGTGCACTAGAGGCATGCCTCCATTATTCATTGTTCTACGGCTTGTGCACTAAGGCACTCGCCTTAATATAGTCTTTCAATGTTCTAGTCCTCTAACTCGTGCACGGGGGTATGCCTTGTAATGTCCCGCATCTGCATGGTACATTACGAAGAGTCGTTGAGTTAAGTTGACCCGAAGAAGTATCGACGTGAATCGATGCAAGTGCTAAGTTGACCCGAAGATAAGTTCGATTCGAGCAAGTATTGATTTTAGTTGGTTTCATGTGCATGCTAAGCTTTTATGCTGAATTATAAGAGATTGACATTTTGTCTCATTTGCAAAGTAGTCCGCAGAAGTTCAAAGTATCGCCTCGCAAGGGATGAGGCATAGGCACGGTAGGCTGAATCAATCGGGTACTTCAACGGAGCAACGGAGCACGAAGTGCTTGGATGGCTAAATTGAATGAGTTGGCCGTGCAACGAAGTTAAAGAATCGAGCCGAATCGGCTCGACGAAATGATAAGGCGAATCAGCTAAGGTGGAACGATTTTGACCATTCTTTTCTACTCTGTCATGTCTAATTGAAATATACCTTTGTATGCTAAGTTAACAGATCGAATACACGGACGTGGCTCGAATGAGAGAATTCATAGTGCGTGTCAAACACTAAGAACATTGAGATGAAACGTGCATCAAGTGCACGAATCGAAATGGAACATTGAATAATTGTATCGACGAGCGCATCAAATGCACGAGTTACGGAACATTGAACAATTGAATCAAACGTGTCTCAAGGCATGAGTCATTGAACATCTATCAAGGCGTGCCTCCGTGCACGAGTTAGAGGGCTATAACATTTAAAGACTATATCGACGCGAGTGCCTTAGCGCACGAGCCGTAGAACATTGAATACTCTATCGAGGCATGCTTCAATTGTGCGAATCAAAGGAAATTAACATAAGTCTTAGAACATCGAAAGGATCGTATCGAGGCGTGCATAACAATGAACGTTAAGTCATAAAACATTGAAACACCATATCGAGACGTGCATCAAATGCACGGATTTGTAGAACATTGAATAACTGTATCGAACATGCATATAAGTATGGGACTTATGAAATATAACTTCGAATGCGAAGTGATGGTTGTGGCACAATTGTCACGGAACTGTTGATTATGCAAAGGGGCCTAGTGCCTCAATGCGTTGAGACCTATGATCCAAGGTTCAAAGTATCGATATCAGGATTGGTATCGGTCCGTTCCTATGAGTATCGGGATCGGCGGTATCGGCAATATCAGAGGTTTCGGATCGGAATATCAAATTTTTTTGGGTTATCGAAAAACAAATAATTATCAATAAATTATTAATGTTTTAGAAAATATATTTTATACATTTAGGCATAATTTTAATATTTTCAGTGCAGTTTCTTAGTTGTTTTAAAATAGCAATGTTGTAAAAAGCGCTAGGCGGAGTCGGTGCGCCGGAGGGCCGACTAGCGCCTAGGGCGCCTAGACGGCGCCTAGGCGCCGATTTTTTTTTAATATATATGTATATATATGTGGGGGGGGGGGGGGAGGAGAGAGACAGCAGATGCAGCACTGAGCACTCCCCTCCGCTCCTCCTCCTCCCCCCTCCTCCTCCTCCCCTCCCACCACCTCTCCTCTCCTCTCCTCTCCTCCTCCTCTCCTCCTCCGCTCCCCTCTCCTCCTCCCCTCCCACCACCACCACCACCACCGCCACCACCAACAGAAGCAGCCGCAGCCGCCACCACCACCACCACCAGCAGCCGCCGCCACCACCGGCGACTACGACGACGACGGCGGCGGCGGCGACGACGACCACGGCGGCGACGACGACGACGACGGCAGGTAAGTATGTAATTTTTTTTTTGAATTTTTAAAAAAAATTGGCCGCCTAAGGGCCGCCTGGGGACCGCCTAGACCCGATTTTGACCGCCTAGCGCCGATTTTGACCGCCACCGATTTTTCTGGCCGATTTTAGCATAATCGGTTCGTTGGGGCTCCGCCTAGCGCCTAGGCGTCCGAGTTGGGCGATTTTTAGAACACTGTAAAATAGAATGAAATAGTAGTTATCCTTACCGATTGATTTACATACGATAGTTAAGTTTTCTTTTTTACATGCTTTTATAAGATTTCTATGCTTTTACATCCTTGCTGATTGGTCTTTTTCGTTCAATTTATTTTTGCCGAATTGACCGAAAAAGAGACCCCCAATGTCGGTATCAGTCAGTATCAGGTATCGGTCTGTATCGGATCGGGACATGCCAAACCGTATCGGTATCGGCCGTATTGGATCGGTATCGGCCGATACTGTGAACTATGCTATAATCGCTGCTTTGGAACATTGAGTTAAGAGTCTTGAGTCACAGTGCCACGGAACAATGAATCGAAGTATGGAAACTGAGTTTCGAACTCGGATTGTGTTTGTGTTGTTGCATAAAACACGTGTTGCATGGTCACGAACGAAGTGGAATTGCCCGTGAAAGAGTGATAGATTTCCTTGAACGATATGCGTCGGGGCACCGAGATTGTTTCTTCCTCGGGTGAAAGTGGTGCTATTAAGCACGGTATTATGGGACCTTCAGTAGGGCTTGCTACCCAGGCTGAAAGAGCGCGTCGTAATGCGGATGTTGCGGGACTTTCACTGGGCTTGCAACCTATGCGAAGGATAACAGTCCGTTGTATTAAGATATAGTCCTTTATGACTTGGAATGCCAGTGATCTTCATATAGATAGGGCTGGAGGGCCGAGTGCATGAGTAACACCGATCCTGGCACATTGATATTTGAAATGAAACTTTTAACATGACAGGAGAGGACGACAAGTATTCACCTTGCATCAGTGCAGGGGCGAATGCGTTGGGTTGGTAAGAAGTCGCAGTAAGGCGACGCCTTTGATATATTTTCTATGCTGCGTTTGATATCAAGTGCAACATGTTTGCCATGAAGTACATGTTTTACTGTTTTCAAATATGTCATGAAACTGATCCTAAGACAAAGATAGAAAGATCACTAAATTAAGCTGCATGATTCACAATATTACTTAGTGTCGGTTTAGTCGAGTAGGTCTTATCATCACGCGAGAGGAATAGTACTGATCCTCCACTAGATTGATTGCAGGACGCTGGGAATGGTTTGCTAGCGGCGGAGCTTCGCTTGGACGCGTTGAGACATGGAATGTCTTAGCGTTTTGAGACGTGCGACCGCATTAACGCTCGGACTTGCAAAAGGATGATGCGGCCGAGATATAGAAGACATGATGTATGGAACGATGAAATCCTTTGTGGGCTAGAGAGATCATGAATGTTGTAAGCCAATCTGGCATGAGTATTGGGCTAATTGAAAGTCTTTGTAATTACGCTGCTTATTCAATAAAGAGATTGTTTCGCATACCCTGTTTTACTTTAATATGACTTAGTTTCTTCCGTTGTGAAATGTTGTGATTTGAGATAACCATTGAAAGAATTTTTTTTGCCTTGTACGAGTACAACTCCAAACTCGTACGACATCACATTCCAGTGAGAACGATCGATTCGGGTGAATTGATGCGAGGACGAACGATTCGTCAGATCGGGACGTGACACGCCTTGATAGATGTCTATGACTCATGTCCTGAGTCATTCGTCGATATAGTGATTTAATGCTATATAGCTCGTACGCTAATGCACTTGCTGTTGCAGTGATTCGATGCTCTATGGCAACTCGTACATTGGATACACATTTCACTTCAAATGTTCTTAGTGTTCGACACACACTACGATTTCTCTCATTCGAGCCACGTCTGTGGACTCGATAGGTTAACTTAGCATACAAGGGTATATTTTAATTAGACATGATGGAGTAGAAAAGAAGGGTCAGAATCCTTCCACCTTAGCCGATTCGCCTATCGTTTCGTCGAGTCAATGTGGCCCGATTCTTTAACTTCGTTGTATGACCAACTCTTCTGACTTAGTCATTCAAGCACTTCGTGCTCCGTTGAACTACCCGACTGATTCGGACTACCGTGTCCATGTCTCAGCCCGTTGCGAGGCGATATTTTGATTTCGGCATACTCCGTTGCAAATAAGACAAAACATCGACCTTTTATAATTCAACATAAAAGCTTAGCCTGCAAATGAAATCAACTAAAATCAATACTTGTTCGAATCGAACTTATCTCTTCGAATCAACTTAATACTTGTATCGATTGGCATCAATACTTCTTCGAGTTAACTTAACTCTTCGAGTGAACGACTTAACGTAATGCTCCGTGCGGATGCGGGGCATGACAATAATGACCGATAACGACAATGATGGTCTCTTTTCCGGTCAATGACCGATAAGATAACGACAATCTTATCATTGCTTTTACAATGATAATATTGTAAAAGCATGTAAAAGAAAACTTATTTATTGCATGTAAACCAGTCGGCAAGGGTGACTACTGTTTCATTCAATTTCAAAGCTGCTAAGAAACAACACATGAAATACTTAAAATTATGTCTAAATTTATAAAATATATTTTTTCAAAAATTTGAATAATTATATTTTTTCTGATACCAAAAAATCCGATACTCCAATCCGAAACCACTGATACTACCGATTCAATTCTCATAGGAAGGGTCCAATCTCGATACTGCGAACCTTGCTTTTATCTGGGTTGTAACCAGGATTTGCTAAAATCCCACCTGAACAGCCAAACCGGCAAGGTATAAGGTTGAGACCATTGGTTGTGGTCCCAAGGACCATATTTCAGTTTCAGAAAACATCTTAGCCTATATTAGACTCCATGTCTACTTAGTTATGTGCCTACCTAATCTCTAGAAATGGTTACATTAGGCTATGAACTGTACTAGCTGCTGTGACTGCAGATGCTGAGACAACACTATAAACCTTACAAAGGAGACCCAGTTTCAAATGGGTCTCTGATCAGACTGAGCAAGAAAACCCCAACTTGACAAACTTATGATTTGAGAAAGTTACTATAGTTAGTAAATGTTATACACTAAAACCAGGCCAAGTTGCAGTGTAATATGTGCGAAAAAAATGTATCGTGACCTATAATTCGGTAATGACATAAGTTTGACAACTTTGCATAGATCTACTATCAGTCTGCTTTTTTTTCAGTGGAAGATTGATGATATCAATTACAGTCACATAAAAGAATATGAGATGACATTTCTATGGTAAAATAGGAGTTATACAATCTATTTCCCAACTAAAAAATTACATATAGTTTTACTGTCAGGTTGAAAACCAGTTATATAGCAATTAGCTAACCTCAGAGAAGAAACGGAATCCGATTGACAAATTATTCAAGAAACAATTCCGTTATGTAAACAATAAGGTGTTCTGAAATTGTCGATTAGTCAACTCTTTAAGTTTTTATATGGCAGAGACTGCCTTATGAGAAGAGCAAAGTAATATTAAAATGTTCATAAAAAGAGAACAACTTTCAATTTGATGCCAGAAGTATCCAACTTCCATTCAGATTTACGGTTTCCCCTCACAGTAAGAAGATACTTGACATAGGGTTTGAAAAAAACTATTTGATAGGAATGGTGGGCCTAAGAAGGCATTGGCCTATAGCTGATTGGTTTATGGAAGGGGGTTGATTTAGCAAACAGGCTGGAAGATACATGAAGAATATAAAAGGTAAGAATCAACGGACATAGGAAAATTAATGCAAAGAAGAAGAGAAGAAAAGGGAAGAGAAGAGAAAGAGGCCTTCATGAACTTCCGCATCAAACTAAAACATTCTTCAGAGACCTTCCACTACCAGAATCTAAAATGGCAAGAATACCCAAAAAGATCCCATGCTAGCTGAATGTTTAGACCAAGAAATTTTAGTGTTGACTTCAGATTGCCACTCCCACTTAACAAAACCACTATCCTAATCAGGTATTCGTCCTAATCTTAATATAGGTCCCCATTTTTAGTGGATATTAGTATATGTTCTCAAACAGCCCCACCAAATAAAAGCTCTTACAAATGATTCAGCTCCCACACCAACTTATAAACACCCCCCCCCCCCCCCCCCCCCCCCCAACAAACATACCCACACTATTATTTTCTGACTTAACAACTTTTGACCACAATCAACAACTAGGTTGTCAACTCGCAATAAGTCTCGAATATTGATTTGCTTGCGTATCGTGTGATACAATAACTCTACGAGTTTACGTCTATGATTCTAAATCTATATAGGAACTTGAAATAATATAATTTTCTCACAATTTTTTTATAATTTTCATCTTTGTAGGTTTCTCTAGTTCAAAAATCCAGATTCTTTAGTAGTTAGTACATTACACAACTCAAGTAAGAAATCGATACTAGCTATTAGCTTATATACGTCGTATCGGGTCAACCGAGACGTAATTAAATGGTAGTATATCGCATCGTAAGATACATATCATGTAATAAGATACTAACAACATAGTTCAACAGATATTTCTTTTATTTTCTAGGCATGAAGCTACTAGACACAATAATGAAAAAATTTATAACCATAAGAACAAATGGAATTTGTGTTCTAAAGAATTCCAAGCAATAGATTGCTACCGTACAATGTGAAGAGGTAAGTCACATGCCTACAAAAAAAGGAAGTTTTACACACACACACACGCATGCAGAGAGAGAGAGAGAGAGAGAGAGAGAGAGAGAGAGAGAGAGAGAGAGAGTGAGAGAGAGAGAGAGAGAGAGAGAGACTTACCTCTGCCTTTTGGGGTGATGACATGTATAAGATCGTCAATTGTTACGTTATTTCTTCCTTTCTTCCTAGCATAGGCCCTAATTTGAATAGCAAAATGGACTTTGAGAACATAAGAATGGTTCAATGGAGTTGGCTATTTCAATCTTCATAAAATTGACAAAATGTAATCTTGTTGAGCATGGGTTCTAATGAAATGGCATTTGCCCAATTCTCAAGATAACACTGAACAAACTAAGTAACCAAATTGATCTTTCTCAAGGTTACTCCAAACACCACTTGATATATATAACCAAGTTGAAAAACTTATCGATTTCGGTTTATGCTGACACTTAAAGATCCATAAATTGAAACGACTATGACAGCAAAGAGGCAAATAACTAAAGATTCAAGTCGAAAGACACATAAAACAACTAATAAGACCTGCAAAGGGCTTTCATTTCATCCTTCCAGCCGCATTCTGTAAGACTCTCTCTTAAGAGCTCCATCAATTTCTCCTTCTCCCCGCTCTCGATCATCTAAATCACAGCAACACATATATATTTATCAGTAACAATGACTAAAATAATAGTTTGATTGCAACAGCACGATATTCTTAGTAGTTTAATTTTCAATAAGCAAAGAGAGATTCTTTACACTCCA
Source organism: Iris pallida (assembly GCA_029216955.1). NCBI lineage: Eukaryota > Viridiplantae > Streptophyta > Magnoliopsida > Asparagales > Iridaceae > Iris > Iris pallida. Next base: position 2,649,762 of record JANAVB010043017.1, read on the forward strand.
GATTTAGAAAATTCTAACTTTATAAACTTCAAATTGAGAAACAAAAAAATATATAAACCCATAAAGACATTCAACTAGACTCGAGAATTCTTTTTGCCCCTTCATAAAAAAAAAATTCATTAAACCCTCTGATTGCTATAAATCGGAAGTATACACATACTTTAAAGTGAAATGTCTAATTTCCAAATATATATGACCTAAAAAAGAAAACCCTAATTCATCACAACTCCCCAATCCCTAATTCGTCGCCATCATTTTCTTAACCGCTCGTCTAAACACCGAAACCCTAACTATTCGACAGATCAAAACCCTAAATTTTGCAATTTTTGGGGAGAGAACTAGAGAAACTAACGGTACCTTGATGTTGATGATCTCCTGGAGAGTCGGTTCTTGATCGTTCTCGTCGTCCGCGTCCGGCGTCGGCGGCCGATTCACTGAAGCCCTCCTACAATTTATTTATTGCGAAAATGGGGATAACGAAGGTTAGGGTGGAAATATAGAAAATATTAAGGGGCGCGAACCAAAATTTGCACGCATTAGAAAAATAAAATATTTTACATTGTTAAAATTGTTCTGTTAATAAAAGGGATAATTTAGCAAATACCCCCATACCAAATGTTAAAACTAGCATATACCCCCACTATTTATTTTATTTAGCAAATACCCCCACTCCTATGTAAAAGAGTGGGGGTATATCTTAAATTTTTATTATTTTATATCAAAAATGGGGGTATTTGTTAGATAAATAAAATAGTGGGGGTATATGCTAATTTCAACATTTAGAATGGGGTTTAGGGATGTTTGCGGGTAGGGTTCGGGTATTGTTCATTTTTACATCCGATAATGAAATGTTCTTCTAGTGGAGTTTCAGAAACCCAAAATTTCGAAAATTGTTTTTCTTTCGAGAAATGATTATATTAAGCATATGGCTGCCAAATTACATTAATATAAAATTAAAAAAAATACTTTTACTATAATATTAATAGTTAAAATTTAATAGATAATTAATTAGTACATATCTATTATATAATTAAATAAGGTAATTTATTAATAAGTTTTTAAAGACATGATTAACTAATAAAAATAATTTTGTTAACATTAATCACTAATATTTAATAATAATAATTATTAGCTTGTTAATTAGTATTTATTTTAATGCTTTTTTTTACTCATCCACCTTTTCACTTTCTTTTTCCACAAAACAACTTTTTGGTATTTCGAGGGGATAAACAAGTGCATGAATTTTCATGTACTTTATTTCTTGACAAATCCAACTTTTATCAAATATCTTTTTATCCATATATAACAAGATATAGCTTAAAATAATGAGGTAAGGACAAAAAAAAAACTTTTTTAAAATAGTATAAAATTCATATAACATCATAGAGTATTCTCAAACTTTTTAACCCGTCTAAAAATTATCAAGCCAAAAGCTTCTAGAGGTAAATGATATAACAATTACCAGAGCAAGCGATTACACTTGATGAATTTGACTTCATATAATACTAGCATATATACACGTGCCTTGCACGTAATTTAACATCTTTTTAATTAACTTTTTTTTTTTTTACTTGGAAAGAGCAAAATGTATCATAATAGTAAATTATATTTTTCTTAATTTTTTTTTTGTATACATAGTTACCTAGCTACTCTTATTGATTTTAATGAATAATTTTAATTAGTAGAGTTAGGTAAGGACATATTTGAAAGAAAAAAATTAGCGTGAAGCCAACTTTTCTTATTATATAGTAGTATAGATATAGTAGTATATATTAAAGTTGCAGTTGACTATGTTCATGTTTAACATAATCCATTTGTTACATGAGCCCTTACATTTGTCGGTCCAAAAATAAATAACAGAATCATTATAAGAACTTATGGGTTGTAAGTTGCGCAATGAAATGATTATAATAGGTTGTGAATTGAAGAATGAGAAATTTATTTTAAGTTTGTATATTGGGATACCACAATCCTAATCACACTATCTTATTTTCTTCTCCGCTACAGACGTTGACTCCTAGCGATCCGGCGTCGCACACATGCTATTCTAAAAATCATGTATTTCTAATTATTATTTTCGTATTTCCATATAATTTTTTAATAAATTAATTTTTAATTGTTAACATTTCATTTTTTAGATTCTGCGTCCAATTTTTTTCAAATCTCTAATTTAATTTTGATTGTATTTTTTTATAGGTCTTTGTCCTGCGTCAAAATAAATATGACCCGACACGATTGAGATATGCAATGAACAAATAATTTGCTCATGCCGATGTTATACGAAAACGAGTACGACCCGACACAATCCAGATAGAGTGACATGGACACGGTGTCTATTTCTGTGTATCCTCCGATATTTTGGAGTATCTTTATAACTGTGTTGTGTCCGACACCGAAACAAGGCACCGGTGCTCTAATTTCGGAAAAACTAATATAGGTCGATAGCATTTTCCAGTTATTTGTCCTGTTAATTGATTGCCTCTCGTGTACTTCCGATTGCTGCAACTATGCTATAGTTCTTGAGAGATCAAATAAGCTGAACTTGGTACAAATAAGCAAAGTGCAGATACAAACCAACATTAGAAACTTGACCTTTTCCATTATTATTTGCAATTACAACTAGTTCAAAATACTGCTAAATGCATAGAAATCTCACTAATACTCCATAGAAATGCCATCATTAGCTCCATTTTCGTAGGAAAAAAAAAGGCGAAAAGGACAAGTATATATATGTTCCGGACTAGTTCTTCTTCTTCCTCTGAAGCACCTCTCTAAACCAGTAAGCCGACATCTTGGGGTGTCGCTTGAGTGTCCGGAAATCGACATAAACCAGGCCGAACCTCGACGTGTATCCCGACTTCCATTCGAAGTTGTCGAGCAACGACCAAGCGAAATAGCCGACCACGTTGGCTCCGTCGTCGATAGCCCTCTTGAGCTCGGAGATGTAGCTCTTGTAGTAGTTCAGCCTCGTCGTGTCCTGCACTCCGTCAGAAAGAGTGACATTGCCCGGGTCATCCATTCCTGTAGTCGACGCAAACAAAATATTTGTAGATTAGGAACAATACTTGAGCAAAATTATTCACAATACTAATAAATCACTGTCAATATAGTACCATTTTCGGACAAAATCACAACTGGGTTTTCGTATTTCTCCTTGACGTAAGTCATAGCTTTGTACATTCCCCATGGCACAATGTAAAGCCAATTGGAGTTTGCCTGCAAAATTTACAATGTCATGAATATCTATACTCTATGAACATCTATCAAGGGACTTCTTGAACAATCTGGTAAATTAGAGTAACATGGAGAAGTATTTTATGAAGTTGGTCAAGAATTTCGTACCATTTTTTTTCATCTATAGAACTTTGTATATAACTTTGAAAATTCGATGCTTACGGGTCTGCTTGGTAACAGTGTTTACATCAGTTTTGGGATATTTTTAAACTGACAGTTTACGGAAACCTCTAGTTTTTTTTTTTGAGGCATTGGTTTTGATCGGCTAAAAAATCCTCTAAAACCAATGAAAAGTAATTTTGGGTGGATTTATAAACACTACAAATCCGTGGGTTTTGAAGAGTTTTATTATTTTATTCCATTTATATCATCACTAAAAATATAAAATTATATATAACTACTAATACCAAGCATGGGACATAGTTAATTTTATTGTGTAAACAAACTTTCAGAACCGTTTGTTAATGAATTACCAAGCACGGGTTGAAGTTGAACTGGTTTAAAAGCCGCTATTTAAAACCACAAAAAATCGGACCCTCGTATCCGCTCATAACCGGTACTCTAAAAAAAACCTCGTAACTGCTATCCCTACTAGTTTAATACTTACTCGCGGGCCAATTGGCACTCCATTCCGTTCATCTGCACAATCAAGCAGAAAATAGCTCAGAATTGGCCATAACAGAACCGTAACCATTCAAGGATTCCACGAGAACTTACAGGCAAACCCGGCATTCCAGTCGTTCTGGTATCGTGTCGCCGTCGCTTGCCTGGGCAGGCGAGGGTCGTACATGTAGTAAGACGTGTACTGGTTGATCCCGACGAAGTCTGCAGATCCTTTCACCATCTCGTACTCGCTCGCGCTGAACTTGGGAAGCCTCTCCTTGACGATCTTCTGCATGTTCTTCGGGTATTCGCCATAAGTTATAGGATGAAGAAACCTATCAACATGTAAGGGGGTTAGATATCCATATGAGCAATACTATGTGGACGCACTTCTCTTGACATACTCCATAATCACACTGATATGGCAGTACATTATTGGATGTCAATTATTATCTCACTTTTAAAGTTTCTCTTGACATCCAATAATGCACTGCCACATCAATATGACTATGGAGTGTGTCAAAGAAAGTGTGTCCCCATAACATTATCTCTATCCGTATGAATAATGCTATGTGGACACACACTTCTCTTGACATACTCCATAACTACACTGATGTGGCAGTGCATTACTCTATCCGTATGAGTAATGTTGTGTGGACACACAATATACTTCATAACCACACTGATGTGGCAGTACATTATTGATGTCTTTCTCGTTACTATGATGACGTTCGAGAAGTTGTTACCATCCGACGTGGAAGTCTCTGGCTCTCTGAGCTGCGGCTCTGTCGCCTGCGGATCGGGTGAGAGGTTCGTACCAGACGAAATCCAGCAGTATCCCGATCCTGCCGTTCTGCTTGAGCTGATACTTGCTGCGGTACCTCTGCGCCGCGGCCGCGTGGGCTAGGATCAGGTTGTGGGCGACGATGTAAGGCTCCGTGGCGGAGTTCCCCCCCGCCGAACAGTTCGTGCACCTTGCGGGGGCGAACTGGCCGTCGTCGTAGCCCAGGGCAGCAACCACCCTCGGCTCGTTGAACGTCATCCAGTTCTTCACTCTGTCGCCAAATTGTTGGAAACAGAACTCTGCGTAGTCTGCAAAGTCCTTCCTGCAAGGAAATTAAGATCCTCTACTTCAACTTCTGTCATGATATCATAGCATTTCTTGATCCTCTTCATTTTACAATAATTTCTAAAACATGTCATGAGAAAAAGAAAAAGAAAAAAAAAAAAAAAAAAAAAAAAAAAAAAACAAGATTCATTATTCTTTCCCCCATTTCAAGCCATTTCAATATCGGAATCAGAATCGGTATCAGACCATTGTTATGAGTATCAGTATTGGCGGTTTCGGATCGGAGTATCGGATTTTTTAGTATCGGAAATCAAATAACTATTAACAAATTATTAACATTTTAGAAAATATATTTTATATATTTAAACATAATTTTAAGTATTTCTAGTGTTTTCTCTTAGCAGTTTCGAAATTGAATGAAATAGTAGTCGCTCTTGGCAATTGGTTTACATGCGATAGATAAGTTTTCATCTTTTACATGCTTTTACAACCTTACTATATTTTTACGCCCTCACTAATTGGTCTTCTTCGTTCAATTTTCTTTGCCGAATTCACCGACAAAGAGACCTCCAATGTCAGTATCGCTCAGTATCAGATATCGGTCGACATCGAATCGGGACATGCCAAGTCATATCAGTATTGATACTGCAAACTATGCCTTCAACCCATCTTTTCCAACAAAAAACTAGCATAACAAGATTGGTTTACTTATACATGAATAAGTTATGAATCTAAGTTAAAGATTATAGAGAAAACATACATGAATATGAGTATGGAAGTTCATAAGTAATGCAACTTGAGTATATTAAGAAAACCAGCACATAATCCAAAATTACTTACACAAATTGACGGCTTAACAACCCATTGTACTTCTCTTCAAGTGCTTGTGGAAGATCATAGTGATAGAGATTTGCGTAAGGGGTGATGCCTGACATATCGATGGAAGTGTGTTAGATAATACGATTGCTAATTAACTCCGCGAATTAATGAACTGAAATAAAGATGATTTTTTTTTTAACCTTGTTTAATCATATAATCAATCAACCTTTCGTAATAAGCTACACCTTCCCAATTTACCTTCCCTACTCCATCTGTATGAAAAAAAAAAAAAAAAAAAAAAATCAGACAGGTTTTTCGTAATATATGCGGTGAAGCTTCCATGATTTTACAGTCGGATCGTGCCTGGGAAAATTCGTGACCATGAGATTGAGAACCGATACGCATCGAAGTTCATCTTTTTCATGATGTTCACATCCTCCTGCGCATCACAAATTCACAGTTCAAGTTATAGAGCAACTGTGCAGAGTTACATAGCGAATAACAAATTAATTTCTCTTGTTAGCATATTCTTCGATTATCATGCACCACATACAAATCTTCCAAGAATTTCAAATTTTCAACATGAAACACATCATCTTCTTAAATCTTCTTTCCTAATATTTCAAGTAAACCATTCAAGAAAACATTACTACATAGATCTCACTATATGATATATGTACTTGTGTCAGAAGACCTCTATGCATTTAGCAGTACTTTCTTTTTTCCTGAAACTAATATAAAAGGTTGGTGGTACCGTGGTTGGGATTGCTTCACTAGTACTGTCTACATACAAGCCGGCCTGAAGGGTTGGGTTGTCTGAGCCGGAGCTTATTTTGGTTGCCTCTTGATCCTTGTTTGTTGTGGAATGATCATGGAGGATCACCTGAGACCTCAACCTCTTTATGTTTGACCTGATGGTTGCCCTAAGTAGAGGGGGGTTGTCCAAGCCAGCCTGATGTCTTGTCCGGCTTACCCTTGGGCCAGCCCTGGTTACATATTTGTCCAAAGAACTCAATAGATCCATAGTGCGCTTATATGCATGGTCGTAACATCATGCGGAATATTCTTGATATACATAACAAATTTTGGACCACCCAATGGTTGACATCTTTGGTAGGTACGAAAAATGAAAAATTCATGGATTTAAAACTTAGGGAAACTCACGATTAGCAGTCTTCGTGAAATTTGAGCATAAAGTCCCTAAGGCACTAGCCTAGTGGTAGTGCGGGGGCCGTTCGAGTACAGGTCTCGGATTCGAATTCTTACTTGGACGGCTGGGTGGCTTGGAGCCACGGTCCAACTTGGAGAAATGACACCTCAAGAAAAAAAAAAAAATTGAGCATAAGCATATAATGTTCTTCAGTTAAAATCTTTTTCCTTCTTATTCGGATTCCACTTTCATGGCATTCATGCCCAACGCGCAACAAACTTACTCAGAAAGCAACTTACCCAAAAGAAACAAAAAGTTAAAAGAAAATTACATTATTGAAGAAGTTTCATTGTCTGAGACCATGAAATGAAATTTTGAAGAAGAAAAATCAATCATTTACTTGTAGAGGACCCATGCTCATGGACTTGATAAATACATGCAGCCTCGTTATATTAATGTCCACACCATGTTGAGAAGAGCACATGAATTAGAAAAGGAAAATGCTACTTGGCCCGCAGGCGGGCCAGCCTGCGGCCACGTGGCACTCTCCTATTGGCAGACGCCGGTGTAGGCCTCATGCGAATAGGGGGGAGCCAATGGGAGAGTGCTACGGACAGGCTGGCCCGCCTGCGGACAAGTTAGCATTTTCGATTAGAAAATCCAAAGAAGCTACAAAATTCAAATCATTCATAGAAATACTTAGAAAAATCTTATCCAAGAATCATTTGCACAACTTAAAAACTATATACTAATCTAGAAAGCATTGCCTCTCCTAGATGGTCGTTGTGTCTATGTCGTTGTGTCCTTTCCTTCAAGATATAAGGACCCTTGTTTCTACATATGTGAGAAGACTATATTTCTGCGATTCGAAGCTGTTGTAATTTTCAAAATACAAACAACAAATTTTAGCGTTATGCTAACGCGCTTGCATTAATAAATTATGGTTAGGAAATTAACCTGAGACATTTATATGTTAAAACCTAAATTAAAATAAATAAATGGAGTACACCAATATAAACAGAAAATATGTATCATCACGAGAACATTTCATATATAATAATAATACCATTGAATACCTTATAATGGTGGTATTCGTCCACTGTTGTGTCTGCTGTTGCATTATTGGCAATATTTCCTGTTAATCCAAAATATAATAATTTCCCAAATTATTACGTATTTTCAAAAAAAAAAATTGTATATTTTGAATGACGGCTGGGGATTTACCGGGGACGTTAACGAACATGTCCCAGATGCTGGGCCCACGCCCGCCCTTCCGCGCCATCCCTTCCACTTGATACGCAGACGCCGCGGTCCCGAAAGTGAACCCCTTCGGGAACGCACTCCGGCTCAGGCCGCCGGTGTCGATTTTGGTACCGCCGGGAGCGACGGTGTCGTCGGCGGTGTCCGCACCGTCGTCGGCGGAGCAGCCGACGGCGAGGAGCAGGAACAGGAGGAGGAAGAGGCGGAAAGACATTGTCTCGACCGTGAAAGTGTGTGAGCTTACTATGCTACTGTGGATTGGATAGGTAGATACTGGGGCCCATTTATAGAGAGGAATGTGGAATGTTTGTATTTAAGTCCTTGGGATTTACAAAGTTTTATCTTCTCGTGAAGTGTAATTTCTAGAAAATCATACCCTATTTATTTACATGCATGGAGCACCTTTGGTGTCAGTAGAAGTTGTGAGTGTAAAGAATAATCGATGATAAGAGTATCTCCAATGCAAGAGTTTAGAAAAAAAAAGTTGTTAATTACCACATAGGAATAATAAAATTTTATTGAAAAAAATCCTTCTCCAATGCAAATGTCAAAAAATTTATGAAGTTAGACATGTTGTGAAGTTGGTCGTCTAGTTCTAGACAATACACTTGACAATGTCTTTACCTCCACATCATCAATTATGAATACAAAAATTTAGAAAGAATGGAAAAAGTTGTCTTGAAAGTTGAATTTTTTTAGATATTTATTGTCTTCTCAATATTTTGCATTAGAAATTTTTTTTTCTACTTCATTGTCTTGTGTGAATATAATCTTGCCACCTAGAAAAGACATTGTCTTGTGCCTCATGCCACATAGGATCACATCACATTACAAGACATTGGAGTTGGGGATGCTCTAGTAAAATTAACAGTTTTGTTAACATATGTCCTAACGGCACATGTTAAGAATAGTTAATTAATACATAACATTTTATTTTAAAAAATTGTGATCAACATCTAATAAATATTAAAATATATTTTTTGCATTGAAAAATGTTATCAAGATTTAATGCAAAAAAAAAAAAAACATTTAAAAATTTATTTTATTGGGTCATGATAATATTTTTCAATACAAAGAATTAACTTTTAATGCTTATTAAATGTTGACTAGCATGTATGTAAGTGTCTTGCACGTATTTTGACTTTTTTTAATTAACTTATATTAACTTAGAAGGATTACTTAGGAACACCAAATGGCAGTCTTCGTAATTACTAAATATCTTTATTAAAATTAATGAACCATTTTAATTAGTACAAATATGCAAGGGTATTTTTGAAAGAAAAAAGTTCATGGTGAAACCTAAGTTTTGTCATTCTATAGATGAACCATTTTAATTAGTATAGATATGCAAGAATATTTTCAAAACAAAATGTTATGAATTTACTATCCTTAACATGTGCGCCCTTAGGACACATGTTAACACAATCCTAAAATTAAACTTAATGTACCTATCAGAAGTGTTCAATACTGCGAGCTCGAACATGTTCTTGATTGTTATCTCGATTAGATGTCTAGGAGACATCGGGATCGTCACTATAATTTGTCAGTGTAAAGAATAATCGATGCTAATAAGATTAAAATTAATGTACAACTTTTGAAATATATGTTGATTGGTTATTTAATTTGTTTACATCTCTGAAGAAGATTCATCTAGGGATATTTCTTGTCTATTGACAAGGTGATCATTTTGGTATTTTGCCAAAGTGGAAGGTGGCATCTGCATAGTTACGAATTAGTTATGCTGCGCAGCATGACAAATTTGACGGTGGCCGTCTGGAGGCGGGAAATATGGGGCCAAGGACGTGGAGCGGAACGCAAAAGCTGGGCGGAATTGTTAACAGAGGGCGAGGGGGGACGTGACTGGCGGGACCCACACATCCAACGGAATTACAGATATGATGTCACGGCGGTTAACGGTCTATCCTGAAATTTCGGCAAATTGTTTTAGCGAATAATTCGCGAACGTATCCGAACTATCAATCTTATTTTATGACTAGTTTAGGACTAGCTCACTATTAGCAAATACTGATGTAGGGAAGAGAGATAACCAACTTTACTGGTTTATCTAGTCAACAATTTTTTGGA